>CM076580.1:1673138820-1673226338 GCA_034641835.2 Pinus albicaulis | reverse complement strand
ATGAATTTTGAGGAGAGAAAACTACAGATTTCGAGGGAGGCCATACAGCCATTTCGACACTGTTTTCGAGGTTGTTCGTACAGTTTTGAAGGCTGTAATTTCTGCTGTAATTTTTTTGTTTTGTGGACACGGAAATCGAGGTGGAGTTTGACACGGTTTTCGAGGTAAGTTTTGTTTCAAAGTTGCTGTAATTTTTTTGCTGTGTAAATTTCTGCATCATTGTAAAAGCAATATTCAGAAAATAAAGAGAAGCTTTCGAACTGGTTTTCCCCAAGAGTTGTAGGGGGTTTTTCCGGGGTCATGTTGACCAAAAATCACTGTGTTAAAATGTTTTGTGTGGCTATTTTAGTTTGCTGATTTTTATTTCTGCAATTTCCAACACTGTGAAAATTTTCCAGAATTTGTGTTTTCAGAAAATATTTATTTTCTAGCTTGTTGAATGTAAGGCTATGGGAAAGGGCATTTAACTATTTGGAGAAATAAGGTGAAACTAAAAACCGGGTTGAGAAAATAGAAATTTCTACACAATTAATAAAAAAAAACGAAATTAAGAGAGGCACAAGCCCGAGAAGGCCCTACAAAAAATATTTCGTGAGATAACTTCAGAAATTAGGAAACAATGGGCTTTTTCAGATTTCCTAGAATCTAAGAGTCGGCTGATCTAACTGAAGATTTCCCCAAACGCTCAAATCTTGAATAATGATCTTTGCACACTTATATCTGAATTTTAGATTGAAAGAGATTAAAAAAAATAACCATGAGACCTTTCAGAAACATAGATAACTAATATTTCTGTCAAATCAAAATGCAATTTAAGAAATCCCAGAAACCTGCATAAGATACTTGTATGCATATCAATCCATAAAGGCCATCAACCATCAGATGCCAATAAAAGTAGCAGAGTTTAAAGACAATATCATCACATAGATCTGGAAAAGGAACACCAAAGTCTATAACCCCAAAGTCTTTATGTTTTATTGATCAACAAAAATTACAAGAGCTTCTGAGAACTAGTGCACGATTCAAAGATCAGATGCAAATGACATACAAAGACCTATAATTTATAAGATAAAATCTTCAACGACTAGTTCAGTTGATCCTTGTCAAAATAATCTCGATTGTAAAAAAAGATTTAATTATCTTTTAATCTGGACCGTCGAAATTATAATTTTGAGGAAATTCGAATTTATCATTTAATTTCTTTTTAATTAACCCAAAAATAATATTTTTGCGTTAATTACCTCAAAATTTTGACTGACTTAACCACCAAGGCCCAAGGGTCCAAAATTTCTTGAAATTCTTAGTATTCCCTTGGCCTGGAACCTTTAAAAATTTATTTTTTAAAGACCCACGAATTTTGCCTTTGAAGAATTTTAAATCACCTAGGACTTAAAATTAATTAAATTTCTGGCTTAGGATTTTTAAATTAATTTGGCTAGAAAATTTAATTAATTGACTGAGAGGGGATTTAATTATTTTTCCAACCCTCTTTACATAAGATAAATACATTTAGACACATAAAGGGGGAATACCCATTCGTGATAGACCCTCAAATAGCTACCCAACTGTGCGACTCAAAACATGTTCTAGTAGACCAAGTAGCTTGTAATAAAATAATCTGGCCAATTAGCTAGGGTTATTCCCAAACTACTTTTATAAAGACTCGATAGAAAACACTAGGACTCACTTAGCATCTTGATGACAAAATCCACGCTAGCTTTGGGGTGAGGCTGGAGGGGAAAACTCTGCCGATCACTTGTGTCGAGAAACACAAATGAATCAGTGAGACAAAAAACCTCCTAGGATAGAAACCATCACCAAAATACTAGGCTTACCTAGGTTGTTACATACATGGTGATCTTACTTAGATCATTTACATCATAAACATGCAGAATGGGTTTATATCATTTATAAAACTGTCGACTGTCGATGAAATCTGAATGGCATGAACACCTTGAACATGATGAATCCCATTTTCAAAAATGGGGGTGTACTGCTATGAGGTCGTTGACACGGAGTGGTCAACAGAGCTCATCCGATGCTACTAGAAATCAACACTCCCTCTTAGCGAGGAAAGTGCTCTAGCAATACATCCAGCTGAAGTACTGCTCTGATTCTGCAACATCTCCCTCTGCGTTGTTGATGTCTGACACTGCTACCCACCAACACTGCGCTGCTGCATCCGTGTTGCTATTGACCCTGTGTATTTCTTCCAACTGCCACTACACTGCAACTCTGTTGCTCACTGCAACAGAAAAACATCCAAAATCTGAACTAAGTGTTCAGTAGGATGCATCTCGTACTAAAGATATGACCACTACTAGTTTTTGCGTTGTCCCTATGAAGCTGCTGTGCTATTGTTGACTCTGCACTATGCCTCCCTCAGTTGCTGCCAACTCTGCTCTGCGGACTCTGGCGCTCTCTAGCCATTGCGCTGTCACTTCTGCACTCCTCTGCACCAACTGAAAACTTGTCCATCTTGCTACTTCTAATTCGAGGTTTCGTAGCAAGGTGATGATCCGAGAGGTGGACTTCTCGAGGATCTTGCCCAACTACAGTTCTGTTGAACTACAACTCTAGATCACCCTAATTCTCCCCTAGAGATATGTGGGCAATCATTGTGAATTCCTCCTCCTCAATCTTTGCAGTTGTAGCTTGCGGATCATGCCTCTCATATTTGTCCTTCTTCTTGAGAGGAAATTGTGTATCGTAATGTCCCATCTCGCCACATCGGAAGCATTTAAACTTTGAAACGTCCTTCTTTCGTCTTTGCTGCTCTTGCTTCCCCTTTGATGCAAGGGCGCATTCTCCTCCTCCTCCTTATCCTTTGTCCCACTGCTACTGCTGCCATCAATTTTACACTTGTGTAAGTCTCTCCTCATCTCTTCTTGCTGAAGAGCCGCCCACATTCCTTTCTAGTCCGATAACTTCTCTCTGCGTAGGATACTCTGGACAAAGACTTGATATTCTTCGGACATGAAATTTAAGGCCAATATGACCATCTCTGTGGCTCGAGCAGTTGCACCTACAGCTGCCAATTAATCTTTGGTTTCCTGAAGATTTGAAAGGAATGGATCAATGCGTTCTCCCTTCTGCATCCTAGTAGTCTGCATCTCTTCCTCCAAAAGAGATCTTCCTATGCTTGGAAGACCTCTGATATAGCATGGCCAACGCATCCTACATTTCCTTTGCAGTACCTTTGCTGGAAATATGTGAGACAATATGATCCTTCACCCCATCGTGGATCTACCGTTTGGATTTTGCCATGTTCTTCTTGAAGGCTCTCAATTGTGCGGCATCTACAGGTTCAACCAATGTACTGTTGATGAAGGTCTTGAGGTCATGCTCATCCAAAAGAAAGGAGATCCTTACCTTCCAGATTACATAGTTAAAGGCACCCTCCAACCGATCCTGGTCACAACTGCCTCTAACCCTCTGCACAACTAGCTCTACGCACTCCCTGCTATAGTAAGCTAAATAAGCCATGAACTCGCTGCTTCTGCATGGGAAATTAAAATTTCTTGGGCAAGAAACTCTCTAAGGTTAGAATCCCCCCAAATGTGTTTTGTTACTCTCTTCTAACGCTTTCTGCACCAACAATTGTTGCTACATGAAAACTGTGTCCCACCAGCTGATTTGCGTTAAATCTGTTGCGCTGCTTCTTCTGCCTCTGACAACCTGCAAACTGGAAAATCCTACCTCTCTGTCGGCTCACTCAGAGAGAGATTTCCTTGCAAATCTAGCCCTCCTGGCTTGGATTGTGCAATCACTAGGGAAATCGATTTGCTGCTTACGTAGCTCTTTGATCTCCTGCTTCTTCTTCAACGCTGGATCCTTCTGGTCTGCTCTCTTTCTCCTCCTGCACTGCTAAACAAACTCTGATACCATGTGAAAATTCCGCTACCTGGAATCCTACTGCAGCAACTAATGAGAATTCTTCTATCTTTTAATTACTGAACAAATTATTTACTGTGTTCTACGGTAAATATTGAAACCCATACACTACAACCTTCACAAATTTAATCCGCGGAAATAAATAAGTGTGGAAACAAGATCTGAGCAAGAATAAACCATAGACACATGACACCGTTATTTTTGGACTAAGTCCCCGGAAAATCCCAATTCAGGAAAACTAGTGCAACAACTGAGGGTTTGTTTATTATGCAGGAAATCTGAATACAATTCTTCGAATGCCTTCACTGGTAATCCTATACAAATATCTAATTGAACAAAGAGCTGGTGAAATAATCTCACCCCGTCACTGAAAGATCTAAAACTGATTTGTGTTGGAGATGAGCCTCTGCACTGTATTTGCGCAGTACTACATCACTCCTATGCAGTTACTGCGTCACTGCTCAAGGGACTGCGCTGCACCTCTAATCTCTCTACCACATTAGAGAACTTTTGAGGTCTAAATGGGCCTCCTAAGAAAAATGTACAACCAAAATAAACTTTATAAGAACCAATAGGATTCAAGATGATGATGTCAACCATGGGGGATGATTCACCATTTTGGGTAAAAAAGTAAAAAGATTAAAAAATAATAAAATAATAAAATAATAATACTACTTTTTCAACTCATATTTTGAACTTATCTCTCTGTGAGTTTACTCAATTTTCAAGCGGGAGTACTCGTTGGATGCAAAATTTAATTTCTAATCCAAGGAGTACCCATGTTGAACACTTTCAATGGGCCCTACTACAGGAAAAATGAGAAATACATGAAAAAACGTGATTGCAATCACATTTTTCGTGTATTTTTCATTTTTCGTGTAGCAGGGTCCATAAAAAGTATGCAAATGGGTACTCCTTGTATGAGGAATCAAATTCTGCATCCAACGAGTGTTCCCGCTCGAAATTGGAGTAAACCCATAGGGAGATAAGTTGAAAATACGAGTTGAAAAAGTAGTTTTTTCTTTTTTTCCCTCTAAAATTTGATGATGTAATCTAATATTATTTTATTATTTCCACTATTACTTTATAATTTCCTTATGAGGCCCATTTGAGACCTCAAAATACCCCTAATGACTAGAAACTTTAGCCCTCTAGCCTCCCGGTCTCATACCCTGGCTGCGGCACTAGATCCTAACTGTCTCACAGTAGAAGTACAGACTCCCTTTGAAGCTCTGCGTAGCCTCTACGTAACCTTTGCATGGCTGGCTCTGTGCTGCCTCTCCAGACTGCTCTTTGTCCTATCTACCTTGTACTCTCCGGATCAGGAAAGATCTCCAACCGGAAGTTACCTCTGCCCCTCTCTGTGAAAATTCTACTGTATCCAGTTATGCAGAAATCCTACTGTAGTATCATGGTTTACTTCTTTTTAATTTTGGGCAACTAGGTCCAAAATCCATCTGATGCTCAGATGACAATGCCAATAATTTTATTGGATTCCTCTTTCAGAGAGGTGCAAGATCGATCTAAATATCATCTTGATCGGATGAGCAGAACATGTATTTTGAATTTATTCCACATGTGCAAGGTTGGCCTGATTTATCCCACATGCATAAGAGATGTGTCACACACCCCCACAGATGCCTATATATTGGAGAGACTTGGAGTTCATTTCAGAGACACATTTTTGTGGAGGCATTCTCTTCCTTCTTGGGGGGTGCTGGAGCAGCTTTCTTCATTCTGCATTTAGGGTTTCTTGGTGCAGCATCTTGGTGGAGCGTTCTTGATGAGACGTCTTGGGGTTGTGTGACACATATGGGAAGTTGACATTATGAAGACTTTGCTGGTTGAAGCATCCTACTGATTGCCATAACGCCACCATTCTTTATCTCTATTTTGGCTTGTCTTCCATCGATCTATTGGTATGTTCTACCTGCATCTTACTTTGATAGAGCCCTAGAAGTTTAAAGTATATTTGCACCTAGCATAGAACATCTTCAGAAATTAACATGGTATCAGAGCTAGGAGAAGACAAAGCCCATCTAGTTGAGAATCTAGGGCAGCGAGGTAAGGATTGTTTTCAGGTGACTGAGTTGCTGGAAGAAGGCCGAGTGAGGAGACCTCGACTTCAGGTCTGTTGGGGTTGGTTGGTGCCCTAACATTCAACGTGGAGGAAGAAGCCTAGCCGAAACTGGAAGAAGCCTAGCCAAAGCCAGAAGGAGCCTTAGGACAACGTGTGGAGGCCGAGTGCTATAGGAGACAGTGGCTATTTTAAGTGGAAAAGCCTTCTATAAACAACGTGAAGAGGCTGCCAAGGGTTTCAAGAAGAACAGAGAGGTTGGGTCTATTTTGAGTGAGTCTATTTGCTTGCCGAGGAAGCTATGGGTAGACTGCTGCTGGTTTCAGGAAAATCTCAGTAGATGTATTGGGGTTTCATTACATGATTTCCCTCCTCCATATAGAATGAGCTCCTTAGATAGGATGCCAAGCAGATCTAGGATAAATGATGCTTAATCTGAGCATTATTAACCCTCTCCCACAGACCAAGATCCATCATCAAGTCAGTCGTAGACCTGTGGATAGTTTAGAGCTGCCTAGTGTGCGAATCCTCTAAAGAAGGATTGCCGCAACTCCAAGGAAGTTGTTTCAATCAGGACACAGCCCTATACAGGACAAGATCTGGGGTCACCGTTATGCCGCTGTCATTAGGAAGCTGGGAAGGGTTGCATCTAACTCCAACCAGTTGTGGAAGGCTGTAACTATAGCCCTAATCAGCCTTAGATTGTGGACAATGACTTAAAAAGGGAATCCGTAGCCTTGTAATAATGTTTATAGGAGTGCAAAGGGTTTGTTGTCATAGGGCAAAAAACCTTAACCAGAACTCATTTCATATCTAAAGCAGGTGAGGAAAATTTCTGACTACATTTGACCACTTATGATTGTTGATGTTTAAAGGCAAAATTCTGGATCTTGCATTTGGACAGTTACGTATTTACGATTTCTGTCATGTGGAGTTTGAAGAGTCATCTAAGGGAAAGAGAGGACCTTTCTAGGGACAACGAAGTCATGTCTCTCTAAAGTTATCGAATGGGCTAAACAGAAATAGGCTTTGGATCTCCTATATAGAAACAAGTTCAGATGATGTAGACAACAAAAATATGTTTCAAGGGTGATGAAACTCAGATCTACCCCAGAATTCGGATCACAGAACTTGAGACACGCTAGATGTATCTCCGAAGTTCGTGACATGAATTCTGATATATGTCTCGTTGCTAGGAAGGAGTCTTATATCAGTAATATAAAGAAGCTGCTGAAATTCAGTGATATCTTTGATGACATTACAATAAGATTCAATGTGGCTACAAGGATCACAATTTGGTGATGAGTTCTTGTGGTGACAATGACACGACAATTTGTTGCTATGATAGAGATACTTCAGATAGGATGGTCGCTGGTCTTGAGGAGAATTTTGGTCTCCTTGTATGGGTAAATTTGTCATTACAGATCTGATTTCAAGAACAGAGAGAGTAGGCCGAATTTGTGGCTGACTTATGGACAATGTGAGGTATAATCTCCCTCTTGGTACAGCTGCACCTTAGACCTGTTACTTCAGAAAGGGCCATAGGTATACACAAGCACAGATAAGGAGGCCGAGATGTCTAACAAGGGTTCATATCAACCCTTAGAGACAGCGAAGGGCATCATCAGGTATGCCAAGAAAGGTTGTAGCTGAAATGAGGAAGTTTTGGAATAACAATGATTTACAAGAAGCCCTAACCAGACCAAGCTTCATCCGATTAGCTCAGGAAGGTATCATTTGCTCACTAATGCCAGGATGCCAAATTGTAGTCTTTGATTGGGCCATCTACTTGTTTAGGGCAATGATGTTGGAAATTTACTGTAAGAAAGCATACAAAAGAAGAGGTATGTAAAATTAATTCTTACATGGAAAGTTTGTCTGTCTTTGAATAAATTTAAGATGGCTGGTCGATGAGCCTTAGAACAGTGACAGATGGTAAAGAATATATGACCTCATTGTATAGCGCAGAATCTATATGAACTTGGTCTATGGTACCTTCAGAGGCATATGAAAAATCATATATAACCATGAAGTTTGACATCTTCAGTTTTGTCTAGAAGTGATAGTGATTTGCATGATAATGACAAAATATGATACCTGTCAAGATGAATGACAGATATATGGCAGCATATGGCTATGACTCTTGTATGGCCTTGACAGTGGGAGAATAAGATTCAGGCCCATGATTACAAAGCCCTTTCCGAGTTGGTGTCTGGGATGCCTGAATTCAAAAATAATCATGAAAGCATTTGTCAGGGTTGTGCCAAAGGAAAGCATAGGGGACTTTTCTTCATTCCTCAAGTATCACAAAGACATCTGATACACTCTGACTTATCTGATATGCTGCCTGTGAAACCCTTGGGAGGATGTTCTTATAGATATCTTCTCTCACAAGAGGAGTTGGCATTAAGAGGGAGACCACAACCGTGTATGCTCCTGAGAAAATGACGTTCTTGGAAGAAAGAAGAGAAGACCCTCATGGCTCAAAGATACTCTCAAGGATGCCGAGAGTCATATGCCCCAAATGGGGACATTCCGGGAAAGCAAGAAGCCATATAGATACCAAGGGTATCCAGCAGCCATGAGTACAATATGAGCCTGGATCATTTGAAGAAGCCGTAAAGCATCAAGTCTGGAAGGATGCTATACTCAAAAAGTACGAGTCCATTATGAAGGATGATGTCTGGGATATGGTCCCGAGACCGGAGGACAAAGTTGTTGTCATCTCGATATGGCTCTATAAGATCAAGCATGGATCTAATGGGAGTGTTGAAAAGTACAAGGCAAGATGTGTTGCCTGAGACTTCTCTCTAGGAAGGCATTGATTATGATTGCACCTATGATCTATGGAGTCTTCATCAGATGGATGAGAAGATCGCCTTTCTGCATGGTTCGATAAAGGAAGAGATGTATGTGGAGCATCCTCTGGGGTTCAAAGTTCAAGATAGAGACTCTCATGTATTCAGGTTGAATAAAGCCCTCTATGGGTTGAAGCAAGCCCCCAGGGCTTGGTACGAGAGGATAGATAGCTACTTAAGGAAGCTGGGCTTCACTCGAAGCAATGTTGATCCGAACCTTTACTTCAAGGTTGATAGAGAAGCCTCTCATTTTGGTTCTCTATGTGGATGATCTCTTCCTGACTGGTGCTGACCCTCATTCATCAATGTAAGACGGAGCTCGCTTCTGAGTTCGAGATGAAGGACCTAGGACTGATGCATTACTTACTAGGCCTGGAGGTCTGGTAGAGACCTCACGAGATTCTCTCTCTCAAGGAAAATATATTTTGAAGTTGCTGGATAGATTTGGAATGGTGAACTCTAAGTCCGTACCGATGGAGCTTAACTTTAAGAAGTTAAGTGAAAGCGTTGCTGGGCCTGTGCTGGCAAATCCTACCGAGTATCGTCAATTCGTAGGGTCCCTGATGTTCTTAGGGAACACTTGTCCAGACGTATGTTGTGTAGTGAACATTTTGAGTCAACACATGGTTGATCCTCATAAAATTCACTAGGTTGGTGCCAAGAAACTCTTGAGATATCTCTGAGGCATGATAGACATGGTTGATCCTCATAACATTCACTAGGTTGGTGCCAAGAAACTCTTGAGATATCTCTGAGGCACGATAGACCATGGGCTGAGATACACTGCCAAGAGTTTGAGACTCCGTGTACATGCTGATGCCGATTGGGCTGGAAGTGTGGTGGATCGCAAGAGCACATTTGGATGATGCTTCTCTCTTGAGTCCGCTTCAAGCAGGAAGCAGAAGTCGGTAGCTTTGAGCACCGCTGAGGCCGAATACATTGCAGCGTGTATGGCCTGTTGTGAAGTGTAACAGCGGAATTCGTAGATTTGGATACTGTAGCAGCAAGATTTGTAGATTTAATAGCAAGAGCAGCTTTAATTATAAAAATACACAAGATGTATTTATAATAAATATTTATTAATATGATATATGACATGATTGAATGATTACAATGAGGTCCCGCTTTTATACCCATGCAGGTACCTTTTCACGAATGGGCATGTCTTTTAGACATGCCTTTTCATTAACCTAATGACTATTTAACATAATCCTAACTGATTAGTTAATAATTACATTTATTCTATTTTATTCTATTAATGACTATATTTAATACTTAAGTTATGAATTAGATTCATAACATTGCCTCCTTCTCGGAAAGCTTTGTCCTCAAAGCTCAACTTTTCGACAATTTCCTTCATCTGGCATTTGTCATCTTGGGTTATGTGATTCATCGTTGATACCTTGACTTGAATAATTCTCCAGTAATGTTATCTTGAACTGGGTTCTCTATTGCCCTTTTTACTTTTCCTCAAATATATATATATATATATATATATATTATTTAATAATTGTGTCGGATGGTCAAATTGGTTTTATTTTATTTTTATAATAATATGGAACTACTTCCCTCTCTTTTTTTTCTCTTCACTAATTTAATTAATTAAATAGTAATTTTAATTAATTAAATTAATATTTCTTTTTATTTATTTATAATAATTTATTATAAATATAAACTATATATATGTTATATTATATTAGTTGTAACTATATAACATATATATAATATATATCGATCAAAAACTCGTCCGTTTTTTTTTAAACCGTCATACCTAATAAATCGATACACCGTTTGTTGAACTAAACGACGTGTCTGTACGTGGAGTGGTTTCATAGCAAACGTGAATCCCATTGCGGATGACGTGGCTCTGTCGTCATTTGCATTTTTGACATACGCAACACAATGCCCGCTGTTGGCCGATTCACCAATGTGAACGATAATGGTATGCCGCTGGTATAATAGAGTTTCAGCTGCAAAGGCCGAGGACGATTCCCTGTACTTTGACAGTTCGATAAACTCCTGGAATTCAATGTTTCTGAAAATGAGGTAAAGACACTCAAAGAGCAAAATGCTGGTCTTTTTATTCTGAGAAAATGGGGGCTCTATAGCATTCATCACCAGCTTTACGAGAATTTCGATGTTCAAGTCGTAAAACATTTGAAGATTTCGCTTCTGTTTATTGTTGCTCTCGCCTGGCGAATTTGAAATTACTAATTCCCCTTTGGAATTGGCAATGCCACGCCAGCTGCTGTTCAAAACACCATTTAAAAAAACTGCCATCTCCCCGTTGTCAATCGATGTGTCCAGTCGAGGGTCAAATATTATGCTTCGACGTCTTTCATATCTCGTTCGGTGCATATAATTGCGTCTTTCATGACTGCGACTGTGACTCCTATCACCACTGCAATTTTCTAAAGTCATCCTCACTGAAAGCATCTGCGAGGATGTCGCAGCAGTTGCAGCACCAGAACCCGTATTGCCAAATCCAAATGAAGGTTGAGATGAGCTAGACCCGGAAAATGAAGAAGCCGGGTTTCCAAAAGTTAAGCCTGGTGTCGAAGTCGATGATGACGCGGGAGTTCCAAATGGAAAACCTGGGGTGAAAACCGAAGATGGCCCAGAAGTGCCAAAAGACAGACTTGAGGTTGAAGACGATGAGGCTGCCACTGCAATGTTGAAGGCAAGGGGTGCGGCTGAAGATGCTTGTGGCATAAAATCAATCAACTTACAAATTTGGTAAGTGATATTTGAATATGAGATTTGATCCCAGGGCTTCACATATCTCTCCCTTATGTTATCCATGGCTAACAAACGTTGCAGAATTACGTTTAAGAAACATGTCTCACTAACATTTTTAATTCCTCTCCAAATGAACGATCCCTGCACTATGCCTCGACCTACATTTGAATCTCTAACCTGACTCTCTTCGTCGATATCTACTTTCTGTTTCCTGCTGGTTTCTTCATCCCTCTCATTTACACTTTCAGTCCAACCTCCATGACCAGTTTCTGCAGATTCGGCCTTTTCTATACTCAACAAAGCTGAAGGAACTGCATTACCTAGGATATCATCATTTTTCATTACTTCATGTTCTTCAATTTGCAAGGGTTTTCCCAGGCAATTTTTGTTGTCATTAATTTTAGTCTTCTCATTTCCACTGATGCTTTTATGACTATTGTCTTGTTCTCTGTTTACAGTGACATTATAAGTTTCATTGTTTCCGTAAGCCATAGAATAACCAGGCCTTGGAGGAGGCATCAACACATCATTCTCATTAACACAATTTGTGCTGGAACCATCACAACCATGGAAAGCAGATTGTTCAGCACCTACTGAAGTTGACAACTCTGCCTGAGACATGGGAGTTGCTTCAATACCACTGTATTTCCGTTTTCCATTTCTAGAACTTAAATGGCTGATTTCAGAATCATAAATGTATTCTTCAATAGTCTTCCGACTAGTAGAATCAACTTTATTTGGATCCTCCTCAAGACCAGCTTCATCTTCATCTTTTTGTGTTACTGCAGAAATTTTTTTAAAACTGTTTGAGACTTCGGCACATGAATTTGTGAATTCCGCACATGAATTCTCTAATTGTTGAAGCTTTTCTTGAATTTTTCTAATCTGCTCAATTATTTTGGATCTTCTCGTAATGGCACATTATACGGTAAACAATGTTCCCGGGCTCGTACACTACGTTCATAAGCCTGTAGAACGATGTTATGTGCCATTGCTTCAACCTGGCTTTGATACCACTGTAACAACGAAATTCGTAGATTTGGATACTGTAGCAGCAAGATTTGTAGATTTGTAGATTTAATAGCAAGAGCAACTTTAATTATAAAAATACACAAGATGTATTTATAATAAATATTTATTAATATGATATATGACATGATTGAATGATTACAATGAGGTCCCGCTTTTATACCCATGCAGGTACCTTTTCACGAATGGGCATGTCTTTAATCACTGGTACCTTCCTTTTTTTTAACTCATCCTTATAATTCCTTATTTTATTTTTATTTTTATTTTTTAAACTTTGGATTATTTGTGAGGCATATATATCTTTCTTGTAGAATTCTCTTTATACATCCTCTTTGAACTCCATCCATGTTTTTTTTTTTTTAATAAATTAATTTAATTAATTAAATAGTAATTTTAATTAATTAAATTAATAAATTTTTTTTAAAGTAACCTTATAAAAGTTTATTATAATTTAGCTTTATAAATTAACAAGTTAAACTATAATCCTTTATATAGAGAACTTATAATAATTTTTATTTTATGAAATGGCTGGACAGTCGTGTCTATCTCTTATGGACAATCGTGTCTATTCATGGGCAGCGTGGATTTTACTGTGGACGCATTGTAGTTTTGCCTTGTGGAATACAGAGGCTTTTCAGAAACGCCCATTTGAGATTATCACACTTTAAGGGTTCGGTCTCCTCCACAGGAGAGAAGTCGTCGGCCAAGACAGGGCGAGGATCCCCCCAAAGTTTCAGAGGCATTTTCTCCAAATAACTATTGATAAACTCATCCACGGAATTGCACAAATCCGCTGCTAATGACCGCAAGTTAAAATTTCTGAGGACACCAAAAAGGCTTCGCTCAAATAACCTTCGAATGGTCTCTAGATTTTCATATGTCTGGATTTTGAACGCTCTGGAAGCTCCCTTGAGGCACCGAACTGAAACGGCGATCTGGTTGTGTATTGCTCCCACATTGAAAATGATGGCGGCTTTCTCCAAAGATTTGTTATGCTCGGTGGCCTTTTGAACAGATTTCTCAGCAGATGCAACCCCTTTTCTCAAGTCTGAAATGCGATTGTAGGTTTTGCTAACAGCATTTCTTAAAACCTCCCAGAGCCGGTCTGAAGTGTGGAATTGTTCAATGTTGGCAGGAGAAAAAAACCAGCTCACAATAGCAATATTAAAAATAACACGATATCCCATCATGCGATCAATTGCAATAGCAGTCATTTGGGCACTATTTTGCCACAGTTTAGCAACCTCTGATATGACTAAAATTTGATTTGATTCATCAGAAGCCAATTTACTCAGAACATACCCATATCTCTCTAGGACAGTAACTAGCTGAGTGAAGCTTTTAGATCCAATATGAAGAAGAGTTTGAACAACTACTTCGATAGCAAACTTGTGGCCATGTACTAATATAGTTCTCTCCTTCACCCAAGGATAAATTTCACGAGCCAGTTTTTTTGCCTTTACCATACCACTTAACTCTGCAGAGAAGGCTAATTCTGCATCATTTCCCTTAGACTTCATTGCCGTCCAAGCCTTTTTCTCCTCTTTGGAAGGCATTTTTTTTCCTTGAGATTCATTAGCAACAGGGTCAGCATGTCTAGCCTCCCATTCTTGGAGACTAACATAGTCAGGTGGAGATAAATCTTTCAGTAGTGCTAACTGATCTGTCAATGGTTTCAGTTGTTCCTCAACTTTTTCGAGAAGTAGCCGATGTGAATTATTTAATGTGCAATATGCAGAGCGCAGCATCAATGGTACCTTCCCAATGAAAACTTGCGGAATTTCTTGTGTTTCTAACAGCTCTTCACCATCATGGCATTTCTTAAACACGTTTTTAGTAACATCAACAAATACTAGAGCTGCGTAGGTCAAATTTCTTAATTGTGCTGCCTGCGGATACATAGTATAATTTTTCCCATCGGATTCTGTCATTAAAGGTTTACTGATGTATATTTGACCAAAATTGATCCTGAAAATAGTCTCTTTGAAGTCAGTTTGTCTCCCGGGATTATGTTGAGATTCGGGTCAAATCTCGATTTGGGATGACTCCTCTACGATTTCCTGCACGGTATTCTGAATAAATTCATCGAAGGAATCGAGTTGCTGGCGGACCAACCCCTTCTCTTCAAAGTATGCGCTGATAACTGCCCACGCATCTTGACGATGTGATTCATCTTCCTCTTTTAGAGCTGCTCTCTCAGCAACAAGAAGCGTATTGCATTTTTCACAGAGAAAAGTACCATCCATCTCATCGAGTAGACTTATTAAATCAAAGGCAGAATAGCTGAGAGTACATTTAGTGCAAATGTAACTTGGGATCGTCTCCTGCCCATTGTCTAGAAGGCCTTTCTGTTTTTTTTTCATATGATAAATCCTGTGCCTTGCTACACCAACAGCCTGTGCATAATCTATAGAACAATATGATATGGTTTGAGACTTTTTCCTTCCTGTACTTTCGTGCCGCTGTGCGTTGACAATGGCGTCTCTGATCCTTCCCTGTTCCTCTTCCATTTGTTCGAAATGACCAAATTCAAACACTAGCGTAGTTGTAGAATTTCTTGTAATTACTTCACATTCTTCATTGTAATCATTCAATCATGTCATATATCATATTAATAAATATTTATTATAAATACATCTTGTGTATTTTTATAATTAAAGCTGCTCTTGCTATTAAATCTACAAATCTACAAATCTTGTTGCTACAGTATCCAAATCTACGAATTCCGTTGTTACAGTGGTATCAAAGCCAGGTTGAAGCAATGGCACACAACATCGTTCTACAGGCTTACGAACGTAGTGTACGAGCCCGGGAACATTGTTTACCGTATAATGTGCCATTACGAGAAGATCCCAAAATAATTGAGCAGATTAGAAAAATTCAAGAAAAGCTTCAACAATTAGAGAATTCATGTAGATTTGTAGATTTAATAGCAAGAGCAGCTTTAATTATAAAAATACACAAGATGTATTTATAATAAATATTTATTAATATGATATATGACATGATTGAATGATTACAATGAGGTCCCGCTTTTATACCCATGCAGGTACCTTTTCACGAATGGGCATGTCTTTTAGACATGCCTTTTCATTAACCTAATGACTATTTAACATAATCCTAACTGATTAGCTAATAATTACATTTATTCTATTTTATTCTATTAATGACTATATTTAATACTTAAGTTATGAATTATATTCATAACATGAAGCCACTTGGTTACGAAAGCTCTTCAGTGAGTTGTTCGAGCATGTGCTAGATGCCACCATTATCCTTTGTGATAACCAGAGGTGGATTAGTTTGTCAGAGAATCCTGTGTTCCACGATCGATCCAAGTATGTTGACGTCTAGTACCATTTTATCTGGGATATGGTACAGCGAGGCGCCGTAAGGCTCGATCATATAGGAACTGATGAGCAGGTCGTGGATATTCTCACAGAGCCCTTGGGGAAGGTCATGTTCCTAACCTTTCGTGAGAATCTTGGAATCATGGAACGACCCTATTTGGAGGGTCTTGTTGGACGATGAGCTCTGGGAGCTTCAGGGGGGCTTTGGGGATAGCTTCTTGGAGCTATAAGCAACCACAGGGCTAGGCTTGCCGAACTTTGTTGGTGTGCTTCCGCCCCACCGTGATGATATTGAGTTGGTTTACCTCTCTCTGATCTATGCCCCGTATGCATCCTACCCATGGAGTTTCGGACTCATGGGAAGTAGCTCTCATTTGGCCAATGAGGTGGGAAATGTGAATAGAGACCATAGCAAGACCGATGGAGGCATTGGAGATTGCCGTACTTTCTATGTCTAGGATGGCATGTGTCCAACCACTTGATCTGGGATCAAGTCTAGTGAGGTTTCGGACCTCCAACTAACTTCGGGTCAGTTAAACTAACTTCGGGTTAGTATATGACTCTCTTGAGTCCAAGTGAGATTTCGGACCTCCAACTAACTTCAGGTCAGTTAAACCAACTTCGGTTTGGTATGTGACTCCTTTGAGTCCTATAGAGGTTTCGGACCTCTGAGTTGACTTTGGGTTAGCTAGAAGTGATGTCTTTGTGACTCACTTTTTGTTTTGAAATAAAGAAGCCAGTGAAGCAAGTTACAGCGGGATGACGCACCATGTTTGGATGGCACTAGTGGGTGGAGTTCTCCCTAGTTGAGAGGGAGTGTTAATTTTGGGCAACTAGGTCCAAACTCCATGTTGTGATGCTCAGATGACGATGCCAATAATTTTATTGGATTCATCTTTCGGAGAGGTGCTAGATCGATCTAAAGATCATCTTGATCGTGTAATATTCCTAATTAGCACCGCTAATTGGAATATTTGATTTTTGTATAGTTTTGCCGACTATAGTTCATTAATAAATAAAAGTGAGAAACGGGGTCTAACTCGCTTAAATAAAATAAAGTGTTTCCCTAGTAGGTGCAACGTTATAACTTAAGGGGGAGCCTTGGGGGTCCACACCACGTATGAGGGGAGGCTCACGTAGCCTCTAGGAGCTTCTGTGCAGTCTTATGAGGAGCACGTGGGAGAGAGAGGGACCACGTTAGGGTTTTTGAGGAGGGCCAGCGTTATAAAAGGTGGGAGAGCCATCTCATTTGGAATTCTTGTTGTTGATGATATTTGAGCTAGACTTTTGTCTTCTTGAGCACGCTGGCTGTTTAGCTTGTCTGCAGCACTCTTTAGTGCGTTGAGTGTCTCCGGTCGGAGATCTCGCCCTTAGCCCTGGGGGGACTTCGAGTGCCTGCTCGGGCAAGGTTTTTCCTTCAGTCTTTTACGGGAGATTTGGTTGTTTGTTTTGCGGAGGCGCTGGGCTTCTTTTGGTGACTGCGTAGTCCCTGGGAGAGAGGACGCAGTTCTTGTTGGAGGTGTTCCGGTGCGGGGTTTCCTGCAGGAGTTTCAGTGAGATCCGGTGTGGAGGCTCAGTCTTTACCAGTTGGAGATTTTCCGGGGAGTTTGTGGCTCTGTTTCAGCATCTATGATTTGGCATCTGTGCTGGGCCTGGAGGGACAGCGTAATTCCTTGAGGAGGGTTTCCTTGGTGATTTTCGAAGGTGGTCCATTTTTGTTATGGTTTCTGGGTTTGGTCTGGGTTGGCGAGTACAGGTGATTTGCAGATTTTCAGCCCATTCCGGCAAGGGGATCAACCCTTAGTTTCAGTTCATTCTCGCAGCAACAGCAGTTTACGGCAGTTTCCTAGCAGTTGGGACGCAGTTTCTTATGGCAGGCATTTCCTATCTTTCTGAGAGAGTTCTTCACTTGCCTTGAGAAAGAATAGGTGCTATCATTCTGATTATCCATTGTATTTCATTATATTCTCAGATTAATAAAATGGCTTAGCATTCCTGGCATTTTTATGAGTATTTGCTTTATGTTCTATTTTTGGCATTTTCCATATTGTCGTATGCTTGTATTGCTGTCTATTTCCCTTTCGAGATATTACAGTGGTATCAGAGCATAGATCTGGCTCAGCCTGTGGAGCTAGCAGTCTATGAGGCCGAGGGATAGACCCCACATCTGTTACAGAGGTAAGAGATACAGAGACATTGAGCGTAGGTTGGAGAACACCTACGGAGAGGGGGACTGTGTTTGAGTGGTGGACACAGATCAGGAGCAGCCTGTGACAGATACAGATCAGGAGCAGCCTGTGGTGGACGCAGAGTAGCAGGATCCTATGGCAGACGAGGAGGATTCGAGGAGATATAGGGATACGCTCCTCCAAACAATGCAGGATCTGTCGAGACAGATGGAGACGGTGGGACAGAGACTCACTGCGCTGGAGGTTAGGCAGCGGAAAACCCCAAGGGGTTTTCAGATTGGTGAGGGATTAGGCACATCCCACCATATGCCGGAGCGTGAGGCTATCCCCATTATGGCATCACATGCACCCACGCGATCCACTATGCCCACGTTCCTAGCAGAGGACACAGGGATGGGAGCACAGCAGGAGCCAGAGCCTGAGCCTGGCCAGATGGGTGCCTATCTTGCAGAGTACCGGGCATACGGGCCAGAGCTCAGAGATCTTATCTCATTCAGAGATTTTTTCCAGCTCCAGCGTGACAGTAGACCCCGTGATCATCGTAGAGGGTATAGGCATCATCATGATGACCACCGTGCAGCTAGCAGATTCCATTTGCCCATGTTTGATGGCTCATCAAACAGTTCGGCAAAGTCTTGGGTAGAAAAGCTGGACATCTATTTCCAGCTTAATCAGGTGTCGCAGTTAGAAGCCATTAAGGTGGCAACATTACATTTGGATGGTGAGGCCCAGGACTGGTGGTTTCATGGGATGACGACACTCGGGCATTCCACCGTGACGACATATGCCGAGTTTACCAGGAGGGTGATAGAGCGTTTTGACCGGGGGGATCTGGAACAACACTTTGTTGAGCTGACGAGGCTCAAGCAGACTGGGAGCCCTGAGACATACATTTCAGATTTCTTGAGGGTTTCAGTGATGGTGCCAGATCTATCCGCAGCCCGGATGATCTACATGTTTGTGGAGGGATTAGCAGAGCCACTTCGTGGCCTGGTCAGGTCGACTAGACCAGCTACACTCCAGGATGCTATCAGCAGGACCCAAGACTTACAGGATGCCTTACCCCGAACTCGGACACCTTATCCTTAGAGATAGGCTTTCCAGCCTAAGGGGAAGGACGCGAGGATTCTGCCTCCCAAGGGGAATCCCGGACGGGTGCAGGTTGATGATGAGGCCAGGAGGGAGACGAAGAAGAAGCAGTTGTGCTTCACCTGCCAAGAGCCATGGGCACCAGGACATAGATGTGCTGCTGGGAAAGCACATTTCATTGAGGTCTTCTCCGAGAGCAGCGAGGAAGAGGATGAGGAGGATGATGTGGAGGCAGGAGATTGTCGTGCAGTACAGGATACCTTACCACCTCCACCAGCAGCAGCAGGTGGTGCGTCGTTTGCACCTACTGGAGGAGCTCTAGCCGCATTGCGGGGAGTTCCCAATTACTTGACGCTGCGTGTACGGGGGACAGTGCGTGGTCAGCGAGTCTCAGTTTTGGTTGATAGTGGGGCAACCCACAACTTCATCGATGCATAGATGGTTGAGCAGAGAGGTATACAGACTGAGGGCTTTGATGGATTTTCAGTTTTGGTCCCAGGAGATCAGACCATGGTATGTGCTCGATATGTTCCCGAGTTATCAGTGACGATGGGTACCTATACATTGACAGATCACTTTTTTGTGGTCGATATTCCGGACACCAACATGATACTGGGTGTTCAGTGGCTTATCACTCTAGGGAAGGTCACGACAGATTGGAAGGCCCTAGAGATGGAGTGGGACGATCCCAAGACAGGGAGGCATGAGAAAATACGAGGACAGCACACATATCTGCCTCAGACTGTTTCGGCTCATCGGATGGAGGCAACCTTCCGTAAGGGAGATATAGAGTGGGCAGTAGAGCTGCGGGCATCAGAGGCAGCGACTACAGGACAGGCAATGCACCCAGAGGTACAGACCATCCTTGACAGGTATGCCATAGTATTCGGGGATATTCCGCCAGGGCAGCCACCGGATCGGGGGTTTGAGAATACCATCGAGCTGGAGCAGGGGATACAGGCAGTGATCACCACACCTTATAGGCATCCCAAGGCCTATCGAGATGAGATTGAGCGAGCTATTCAGGAGTTGCTAGCCCTTGGGCACATTCGGCCGAGCACGAGTCCTTTTGCTTCTTCCGTGGTATTGGTGAAGAAGAAGGACGGCACATTGCGGATGTGCATTGATTACAGGGCTCTGAACAAGAAGACTCTGAAGAACAGGTACCCCATTCCCAGGATCGATGAGTTGATGGACGAGTTGAGAGGAGCACGGTTCTTCTCAAAGATTGATTTGAGATCGGGGTACCATCAGATTCGCGTGAGGGAACAGGACATTCCCAAGACCGCTTTCAGGTGTCATTATGGGCACTTTGAGTTTCTGGTTATGCCTTTTGGGCTGACCAATGCACCAGCCACCTTTCAGTCGTGCATGAATCATATCTTCCGCAGTCATTTGAGGAAGTTTGTGTTGGTCTTCTTTGATGACATACTCATATACAGCAGGACTTGGGAGGAGCATCTCCAACATATTGAGACAGTATTGCGCATCTTGGAGGAGCAGCAGTTCTATGCCAAGCTCTCCAAATGTGAGTTTGGATTGACGGAGATGTTGTACTTGGAACATATTATAGGAGTGGACGGGGTGAGTGTCCACGAGGAGAAGATCAGGGCCATCAGAGATTGGCCAGAGCCGAGGAACGTGACTGAGCTTCGGGGATTTATTGGCATTTGCACTTACTACAGGAAGTTCGTCAAGGGTTTCTCACAGCTCGCTGCACCCCTCACGGATTTGACAAAGAAGGGGGCATTCAGTTGGTCAGACACAGCACAACGGGCCTTTGAAAGGCTCAAGGAGGTGATGAGTAGTTGCCCCGTGCTTGCATTGCCGGATTTCACGCAGCCATTCGTCCTGGAGTGTGATGCATCAGGAGAGGGGATTGGTGCGGTATTGATGCAGGGTGGTCATCCTATAGCTTTTGAGAGCCGGAAGCTCCTTCCGCATGAGAGGTTGTATTCCATATACGACAAGGAGATGTTGGCCATTATGCATGCATTGGCCAAGTATCGGCAGTATTTAGTGGGCAGCAGATTCAGGGTGAGATCCGATCACAACAGCCTCAGGTTCTTTCTGGAGCAGAAGCAGTTGCAGGAGAGGCAGCAGAAGTGGATCAGTAAGATCCAAGCCTATGACTTTGACATTAAGTATGTCAAAGGCAAAAATAACGTGGTAGCCGATGCCCTTTCACGTAGACCGGCCACGTTATCTCTTATGAGCTTGGACGCAGATTGGAGGGCTCGACTGTTGGTGGAGTACTCCAAGGACAGGTTTGCATGTGAGGTGTTGGATGGACAGGTAGCGGATGACAGGTACAGGGTGGTTGATGAGATTATCTATTACAGGGATAGGATCTTCTTGACTGAGGGATCTCAGCTTAAGAAGAAGATACTCCATGCTTCACACGACTCACCATTAGCCGGCCATCAGGGGTTTACCAAAACCTACAGGGCCATTAGAGAGAGGTTCTCATGGAAGGGCCTCAAGGAGGACGTACTCCAGCATGTCAGGGAGTGCGATGTTTGTCAGAGGAACAAGGGAGAGATGAGCCATCCCGCAGAATTGTTGCAGCCTCTTCCCATTCCAGAGGGGAAATGGGAGAGCATATCGATGGACTTCATCACAGGGTTGCCCATGGTACAGGGCAAGGATTGTATCTTCGTAGTCATTGATCGACTGACGAAGTATGCTCACTTTTTCGCCATATCCGCACACTACACAGCAGCACAGGTGGCATAGCTATTCTTCAGGGAGATTTTCAGGTTGCATGGTCTTCCTAAGACCATTATCAGTGACAGGGACAACCGCTTCATGGGCGGATTCTGGCAGGAGCTTTTTCGGCTAGTGGGGACAGAGTTGACACCGAGCACTAGTTATCACCCACAGACGGATGGGCAGACAGAGATAGTTAACAAGTGGCTGGAGGGCTACTTGCGTAACTATGTCAGTGGGCAGCAGCGAGCATGGCTGAAGTGGTTGCATTTGGGAGAGTATTGCTACAACATGACGCATCACATGTCCATTGGTATGTCACCGTTCTATGCTTTGTATTGGTATCATCCTTTATCCTTTGCGGATGTGATGTTTGGTGTTAGCAGGGCTCCGAGAGCCAAGATTTGGATCCAAAAGAGTCAGGACATCCTCCGAGCTCTCAAGGACAACATGGCCACAGCACAGAATCAACAAAAGCTGTATGTTGATAGGGGTCGGGTGGAGAGACAGTTTGAGGTAGGAGATCTGGTCTACCTACGATTACAGCCATACCGACAGTCGACATTAAAGAAGAAGGGGGCCGAGAAGCTCAAGCCCCGCTTTTATGGACCATACAGGGTGATACGCAGGATTGGACAGGTTGCATATGAGTTAGAGCTGCCCCAAGGCAGCAAGATTCATAACATTTTTCACGTATCATGCCTAAAGAAGGCATTGGGTCAGCAAGTGACAGTCACGGATGAGCTACCACCCACGGATGATGAGGGGCATCTGGTGTTGCAGCCAAAGGCTATTATTGATACCAAGGAGAGGCAGCTGCGGAGCAGGACGGTCCGGGAATTCTTGGTGAGGTGGAAGAATTTGCCGGATGAGGATGCCACTTGGGAGAATGAGAAGATTTTGCAACATCCATCACTTCAGTTGCTTGAGGACAAGCAACATTTTGCCGGGGGAGACTGTAATATTCCTAATTAGCACCGCTAATTGGAATATTTGATTTTTGTACAGTTTTGCCGACTATAGTTTATTAATAAATAAAAGTGAGAAAGGGGGTCTAACTCACTTAAATAAAATAAAGTGTTTCCCTAGTAGGTGCAACGTTATAACTTAAGGGGGAGCCTTGGGGGTCCACACCACGTATGAGGGGAGGCTCACGTAGAAGGCCTAGGAGCTTCGCATTTGCTTTTATGAGGAGCACGATGGAGAGAGAGGGACCATGCTAGGTTTTTGAGGAGGTCAAATAAGTATAAAAGGTGGGAGAGCCATCTCATTTGGCATTCTTGTTGTTGATGATATTTGAGCTAGACTTTTGTCTTCTTGAGCACGCTGGTTGTTTAGCTTGTCTGCAGCACTGTTCAGTGCGTTGAGTGTCTCCGGTCAGAGATCTCGCCCTTAGCCCCGGGGGACCTCGAGTGCCTGCTCGAGCAAGGTTTTTCCTTCCGTCTTTTACGGGAGATTTGGTTGTTTGTTTTGCGGAGGAGCTGGGCTTCTTTTGGTGACTGCGCAGTCCCTGGGAGAGAGGACGTAGTTCTTGTTGGAGGTATTCCGGTGCGGGTTTTCTGCAGGAGTTTCAGTGAGATCCGGTGTGGAGGCTTAGTCTTTACCAGTTGGAGATTTTCAGTGGAGTTTGTGGCTCTGTTTCAACATCTATCATTTGGCATCTGCACGGGGCCTGGAGGGTCAGCGTAATTCCTTGAGGAGGGTTTCCTTGGTGATTTTCGGAGGTGGTCCATTTTTGTTATGGTTTCTGGGTTTGGTCCGGGTTGGCGAGTACAGGTGATTTGCATATTTTCAGCCCATTCTGGCAAGGGGATCAGCCCCTAGTTTTAGTTCATTCCCGCAGCAGCAGCAGTTTACGGCAGTTTCCTAGCAGCTGGGACGCAGTTTCTTGTGGCAGCCATTTCCTATCTTTCTGAGAGAGTTCTTCACTTGCCTTGAGCAAGAATAGGTGCTATCATTCTGATTATCCATTGTATTTCATTATATTCTCAGATTAATAAAATGGCTTAGCATTCCCGACATTTTTATGAGTATTTGCTTTATGTTCTATTTCTGGCATTTTCCATATTGTTGTATGCTTGTATTGCTGTCTATTTCCCTTTCGGGATATTACAGATCGGATGAGCAGAACATGTATTTTGAATTTATTCAACATGTGCAAGGTCGGCCTGATTTATCTCATATGCATAAGAGATGTGTCACACACCCCCACAGATGCCTATATATTGGAGAACTTGGAGTTCATTTCAGAGACACATTTTTATGGAGGTATTCTCTTCCTTCTTGGATGGTGCTGGAGCAGCTTTCTTCATTCTGCGTTTAGGGTTTCTTGGTGCAGCATCTTGGTGGAGCGTTCTTGATGAAACGTCTTGGGGTTGTGTGACACATATGGGAAGCTGACATTATGAAGACTTTGCTGGTTGAGGCATCCTGCTGATCGTCGTAACGCCACCATTCTTTATCTCTGTTTTGGTTTGTCTTCCATCGATCTATTGGTATGTTCTATCTGCATCTTACTTTGATAGAGCCCTAGAAGTTTAAAGCATATTTGCACCTAGCATAGAACATCTTCAGAAATTAACACTTCTCCTACTTGCGATTAAGTTATACAAGTTATTTTCAGAAAAAAAAATTTAGAAAATACTGAAGTAAACACAACTAACAACCTACACACATGTAGATCATTTAGTTAATATTATGCTCATTCAACAAAGTGACACAAAGATTTTTGGACATAAGTCCTCAGAAAAATCCAAAGTGGGAAAATTGGTGCAGCAGATATGAGGGTTTATTATTATTAAGTAGATTCTGAGTATAACAAATCTGGGTACCAAATATGGTTCACCCGACAGAGAAAAAGTAGATCTGCAGCTAACTTGCTATTACGAGACCAAAATTCAGACTGATCCACACCCTCAAACGAGATTTACAAGACTCGGCCTAGATCTGGCCCTAGAAACCCCAGCGCTGCCCTTGAAGCCCTAGCATTAGCCTTGCTAGACTCTGCGTGCCTCTGCGTTGCTCAGAGTGGGACTACGTAACCCCAGAGTGAGTGACGCAGTCCTTACACTGCCTCTGGAGGCCTCTGCGTAACTCTGAAGCACTCTGAAGCTGCAGCGCTGCCCCTTCTTGGGCCTGCATAGCGGCTGAAGCCTCTGCGCTGTGCAGCTGTTACTGCTGCCCTTGCTCCTCTACGCTGTCCCTGAAAGCTGCTCCTCTGCCTCTTGTTGACTCTTGGCCCCGGGATCAGATCATCCCCTCAGCCAATACTACCCCTCGCTGCAGAAAACTATTCCAGAAATTCTTAGCAAAACCTGCCCTAGAATTACAGATCTGTCTCTCAGCTCTGCCTCTGTGTGTGTGTCTCCAACTGACCCTCAAGCCTTTCTCTTATACTTTTTCGATGATCTCATCAACGACCGAGATTAAAACACTCATCAACGACTGAGATTAAAAGACTGCTTGATCCGCGTCATTTAGAACATTTCAGCACATGTGTTAATTAATTCACCTTAATTATTTAATTTTCCTAAGTTTAGACTTAGGAAATACATTAAAATAATTAATTATTTGAATAACTTGAATGCCAACTGAAATTTCTCCAAACGCTTTCTGGGTTTTGGTGTTCAAGTGTTGTGTAACCAACTTCAAAAATAGAAGAAAAGAGATATGAACGCCTTAGAAATAAGCCACTTCGAGGGGGCAACCTCCAATACATTACATAAATGCACAATTCTTGGATGATACAATTTACAAACCTCCTTTCTATATATAGGAGTCCATGGGGCCATAATGTAATCCTAGTGGGCCACAATGTAATCCTATCCGACCTAACAATAATAATTTAAGGGCACAATAATAACAAAATGGGGGTTACAAGGGTTCAATAATAACAAGCTCTGAGAAGTACTCATGGACTCCTGTCATGTGACGTGAAACCCCACTGTCCACATACCAGATACCCGAAGATGCTCCGCTAATCGAGGGAAAAGCATGCTCCCTCTGAACCTCTATGGCAAATAATCCTGCACTAGAGGACTCACACGTAAAGAACCCAAACTCCCGGTCAAAATGATCTGCAAAGTCCTCAACCTCTGCTGAAGCTGCCATGCTCTGGTTCTTCCCCTTCTTCTTCTTCTTCTCCGGACACACAACTGCATAGTGTCCCATCTTCTGACAATTCCAACACTTCACTTTGGAATAGTCCTTCTGTGTGTTATCCTGTTTACCTTTACCTTTGCCTTTGCCTCCACCATTGCTTGTGGAAGCCTGCTTCTTCCCTTTGCCTTTCTTGCGTCCTGCCAACAGTGCTACATCCTCATCCTGCTCAACTGGCTTGGCTGCCCCAAGCTGACCTTTCCTGATCTCTGTCTGAATGCAATCATCCCAAAACCTCTCCCATGTGAGAAGGGTCTCACGTGCACAAACCCCATCAGCAAAGTTCATCCATGAACTGGGGAGTCCATTCACTGGAATCCGCACCAACTCAGTGGGTGGAATGGCCTCTCCAATCGCTGTCAACTCATCTCTCACATTAGTAATCTTTGTGAGATATCCCGCTGCACTATCAATCTTACCCATCTTAATGTTCTTCAGCTTCTCCTTCAGGACCATTTTCCGGTTCTCATTGGTACTCTGGTAGAGGTTGGTCAATGCTGTCCACATCTCATGAGCATTTCTCTTTCCTCTCACATGAGGAATGCAATGGTCTTTGATTCTGTCTAGAATCAGTCTCTTACCCTTGTTGTTCTTTTTATTATATGCTGCCAACTGAGTAGCATCAGTAGGCACATTCACAGGGTTCTATGCGGTATGCACCATTATGTCCCAGACTTCCGCCTCCTCAAAGATACTCTGCATTCTCTCCTTCCAAACACTGAAATTGGTATGCCCATCCAACCTATCCTCCACCCTCAATCCCAAAGACATCCTGCTGTCCTAAAATTGAAAAATAGCACTGCTGTAGTAAAGGTAAAAATTCTGTTTGTGAAAAAATCAGCTTGCTGGAATTTTCTGAGTGAAAAATCAGCAGGCTGTATTTTTCTCCTTGCTGTCCCAAACTGCACTTTCAGCACTCAAGCTTTGATACCATGTAGAAATTTCCTGTTTTCCAACCCCGGTTTCAGTATCACTTATTTCTCCTATTAGTTAAATGCCCTTTCCCATATCCTTACATTCAACAATCAGAAAAATAATTTTTATTTGCTGAAACAGAGGTTACTTTGTTGAAACACAAGTTACTTTGCTGAAACACAAATTACTTTGCTGAAACACAAATTCTGGAAAACTTTTCAGAATGCTGAAACTGCAGAAATAAAACAAAACACACAGCAAGCTGAAACCGTCATTCAACACATTTGAACACTGAGATTTTTGGTCAACATGACCCTGGAAAAACCCCCTACAACTCTTGGGGAAAACCAGTTTGAGAGCTCCTTCTTATTTCTGAAAAATGCTTTTACAGAGAGGCAGAAATTACAGCAAAAATTTCAACTAAAAAACAAAGATTTATCTCATCACTATCTACTCCGCCTGAAAACGTGCAAAACAAGAAACCCAAAACAAAAATTTTGACGCCTTATGACAAGATGAAACATGAAACGATTTCTCGATTTTCGTGGCCACCGTACGGCCGTATTGTCGTACGGTGATCGTACGGGAAACCCAAAGAATCCTTCTCCTCAAAAATCGTGCTCCTTTGCTCCTCGAAATCAGGCCGAAACTCACCAGACGCACACGTACGGATTTAAATCCTACTCACTCGCGCCGCCTCTCCTCGAGTATTTGTGCCTGCCAACCGCCTAATTAAATGTTGAAGCTACCGTACGGCTTCTCCTTGA
This sequence comes from Pinus albicaulis, assembly GCA_034641835.2. Classification (NCBI taxonomy): domain Eukaryota; kingdom Viridiplantae; phylum Streptophyta; class Pinopsida; order Pinales; family Pinaceae; genus Pinus; species Pinus albicaulis. Next base: position 1,673,198,564 of record CM076580.1, on the reverse strand, counting down.
AAAATCGTGCCTTCTCCCCCGAAAAATGTGCCCAACATTTGTCGTATGGATTTCCTCCTCTGAAACCGTGCCTTTGCTATTGTATGATTTTCGCTGTCTATCACCGGCTTCTTTCTCCCTCTCTCGCTCGTAAATCTCCCTTGCTCTCTTGCTCGCCTTCTCCCAATCTGCTCATGAAAGAATGAATGACCTTTTCCTCCTTTTCCTCCTTTAACCTAACCCTAAGTGACTTTTTGGGGAATCCCTAAATCCAATGGCTAAAACAGATTTAGATCTAGGGCTGAGATTAAATGCTCATTTAAATCTCACTTTCTATTTTTTAATTCACCCCACTTTAATAAAGACCCACTTAGTCATTTATTTCCAAAGTCACTTTTCCTTTTCTAATTTTACATTGACTTTATTAAAGTCACTTTAAAATTAGACTTTAGTAACTTTATCACTTAAAGTCACTTTTAAATTAGATTTGACTTTATAACTTTATAAAGTCACTTTAGAAGAAAAATTAAATTCTTTTGGACACTTTTCCCTAGGCCAAAGATCAAAGCCTTAGGGAACCACCTGTCCTCCGGTAACCAAATTTCAACACTCCCTCTTACCGAGGAAGGTGTTCCTCACCACACCCATCTTGTCTCTGAAGTAGACATGCTTGCCCCGTGGTAAGGCTTTGGTAAGAATATCCGCAACCTGCTCATTAGTGGGAATATACTCAAGCTTCACAGCCCCTTTCTGAACATAGTCTCTGATGAAATGATATTTGATCCCGATATGCTTTGACCTGTCATGAAATACTGGATTCTCCGTGAGTTTAATGCAACTCTGATTATCACAGTAAATCACCGAAGGTCTCAACGGCTGACCAAATAAGCCAAACAACATCTTGCGAAGCCAGATGGCCTCACAACTAGCTAGACTGGCTGCCATATACTCTGCTTCCGCTGAACTCAATGCTACTGACTGCTGCTTTCGGCTGAACCATGACACTACTACCGAACCCAACCCAAAACAACACCCTGAAGTGCTCTTCCTATCAGAAGCACAACCTGCCCAATCAGAATCAGTGTAACCTGCCAATCTCACTCCATCCCCTTGCCTGTAGTCCAGACCATAATCCACTGTCCCCTGCAAGTACCGCAAAATGTGTTTTGCAGCCACCCAGTGAACCTTCCTAGGTTCACACATAAACTGACTCATCGTGTTGACTGCAAAACAAATATCTGGCCTAGTGTTGACCAAATACATCAAGGAACCAATCAGCTGTCTGTACAATGTGGGATCCACCAACTCGGAACCCGAAGCATGAAGCTTTTTCCAGTTGGTGATCATCGGTGTCGACATGGGTTTACAATCCTCCATGTGGAATCTGCTAAGGATATCCACAATATACTTCCCCTGCCCCAGGAAGAAATGCCCCTCCTCCTGCCACACCTCCAAACCCAAAAAGTAATGCATCAAGCCGATGTCCTTCATCTCAAACTCCGCCGCAAGATCTCTCTTGCGGTGCTCTATGAGTCTCTCTGCACCTGTAATGACTAAGTCATCCACATACAGCACCAGAATGAGAGGCTCCTCACCTATCACAATATAGTAAAGGTTCGGATCTGCCTCACTCTTTGTGAAACCCATCTTCCGCAAGTAAGTATCTATCCTGGAGTACCAAGCTCTGGGAGCTTGCTTCAGGCCATAAAGGGCCTTCTTCAGTCTGCACACATGGGACTCCTTCCCATGCACCTCAAAGCCCCGTGGCTGCTCAATGTACACCTCCTCCTGTATGAAGCCATTGAGAAATGCGGTCTTCACATCCATCTGGTGGATCTTCCAACCCATCTCTGCTGCTATCGATATAATGGAGCGGATCGAAGTATATCGAGCCACGGGAGGGAAGGTCTCCTCATAATCAACTCCCTCTACTTGGGAGAACCCTCTAGCCACAAACCTTGCTTTGAATTTCTCAATGCTGCCATCTGCAGCATGCTTTACCTTGTAAAGCCATTTGGAAGTAACCATGGATTTGCCCTCAGGCCTCGGCACCACCTCCCAAACATCATTCTTCATGATAGAAGAATACTCCTCCTGCATGGCCTCTCTCCAGACCTGCTGGCTAGCTGCCTCCTCATAGCTAGAAGGCTCAGAGTCAAGGATGCCGGTAGCCATTGCCATATAGCTACAAAACCTCTCAGGTGGTCTGCTCTCTCTGACCGGCCTCTTAGGCTCAGCAACAGATGTGGCATCTCTCAAGGTGTCCTGAAGCCACTTGGGCTTCCTCTTCCCCGAGCACACTTCTCCTGCTGGAGAATAAAACTCCTCCTCCTCAACATCAGGAGCCTAATTTTGACTCGTCTGTCCGTCCTCCCCCGCTCGCACTCCGAACCTCGTAGAGAAGCCGAGGTACTGGAACTATCCATCGTTGGACTCCCTAGCGTGAACCGCTCCGTGGATCGCTCCGCATGCGCCCGTAGTGCACCACCCTCCCACTGCGAGCTGCCCATCGACGCGACTCGGGAGCATCGCTATAGATGTAAGGGATCCTCCCCGATCCCCGCCCACCGGGTCCCCGTGAGTGACCGCAACCCCTGCCGCCGAGGTCCGTCGATCGAGATACTCTAACTCCCGTGACCTCCTAAAGGCCCCGTCCCTCTCGAACTTCACATCCCGCCCCGACAACAACCGTCCCTCATCTGCAGAATGTAATCCGAAAGGAGTTTGAGGTCTCACCGAGCCTACAAAGATACCCTTCTCTCAAGTGTGGGCCTCAGGTAGTTTGGTCCTCTTCTCCTTAGGTATGTAGGAGTATGTGATGCACCCAAAGATACGAAGATGACCAATATCAGGCTTCTTCCCAGAAAAAGCCTCCTCCGGAGTCATGTGCCCCAAGGCACGATGCGAACTCCTGTTCTGCAAATAAACAGCTGTGTTGCAGGCCTCTGCCCATAAAAACAATGGCAACCCCCGATCATGTAACATGGCTTTGGCAGCCCCTCCGATGGATCTGTTCTTCCTCTCCACAACCCCGTTCTGCTGGGGGTTGTAAGGAACAGTGAACTCCCTCCTAATGCCTGCCTCCGCACAATAGTCAACAAACTCTCCAAGGGTGTACTCTCCTCCATTGTCCGACCTCGGGGACTTGATCTTCCGACCTGTCTGTGTCTCCACAAGAGCTCTGAACTCCTGAAACCGCTTGAAGACCTCACTCTTGGTCTTCAAGAAATAAATCCAGGTCCTCCTGGAGTGATCATCAATGAATAACACATAGTACCCATATCCACTCAAGGAAACATGAGACATCCGACCGCTCACATCGGAATGAATCAAATCAAGTATCCCAGTCGCTCTGCTGTCACTGCTGGGAAAAGGGGATTTGGCAAACTTGCCCATCACACATCCTCTGCAAGTATCAAAGTGATCAGTACTGAAATCTGGCACACCTGTAGTGATCTCCCGCAAGGTCCTCAAGGCTCCATGATACATATGCCCCATCCTACGGTGCCAAATCTCACACAGCTCAGAACTGCTAGCTCTGCTGTCGATACTACTGCTCAATGCCAAAAGGGGCTGGAATGCAAACTTGTACACCTTTGCATGGCGTACACCTATCACTCTAGCTGAATCAGCTGGAGTGTCCCTGGGATACATCAGCACCTGTCCTCCCCTGAACAGTACCTCATATCCTCTATCCTCCAAAGCTGAGACGGATATGAGGTTCTTCCTCATCCCCGGCACATAAAGAACATCTGACACCTTCAAGGGAGGTTTGGACTCCCTCTGAAATGTCAATGTTCCCACACCGACTGCTCTAACAACTCTGTCATCACCGAGTACTACCTCTACATCAGTACCACTCTCTGAAAGCTCCGAGAAGTACTCACGGACTCCTGTCATTTGACGTGAAGCCCCACTGTCCACATACCAGATACCCGAAGATGCTCTGCTAATCGAGGGAAATGCATGCTCCCTCTGAACCTCTATGGCAGATAATCCCGCACTAGAGGACTCACATGCAGTGAACCCAAACTCCCGGTCAAAACGATCTGCAAAGTCCTCAACCTCTGCTGAAGCTGCCATGCTCTGGTTCTTCCCCTTCTTCTTCTTCTTCTCCGAACACACAACTGCATAGTGTCCCATCTTCTGACAATTCCAACACTTCACATTGGAATAGTCCTTCTGTGTGTTATCCTGTTTACCTTTACCTTTGCCTTTGCCCCCACCATTGCTTGTGGAAGCCTGCTTCTTCCCTTTGCCTTTCTTGCGTCCTGCCAACAGTGCTACATCCTCATCCTGCTCAACTGGCTTGGCTACCCCAAGCTGACCTTTCCTGATCTCTGTCTGAATGCAATCATCCCAAAACCTCTCCCATGTGGGAAGGGTCTCACGTGCACAAACTCCATCAGCAAAGTTCATCCATGAACGGGGGAGGCCATTCACTGCAATCCGCACCAACTCAATGGGTGGAATGGCCTCTCCAATCGCTGCCAACTCATCTCTCACATTAGTAATCTTTGTGAGATATCCAGCTGCACTATCAGTCTTACCCATCTTAATGTTCTTCAGCTTCTCCTTCAAGACCATTTTCCGGTTTTCATTGGTACTCTGGTAGAGGTTGGTCAAAGCTGTCCACATCTCATGAGCATTTATCTTTCCTCTCACATGAAGAATGCAATGGTCTTTGATTCCGTATAGAATCAGTCTCTTACCCTTGTTGTTCTTTTTATTATATGCTGCCAACTGAGTAGCATCAGTAGGCACATTCACAGGGTTCTATGCGGTATGCACCATTATGTCTCAGACTTCCGCCTCCTCAAAGATACTCTGCATTCTCTCCTTCCAAACACTGAAATTGGTATACCCATCCAACCTATCCTCCACCCTCAATCCCAAAGACATCCTGCTGTCCTAAAACTGAAAAAATAGCACTGCTGTAGTAAAGGTAAAAATTCTGTTTGTGAAAAAATCAGCTTGCTGGAATTTTCTAAGTGAAAAATCAGCAGGCTGTATTTTTTTCCTTGCTGTCCCAAACTGCACTTTCAGCACTCAAGCTTCGATACCATGTAGAAATTTCCTGTTTTCCAACCCCGGTTTCAGTATCACTTATTTCTCCTATTAGTTAAATGCCCTTTCCCATATCCTTACATTCAACAATCAGAAAAATAATTTTTATTTGCTGAAACAGAAGTTACTTTGCTGAAACACAAGTTACTTTGTTGAAACACAAATTACTTTGCTGAAACACAAATTCTGGAAAACTTTTCAGAATGCTGAAACTACAGAAATAAAACAAAACACACAGCAAGCTGAAACCGTCATTCAACACATTTGAACACTGAGATTTTTGGTCAACATGACCCTGGAAAAACCCCCTACAACTCTTGGGGAAAACCAGTTTGAGAGCTCCTTATTTCTGAAAAATGCTTTTACAGTGAGGCAGAAATTACAGCAAAAATTCCAGCAACTAAACAACAGTATTTATCTCGATTTCCGTGCATTCACTCCGCCTTGGAAAACGTGCAAAACAGTAAAACCCCAAAACAAAAATTTTACAGCTTTTATGACAGCATTAAATGCTGAAATGAGCTTCTCGATTTTTTTGCCCAGCTGTACGGTCGTACTGCTGTACGGACTGTACAGAAAACCCAGCAACTTCTTCTCCTCAAAATCTGTGCTCCTTTGCCTCGAAATCTATGCTGAAACTGACTGTACAGCTGTTGTACGGATTTCCAGAAATCTATACCACCAAGCAGCAGTCTCTCTCCTCGATATTCGTGCCCAGAATCTGCTCAGAATTAAATGTTGAAGCTACTGTACGGTTCTCCTTGAAAACTATGCCTCTCCCTCGAAAAATGTGCCCAACACTTGTTGTACGGATTTATGCCTTGGAAACCGTGCCTCCTTGCTGCTGTACGGATTTTGCTGAAGTCTCTATCAGCTGCCCTCTTTCTCCTCTCTGCTCAAAAATCTCCCTTGCTCTCTTGCTCTCTTTCTCTCAATCTGCTCATGAAAGAATGAATGGCCTTTTCCCTCATTTTCCTCCTTTAACCTAACCCTAAGTGACTTTTGGGGAATCCCTAAATCCAATGGCTGAAATAGATTGAGATCTAGGGCTGAGATTAAACGCTCATTTAAATCTCACTTTCTATTTTTTAATTCACCCCACTTTAATAAAGACCCACTTAGTCATTTATTTCCAAAGTCACTTTTTCTTTCTAATTTTACATTGACTTTATTAAAGTCACTTTAAAATTAGACTTTAGTAACTTTATCACTTAAGTCACTTCTAAATTAGATTTGACTTTATAAAAATTATAAAGTCACTTTAGGAGAAAAATTAAATTCTTTTGGACACTTTTCCCTAGGCCAAAGATCAAAGCCTTAGGGAACCACCTGTCCTCCGGTACCAAATTTCAACAAAGGATTTGTGGAGGTTCGGGCACGGATCCGCGCGGATCGCTAGTGGATCCAGAGGGAGATGGGCGGTTCAGCGGGGTTCTAAATTTAAAAAAAAAATTTATTTGACTTAAGTTGGGTTGGGGCTTCCCGGACACTCCCAAGGTGCTCCCTTGATGCTCCTTAGATGCTTCCTAGATGCTCCCTCATGGTAATGTTAAATTTTTTAAGTAAAAGAGACATTCTCCTTTATCTTTCATTTTCATCCTTTTACTTAAATTTTTAACATTGCCATGAAATGACTCAGGATGTTTGAAAGTGGTTCTAATCTCATTGGGCTTCATATGGAGATAATAGAATTTCATATCCTATTCAAAATTCAATAGACTTAATAGTTTTAAGGAATTCCGGGTCAATGAGATTGTGGCTTTTCATTAGATTATATCAAGTATGAGGGTATGTGATTGGCATTTAATCAAGAGCACCAAGCCCTCTATGTGCTCATGTACCCTAGTGTTGGTGGTGTTAATTGTTGAACTCCTCTTTCATGGCCTTCGCAAAAAATTACCTTCCAATCAAGTCAAAATCATTGATCAAGCATGTTAAGCTTTTTCCAACATATTTTAAGGCATGGATTAGATAGTTTGATTAAAATTGGAAAATGTTGACTAATATCCCTAGACAATCGAGGAAGAGGCAAAGGCAAGACAAGAGGAGAAGAATCTAGATTCTAGATGGTTGATGCATCTGGATGGTTGATGCTCGAATAATTAACCACTGATGTACAATGGATGCCATATCTATCTTGATTTGTATGCAAATATGCATGTTTTCATGTCTTCTACAATAATTTGGTAATTTGGATGGTTTTTTAAATATAAGTGCAAATATATATATATATATATATATATATATATATATAGTAAACGCTTCCAAGACGCTGCGCTTCTTAGATTTTTGGGAAATGACGCTTCCGCGTATCCGCTTCCAGAAAACGTCCCCGCTTTGTCCCCACTTCGTGCAACATTGGTTTGACATTTAGCTCGGCGAGATGGCATCAGCTGGGTTGCGAGATCAAGATCGGTTGGAGTGTGCCTCCAACTATGTTATTTGGAAGGCAAGGGCTTCTTTCCTTCTAAAGGAGCATGATCTCAAAACTTATATCACTAATGTGGTAGTTGAGCCCACAGATGCAGATCAACTTAAGGCCTACAAGAAGGAGATGGTGAAGGCCAAGAGGCTAATCCTCGACAAAGTGAGGGATCACATTGTATCTCACATAGTAGGCAAAGGCATAGCCAAAGAAATGTGGGATGCATTGGCCACGTTATATCAAGGGTCTTCCGAATAGCGGAAGATGTACTTGGAGGAGAAGATGAGATGCACGAGGATGCAGAAGGGGGAGCGCATAGTGTTGATTTGGGGTAGCATCGGATGTGCTCTAAGTCTCAAATTTTGTGGAAAGGGTTAGACACATGTATTCCAGATAACCCAGAAATCATTTGGGGAAATTCCACCCGGAGACAGTTTCATTTAATAAATCAATTATTTTTAATGAGACCCTAAGTCTAAACATAGGAAATTAAAATAATTAATGAGTATTAATCTAAACTAAGGTGTAACTTCTAGAAGAAGACAAGGATCAAGCCAAAATGATCTTAGCCATTGATTAGCTTCTAATCTAGGCCGTTGAATATCAGCAAGAAGATTATTTAAGGAATAATTGAGGGCCATTTGTAGACATACCGAGAGTTGATTAGTTAGATCGAATTGCTAAAGCTAGAGACAGCACAGTGATTTCGTAGTGATCACGCAAAGAGGGGCAAAGACAGTTTTTGGTCAGAGGATCTTCTCTGGAGCCAAGCATACGCAGCAGAGAGGCATAGAGATACATAGAGGAGGCAGCGCAGTGCCCAATGAGGGTGATGCAAGGCCACGAAGGCCGCACACAGAGCACCGCGGTGCTTTCTGAGTAGAGGTTCGAGTTTTAGCTGGGAGATCGAAGTTCTGAGTCAGGAGGGCTGGAATCGAAGCTCCTGAGAGCTAAACGATTTGATAAAGGAGGCAACGCAGTCTCCTAGAGGCAGTGACACAAGCCCACACAGCGGCAGTGCAGAGGGTGCCGGGAGATCGTTGTTTCAACTACAGGATCAGTCGGGACTTGCAATGTAGAGTGAGGTAATCTCACTAATTTCTTCTACCAAGTGATATTCTCTATATTGGATAGATAGTAAGGCATCCATAGATTGTATTCAGAAATCACTATTGCTTAATAATAAAACCCTCAAATCCGTTGCACCGGTTTTCCCGCATTGTGTTTTTCTGGGGATGTTTGTCCAAAGACAACGGTGTCCTGTGTGATGTTTTTATTTTTGCCCAGTTTCTTTTTTCGACATATTTAATTAGGTAAGTGAAGGTTGCAGTAGTAATTTGCTTTAGTATTTACAGTAGAACACCGTAAATAACTTGTTCGTTTAATAACAAGTAGATGAAGTAATTTCCGTTGGCTGCAAAGCCAGCACTGGGCAGAGCGTTGCAGGTGAAACAAGAAGAGCAGAGCCAGCACCGAGCAGGAGGTCGAATTGCTGCAGGAGGCAGCAGTTCGAATCCCCAGAGGGATTGCATAGTCTAGGCCAAGAAGGCTAAATTTTCAAGGAAAGTCTCTCTCTGAGTGAGCCGACAGAGAGGAAGGGCTTTCAGATCGAAGTTTTGTCGTGCCAGAGGGAGCAGCACAGTGCCTCAGCATTGAAGAAGGTGTTGGTGGGACGCAGTTTTCTACAGGCAATTCTTGCTGGGCAGAAAATAGTCAGAAGAAAGAGAAGAAGCACAATGAGGGAATTTTTCCTCAGTAGAATTCCAGCCAAGAAGTTCGTTTTCTTATTGGCTGAGCAACAATAGGAAGCAGAGAGGAGTAGTTCGACTTTAAACGGTAGAGATGGCAGCTCACGGGCTTCGAGATCAGGATCAGTTGGAGGGAGCCTCCAACTATGTGATTTGGAAGGCGGAAATTTCATGCCTTCTAGATGAATATGATCTCAAGGCTTTCGTGGAGAGTACGGTAGTTGTTCCTGCAGATCCACATCCGCTGAAGAAGAACAAGGCTAAGATGGCGAAGGCTAAGAGGCTTCTCCTAGATGGAGTCAAGGATCACATAGTGTCCCACAGCCATCAAGGATACAACTAGCTAGATGTGGGAAGACTTAGTAACGTTGTACGAAGGATCTACCGAGCAGCGGAAGATGTACTTAGAGCAGAAACTGAGACAGACACTGATGTAGAAGGGGGAGCATATAGATCTGTTTCTCTTGAGGTTTTAGGAAATTCATGATCAGATGGCAGCAGTGGGGTCCAACCCTCAGCCTACCACGATGGTAAGACTGGCCCTCAACGCACTCACAAAGGAATTGAAGGTCTTCGTCCAGAGTATTCTGGGCAGAGAAAGACTGTGTAGCTGAGAGGAGATGTGGGTTGCTCTTCAGCAAGAAGAGCTAAGGAGGGACCTAGTCAAGTGTAAACTTGAAGGCAGCAGCGGCAGTGGGTCGAAGATAAAGGAGGAGGAGAATGTAGCCCTTGCTAAGGGACAACAGGAGCAGCGGAGATAGAAGAAGGATGTCTCGAAGATTAAATGCTTCAGGTGTGGTGAATTTAGTCACTACGCAATGTAGTGTCCTCTCAAGAAGAAGGACAAGGACAAGAAGCATGATTCCAAGGTTGTGTCTGCAAAAAACGAAGAAGATGAGTATGCCATGAGTGCCCACGCATCTCCAAGAGGGAGATGGGGCAATATTGAACTGTAGTTACAAGAAATTCAATGGGCAGGATCCTTGAGGAGCCCACCTCTTGGATCACGACCTTGCTACGGGAGCCCAAGATCAGTAGTAGCAGGCTGGAGGAGTTTCAATAGGTGTAAAGCAGTGTTGAAGTGACAAATGCAGTAGCTAGTGCACTAAGTCTGAGCAGCACAGTGCACAGTTGCAACAGTGCAGAGAGCACAGTATTCAAAACTGGTCGGTTTGAACCGGTAACTAGTCAAATTGGCCGGTTAGAGGCTTAGCCAGTCAAAATCGGTCAAAAAACCGGGTTTAACACCCTCCTTCGCACAAAATTCCGGTCAAATTGGTGCTGACCGATCGGTTAAGGACGGAACCATCTAGTTCCATCCTTAACCGGTCGGTCAGCTGCCAACCCGCAAATGGGACCCATGCACGAACAATTTGTTGGTTTAGGGTTGTTTTGGAGGGAAGCCTGTTGAGATTTTGTGTATTTGGGGTAGCATCAGTTGTGCTCTAGCTCCCAAATTTTGTGGAGGGACTAGACTACACTTGATCTACAAGACCCATAAATGTATTTGAGAAATTTCAAGTTGTGTTCAAGTTATTCAAATAATTAATTATTTTTAATGGATTTCCTAAGCTAACATAGGAAAATAAAATAATTAAAGTGAATTAATTAACACGTGCTGAAATTGTCTTAAGTCACATGGATCAAGCAGTCTTTTAATCTCAGTCATTGATGGATGATTTAATCTCGACCGTTGAAGGGTACAACGAAAAAGTATAAGAGAAAGGCCTGAGGGTCAGTTGAGAACACATTTTTTGTAGAACTGAGGAATAGATCTGGAATTCTAGGGCAGGTTTGCTAAGAAGTTCCAGAGGGATTTCCTGCAGTGAGGGGTAGTATTGGCCAAGGGAATGTTCTGATTCCAGGGCCAAGAGACAGTAAGAGGCAAGAGGAGCAACCACGAGGACAACGCAGAGGGGCTTCAGAGCCACGCAATCCAGCAAGGACAGTGCAGAGGCAACTAGGGCCACGCAGGGCTGACGTTGGCCTAGCAGAGGCAATGCAGGGGTAGCATAGACCCTCCAAGGGTGATGCAGGCCCTCCTAGGGCCACGCAAAGGCTGACGCAGGCCATCTAGGGCAACGCTGGGACTTCAGAAACTGCGTTGAGGGTTTCTAGGGTCAGATCCAGACTGAGTCTTGTAAATCCCATTTGAGGGTGTGGATCAATCAGATTTGGCACTAGATCTTCAGGTTAGCTGCAGATTTTATATATTTTATTCTCTGTTGGGTTTTCCAAGGTTGGAACCTAGATTTGCTGTACTCAGAACTACTTAATAATAAACCCTCATATCTGCTGAACCAGTTTTCCTGCTTTGGGTTTTTCCGAGGACTTATGTCCAAAAATCCATGTGTCACTTTGTTGCATGAGTGAATTATTCAGTAAATGATTTGCATGTGTAGGTTGTAGTTGTGTTTATTTTCGGTATTTTCTGAATCTAATTTCTAGAAATAGCTTGTGTTAATTAAATCAAGTAGGAGGAAATAAACCAATACACTGTAATAGAATTTTCACATGGTATTAGAGCGATAATAGATCAAGCTGAATCTCTAGCAATCAGCTGGAGAAATACTTTTCTGTAGAGTGCCAGAAAAAGCAGCAGATCCAGAAGGGGCATCTTGACAGCAAGGGAAAGCGGATCCAGGAGGCAGCGCTGAAATTGCAGAAGGTCTCTAGGCTTACGCAGACCCTTCCTAGGGTAGCGTAAGGACTGCGTCACCCAGTCTGGGGTTACGCAGTCCACTTCTAAGCAGTGTTGGGATTGCGATGGGTCAGCCAGGAGGACGTTGTGCAGTCACTTCTCTTGTTTCAAAAAAATTTGCCAATATTCGAAAGCAGCAGATATTCAGCAGTGCTGGTGGGGTGGAGATTCTATAGGTGCAGAATTGTGCCTAGCTAAGGCAACAAAGGTGAGAGGAAGACAGCCATTCAACAGATCTGAGCCAAACAAATCTGAGATTCGATCAAAAGGATCGGAGGATACTGTCTGTTTTAGTTTTGGTGGAAGATTTCTAGGAGGGAAGTCAGTTTTCAGCAAAAGCAACTACTAGAGGGTTTCTAGTCACCAAGAAACCCATATCTAGAGGGAGAAGTACTGTTTCTTTCATATCTGAGCAAAGATGGCTCAATATGGACTGAGGGATCAAGATAGATTGGATGGCATGTCCAACTTTGTTATCTAGAAGATCAGAATCCTCTCAGTTTTGGATGAATATGGTCTCAAAGATCATGTAGAGAAGACACTTGTACCAACCGATGCAGATCCGCTCAAGAAGTATGAAGAGAATCAAGCATGGACGAAGAGGCTGATCATAGACGGAGTCAAGGAACACGTGATTCCTCATGTTACTGATAAGAATACAACACATAACATGTGGTCAGCTTTGGAAGTGATGTACCAAGGAGGGTCTCTGCAAAGAAGAATGCTTCTTGATAATCAGATGCGAATGTTCCAAATGATGAAGGGTGAAGAGATAGATCCATTCCTCTTCAGACTTCAAGCTATCTGTGACCAACTGATTGGCATGGGTGCTAATCCAGATGAAGGGCTCCCAGTGAGGATGGCCCTGAATGCTGTCTCTGAAGAATGGGAAACGTTTATCCAGAGCATTCTGGGAAGGGCAGTGTTACCATCATGGGCAGATACATGGCTATTCTCCGTCAAGAGGAGATCAAGAGGATCACCAAGAAGCATTCTATCAATGGAGGAAGCGGATCGGCCAGAGTGAAGAAAGAAGAAGAGGAGGATGCAGCATTTGCTTCAAGGGAAAAGAAGCAAGGGAAGAAGAAGGACCTCTCCAAGGTTCGGTGTTTTAACTGTGGTGATCTTGGTCATTTCACTAGCAGTTGTCCTAAGAAGAAGGACAAAGGAGATTCTGATTCCAAGGCTGCAACAGCAAATGACGATGGCTCTAATGATGATGCAGCCATGAGTGCTCATGCACCTTGAGAGAAGAGGTGAGGTGACATGGATATATAGAGTATCCATATTTTGGTGGTGAGATCCTTGACTCAGCCCTACTCTTGGATCACATACGAGCTACAGGAGCCTTAAGATGGTAGCGGGATGAGTTGGGAGATGGTTGCAGATGGCCACATTGAAGAGCAAAAGGGAGTTGAAGAGCTAAAGAGTAAGCAACGTGATGCAGAGGCAGCTGTAGTGTGGAGGCAACAATGCAAAGAGGCAGATGGGACTTCAGCAATGCAGAAAAGTTGGGCACATGCAGTGCAGTGTTGCAGCATGACAGTGTCTCCAAGGGGACAGCGTGATTCAACATCCATGAAGCTTCAGTGGTAGAGGGAAACTTGACTTATCTGTCAAACAGTTAGGCAGAGTCTTTCAGTTGCTTACTTCTCAGCAACTGAGTTGCAATGCAGCAGTTAGCAGTGGCAGTGCTATAGGCAGCATGATGCAGCAATTTGAGAGGGAGCTGCAGTACAGATGTGGCAGTGTCAGTGGCAGTGCCATGGGCAGCAGTACAGAGAGAAGCAGTGCAGTAGATGGAGGGCAGCAGGCCAAGCATCAACAACATAGATCCAATACTCAAGATCTTGTAACGCATGGTGTGATGTATTGCTAGAGCACACTCCTGATGCTAAGAGGGAGTGTTGAGATTTTGTGTATTTGGGGTAGATCAGTTGTGCTCTAGCTCCCAAATTTTGTGGAGGGACTAGAGTACACTTGATCTTAAAGACCCAGAAATGGATTTGAGAAATTTCAAGTTGTGTTCAAGTTATTCCAATAATTAATTATTTTTAATGGATTTCCCAAGTCTAACTTAGGAAAATAAAATAATTAAAAAGAATTAATTAACACATGTGCTGAAATTGTCATAAGTCACATGGATCAAGCAGTGTTTTAATCTTAGTTGTTGATGGATGATTTAATCTCGGTCGTTGAAGGGTTCAACAAAAAAGTATATGAGAAAGGCTTGAGGGTCAATTGAGAACACACATTTTTTGTAGAATTGAGAAATAGATCTGGAATTCTAGGGCGAGTTTGCTAAGAATATCCAGAGGGATTTCCTGCAATGAGGGGTAGTATTGGCCAAGGGAATGTTCTGATTCCAGGGCTAAGAGACAGCAAGAGGCAAGAGGCGCAGCCACAAGATAAACGCAAAGGGACTTCAGAGCCATGCAGTCCAGCGGGGACAGCGCAGATGCAACTAGTGCCACGCAAGGCTGACGCTGGCCTAGCAAAGGCAGCGCAGGGGCAGCATAGACCCTCCAAGGGTGATGCAGGCCCTCCTAGGGCCACGCAGAGGCTGACGCAGGCCATCTAGGGAAACGCTGGGGCTTTAGAAGCTGCATTGAGGGTTTCTAGGGTCAAATCCGGGCTGAGTCCTGTAAATCTCGTTTGAGGGTGTGGATCAGTCAGATATTTGGCACTAGATCTAAGGTTAGCTGCATATTTGATATCTTTTATTCTCTGTTGGGTTTTCCGAGGTTGGAATCCAAATTTGTTGTACTCAGAACTACTTAATAATAAACCCTCATATTTGTTGAACCAGTTTTCCCGCTTTGAGTTTTTCCGGGGACTTATGTCCAAAAATCCATGTGTCACTTTGTTGCATGAGTGAATTATTCAGTAAATGATCTGCATGTGTAGGCTGTAGTTGTGTTTATTTTCGGTCTTTTTTGAATCTAATTTCTAGAAATAACTTGTGTTAATTAAATCAAGTAGGAGGAAATAAACCAATACACTGCAGTAGAATTTTCACAAAGGGGAGGGTTGTTTCCCTCCAAAAACACCCTCTCCAATCCTTTCTAAGCAGGGGCAACCTCTCATTTATCTCACACCATCTCATTTGGAGCTTTTGTGAGTTTGATTGAGAGCTTGGAGAGCGTTGAGTGTTTGTTGGAGTAGTGATCTTGGATGCTTGGAGATGGAGTTGGAGCTATTTTGGAGATAGTTTGGAGTTGTCAGTAGAGTTGGCATCTTCAAGAGGAGGCTAAGGAAGCTAGTTTGCATTTCCATGTAAGGATTTTCACTTGAAAAATCCCTCATCATTGTTGTTCATGTATTAATTTTTTTATGTGTTTAGCTATGGTATTGCTATCAAATCTTTAGTCCTATGCTATCAAATTTTGTATGTTTGAATGTGCATTTTGTTTCCTAAATTTAGCCTTGGTTTTCCATTTACCTTAGCTGCAATTTTTTTTAAATGGCAGATTTATTTCCAAATTTCAATTATTTCAAATCAAGATGGCTCCAAAAGCCAAGGACAATGCATGGGCCCATTGTGATGTGGTTGATGGAAAGATGATATGCAAATTTTGTGAAAAATATATTGGAGGTGGGGGTATTCTTAGATTGAAACAACACTTGGCTGGGATAAGAGGCCAAGTAAAGCCATGTGATGCACCTAATGAACTGATAGGTCCGGTTAGGGCAGAATACCTTGCCAAGTTTGAAAAGTTTGAGGAGACTAAGGTTAGGGAGAAGGCCATCCAAGATGAAATTGCAAGGAAGAGGGAACTAATAGATATCATGAGACAGAGTGGGTATGATGATTATGAGATTCAAGACTCCACTTCTATCCCTTCCACCAATGACCCCTTTCACTATGTTCCTCCTGTTGGCCAAAAATCAAAACCAACAAAGAGACCCA
The DNA here is from genome assembly GCA_034641835.2 of Pinus albicaulis. Lineage (NCBI taxonomy): Eukaryota > Viridiplantae > Streptophyta > Pinopsida > Pinales > Pinaceae > Pinus > Pinus albicaulis. The sequence continues at coordinate 1,673,182,734 of CM076580.1, read as the reverse complement.
ACCTCCAGAGTTATTTCTCATCCACTGCTAATCCCACAGCCACTTCCTCCCAGCCAAGTCATCAACCCACTTTGGATCAACATTGGAAAAAACAATGCAAAGAAACTTCTTATCAGTACATTGCTAGATGGTGGTATGATGCAGATATCCCATTTAATGCTGCTCGCTCACCTTATTACCAAGCTATGTGGGACTCTGTTTTAGCTGTATGAAAGGGCTTCAAAGGCCCTAGTGTGCATGACTTGAGGGGATCTCTTTTGCAAAAAGAGATTTGTTCCATTGATGAGTATTTGGCTGACTATAGAGAGTCATGGCTCAAAACAGGTTGTTCCATCATGTCATATGGATGGACTGATGGAAAGAACCACACTATCATTAACTTCCTTGTTTCTTGCCCTCAAGGAACAATGTTTTTGAGAGCAATTGATGCATCTGATAAGGTGAAGGATGCAACCCTTCTATTTGAGCTTTTGGATGAGATTATTCAGGAAGTGGGGGAGCAGAATGTTGTGTAGGTCATCATAGATAATGCCTCAAACTATGTTCTTGCTGGAAAGATGCTTGAGTCCAAGTATAATACCATATTTTGGACTCCATGTGCTGCACATTGCATAGACCTCATGCTTGAGGACATAGGCAAAGTGGAGTGGGTAAAAAACACTGTAGAGCATGGCAAGTGCATTACAAAATACATTTACAACCACTCATGGGTATTGAGCCTAATGAGGAAAAACACAGGGGGCAAAGAGCTTGTTAGGCCTGCCATTACGAGATTTGCAACTCACTTCCTCACGTTGCAATGTCTCAATTCTCAACAGAAAAACCTGCAGAAAATGTTTTCTTCTAATGATTGGACTGAATCCCGGTGGGCTCGTAGACAAGATGGAAAAGACACCAAAAAGAAAGTCTTTGACATTAATTTTTGGAAAAGGTCTTCAGAGCTGGTAAAAATTACTGAGCCCCTTGTTAAGGTGCTAAGGATGGTGGATGGGGAAAATATGGCAATGGGATACATTTATGAGGCTATGGATCAGGCCAAGGAGCAGATACGGGCAGCTTACAGGGACAGGTTAGCTAAATATGGCCGGATATGGGAGATCATTGATAACAGATGGAACAATCAACTCCATCGTCCTATACATGCAGCTGGGTATTTTTTTAACCCAAAGTATCATTATAAAGCTCGGCTAGGAGATCAGCAGGATGGGGAGGTCAGATCTGGATTGATTGATTGCTTGGAGCGCATGGTCCCTATCCGTGCAGACCTTTTGGAAACACATAAACAACTTACTATTTTCAGTATGGCAGCTGGTACCTTTGGAAAGAACTTGGCGAAAATGGCAAGAGATGTGGATCAACCAGGTAAGCAATTCCAATTTGTTTTTCTTTTTAAGTTAAATTGTTTGTAAATAAGTAATGAAATGAACTATGTTACTAATTAATGTCTTTTTATTTGCAGCACATTGGTGGGAGTCATTTGGTGGCCAATGTCCTCAATTGCAAAAGTTTGCAATTAGAATCCTCAGCCAAACTTGCAGTGCTTCAGGTTGTGAGCGCAATTGGTCTGTTTTTGAGCGCATACACACAAAGAAGAGAAACCGTTTGGAACAGAAACGGTTAAATGATCTTGTGTTTGTGCAATACAACCTTCGCTTGAGGCGGAACCAACTGATGAACAAAACACTTGATCTAGATCCCATTGTGTTGGACGATATTGATCCAACATCAGAATGGGTGGAGGAGATTGAAGATCCAGTGTTTGAGGCAGATTTTGATTTTGATGCAGCATTAGCAGGGAATGAACTTGAAGCAGATTTGGTGGCGCCATCAGACGAAGACCCAGGATTGGTAGCTGCATCAAGGAAAGGCAAACAACCAATGGAAGGCACTAGTCATGCAACTCGAGTAACTCGTGCTTCCATTAGGTCCACTTCTATTGTTATTGGTGGCAGTGGTATTGAGGTTGCAGATGAGGCTGAGGCATCCTCAGACTCTGATCCGAATGATGTCTATGCTGCTGCCGATGTTGATCCTGTGTCTAGTAGTGGTGATGAATTTGATGATTGATCATGATTCATGTGTACACTGTAGAGTCTAGACTCTAGACTTGTAGTCTTGTATTAGGCCAATGGCCTCATAGCTTGTAGCATTGTTTTTGGACTTTATGGGCCATTTGGAGCCTCATTGCTTATGTATTTTTCGATGATATGTATTGCACTCAGTGCCATTTTGATATATTCATCTTTGCATGGTATATAAATGAGCAAACTTTGCATATTTTGTCTCTATTGGCTTGGAATCATGGTTGCAAATCTTAAAAATAGTTTTTTTTTTATTAAAAATTAATTATTTAATGTATTATTTTAAAAACCAGTAGGTTTAGACTTGACCAGTACCGGTTAGACCGGTTCCGGTCAGAAACATGGTTCACTAGGTCCACCGGTCCAGTCACTAGTTCCAGTTTTTAATACTATGGCAGAGAGGCACAGTGCAGTAGCAACAACAGTTCAATGGTTTCAGAGGGAGTCTAGGCACTTCTTCTCCCTCTGCGTCACTTTGTGTGGCCCCTTTGCGCAGTCACTGCACTGGACTGCGCCACTCTACGTGGAGGGCCAGTCCTGCTGCTCAGCACTTCCTCCTCTTCGTCTTTTGTCTGCCTTCTCTTCGTCTTTGCTGACTTCTCTATCCTCCTTCTGTCTCTACAACCCAACCTCTACAACCTCACCCTCTGAAATCGAATTCTCTTACTTCAGAATCAATTTCATTCAAGTACTGAGAATGTGCCCGACTTGCTTTCCAAATGACCCTCAAGTCTTCTCTTATAGTCTTCTCGTTGATGAATCAACGACCCAGATCATATCCTTAATCAATGGCTCAGATTAAAATATGACTTGATCTTAATTTTCTAGAAGATTCACACTCTGCTTTATTATTACCCTTTAATTATTTAATTTCACTAAGTTTAGACTTAGGGATCACTTTAAAATAATTAATTATTTTAATAAAGCATGATCGGAGTGGAATTTCCACAAACGATTTCTGAGTTTTGTGGAATACTGATGTCCAAGCCTCTGCCCAAAATATGAGACTTGGAACACTTTCCAATGCTACAAAATCAACACATAGCTTAAGGATCAAATCTTTCTCTTTATGATATAGCATTTAATTTACCCCTTAAGATGAGGCAACTTATCACTCATCAGGGTTGGGACATGCAAGGGTTTATTTTGATGAGATGGAACATCAAGTGCTCTGTGACCAAGTGATGGCTAATGAGGAGGGTAGAGCTCATGCTAGGCTTTTGCTCATGTGCTAACTTATGTCCTGGGCATCTTTTGCATTTTGATTTCTTTTTTTTTCATTGTGGTCATATTATGTTTTTCTGTTCTTTTAGCTACGTCAACATCTAGGGAAGTGTTTTTCCAGACCAACTCAATGATGTGTTTAAGAGAGTGCTAAATCCCAATGAGCCAATGAAAAGTTCAACCCAAAGAATGGAGATGGTATAAAGGGCTTGTAATGTGACATTGAAGGTTTTGGTTTTTAAACTCCTATGGTGATCGTTTTTTAAAGAGCTTCCCGGATTATCCATAGTATTAAGGAACATGTGTCGACGATTCGAATCCCAACTGGGATCCATCATTAGGACTTTAGAATGAAGAATTTTTAAAGAAGGGTTTCAGACCATTAATAGAGATAAATTTCTTGAAAAGAGCCGACCAAGGTTTTTTTTGTATTTTGTATTTTTGTATTTTTATTATTTTTATTAATTATAATAATTACATTTCTAATTTAATAAATTATATTCTATTATGGTTAATAATTAATAAAATCAAAGTTATATATAAAATAAAGAACTTTAAGATTTATTTTAATTATGCCTATTTTATTAACTAATTAGTTAGTATAATCATGCCTATAAATTTATTTTCTTAATTAGTTAGTTCTATTATACTTATTTAAGTTAATTTACCAATAGCTTAGTTTATTAAGTTTAATTCCTTATTCTATAACAATAAAGAATAAAGATTTTACTTTTCTTTTGCTTATTTTATTTTACTAATTAGTTAGTTTAATTTTTATTAAGCCTATTATTTATTATATTATAAAATAACTAAATTGATTAATTTAGTTTTTGAATAATTTGGGTAAGTTTAAAATAAAATATATAAATTAATTATTTAGTTTTATTTTAATTTATGAATATTGCTTATTTTAATTTACTAATAAATCTATTTTGTTAGGAAAATTTTTATAGGAATTATTGATTAATAATTAACTATTTGGTTAATTTAAATTAAAAAGATATAATTAATTATAATTTAATTAGGGATTTAAACTAGGTTTTTTAAAAATATAAATATATATAAATAAAGGAGTTAATTATTTAGTTATATTTTTATTTAAGAATATTTAATTAATTATGCTTATTTTAATTTTACTCATTAGTCTTTTATGTTTAGGGAAAAAAAATTTTAGGTTAGGGAAAAAAAAATTTAGGAAATTTTTTTTATAGGAATATAGTAGAAATTACTAATAATTATTGATTAATTAATTAATTTTTATTTTAACCAAAATAAAAATCAATTAATAGGAATAATTATTAGAATTTTAATTTATTAAACCAAATTAGAATTCAAAAGAGGACGAACATACCTGAGATTTTTATACCTGAAAAACTATGCCTTGGCGGATGGCGTTTTGGAGGAACAGATTTGTCGAAGAAGAGGTCTCCAAGTGTCACTGATTTCAACTCCCCCATCCCTATTAACATTATCTAGATGCTTTATAATCTCAAGGGCCTCTCTTATCTTTCTTCTTTGATAGTGCTCTTCTCTCGCAATGATCCTTGCATCTTCAAGACGTACTTGATGTTTGGTTTTTGAGGAGTGTTCTGCAAGGGCTGAGGTGCATGATCGTTCATACCTGATATCAGCTCCATGCTCTTTAAGTATTTTCTGAAGTGAATGCCCAGTCTCACCAATATAACTTTTCTTGCATGAACAGTCAATCTTTTACACTCCTTTGAGTTGTTTAGGGTTTATGCCATCCTTAACTGATCGCATCCTTTGCCTAATAGTCCCTGATGCTGAAAATTGCGCAAAAATATCGTTCCTTCTCAGAACCTTGGCGATTTTATCAGTAACACCCTTAATGTATGGTAGAAAAATCCTACCCATGTTTTCTTGTGGTTCATGGCGATTCTGAGGTAAGATCGAACCCTTAGCTTTTTTCAGGGCTTTTTTGATATCTCTTTCTTTATAACCTAAATCCCTAAATACCGATGACATGTGACTGATTTCTTCGCTCAGGTGTTCAGCATCAGAAATTCTCATGGCTCTGACGGCAAGGGTATTAAGGACGCCAAATTTTTGAGCTGGATGATGGTAGGACTCAGCATGGAGATAGCTATCAGTATGAGTTTTCTTTCTAAACACTTGGTGCCCAAGAGTTCCATCCTCATTCCTAGTGACAAGAACGTCCAAAAAGGAAATGCTCCTATTTTCTTCAACCTCCATCGTGAACTTAATCTCTGTGGAAATGAGTTGAGGTGATTAAAAAATCCTTCAAGATTCTCTTTACCATGGGTCCACTTTATGTTGGTGTCGTCTACAAATCTTTTCCACCAATTAGGTTTTAAGGGATAAGAGGCAAGGGCCTTCTTCTCAAAGTGTTCCATGTATAAGTTGGCGACAATAGGGGATACTGGAGATCCCATTGTGACACTTGATACTTGCTCATAGAATTCCCCTTGAAAGCTGAAGAAAATGGAGCGTAGGCAATTCTCTGCAAGCTTGGTTGTTCCAGGATCAGTGACATCTTTAATGACTTGGATTGCCTCGTCTAAAGGAATCTTCGTGAATAGTGATACCAAATCAAAACTAACCAAGATGTCGCTTTCATCAACCTTCTGATCCTTAATGAGCTTGACAAAATTGCTTGAGTCCTTTATGAAAGAGTCAGTATTCCCAACAAAAGGTTTTAGGATCTTGGCAACATATTTCGCGAGCTCATAGGTGGGGGACCCTATGGTATTAACAATCGGTCTAAGGGGGATTCCTTCTTTATGAATTTTGGGCAATCCATAAATTCTTGGCATGACCTCACAAGACGGGGTCAATTTCTTTTTTAACTTGTCATCCAACCTTGAATTTTTTATTGCTTTCTTGACTTCTCTTAATACCCTGGGCAAGGGGTCGGAGTTAAGTTTCTTGTAGTTGCTACAATCTAGATGTTCATTCATTTTCCTAATATAATCAACTTTATCTAGAATGACAGCAGCACCTCCCTTGTCGGCTTTCAGCACCTTGAAGGTGTTAAGTAGGTATAATGGAGAATGAACACGCTACTTCAATCCATGTTTTCCAAGTAGTGCCCCTCCTATAACCCTAAGGCTTTAACGGAGGTCCCACTAGACTAGGGCTAAAGATTACCCCTCTAGATAAGGTGAGAGAAAAAATTTACAGTCGAGATCATTCAATCATCTAGGTCATCCCTTTATCCACACTAAATGCCCATAACATTAAGTAAAAGCACCCGATTGCAAAATGATCAAAGTACTTGTTGAGTGGTAGCCCACCTTCATTCAAGAGATATGTTGCACGGTGAGAGATATAGTGATTGGTGCAGATGGTGAAGGAGTTGGCATATCATCATCATCAAGCTAATGTGTCAGGCTGCTAGCTGTCTATCTGTCTAAAACAGGAGAAAAAATTGTCTCCCAGAGGGTTACCCACTAACAAGTCATTAAGCTAATGTGTCAAGCAGCTGGCTGGCTGGTTGTCCAAAACAAGAGAAGCATTTGTCTCCTAGTCGGTTACCCACTAACAAGTCATCAAGCTAATGTGTCAGGCTGCTAGTTGTTTGTCCAAAACGGGAGAAAAAATTGTCTCCTAGCGGGTTACCCGCTAATAAGTACCTCTAGGTACCCCATATTATCCTCCCTAGGTACACTACAATCAGCCCTGTACAACTACCATTTGCATTTTCCGGTAATGAGCCATATTTGATGTCTTGCATTTGATAATGCGATGATCATTGTTAATGTTATGCCTTTCACATATTGATACTATACTTGCTATCTTCAACAGAATGACTTTGATTTTGAAAGGAGAAATTCAACATATATAAGGTTTTCCAGTTTACTATAAACATTTGAGGCATTAGTCAAGCTCGCTGCTTGAATGAAATTGCAAAATCTTAAATGTATTGGCTTCGTTTAAACCTGGTCGAAAACTTGAGCATTTTAAGATTCAGGTCCTCATTAATAGGCTTTTTCTACATGCTGATCACCATGGTTTGATCACTGCTTCGCTAGCACGCAACAATCATTGACAACCACTCCATAACACAGAACTCTAAGATAGGGAACTAGGATGTTCAAACAACCCGATAATTTCGATTTCATAAAGGAAAGATTCAGCACACAAATCATTCGAGACCATGTTAAAAACTTAAAAGAATATCAGGGCATGTACACATCAGGAAACTGAAGAAATATCCGTCTGTAAAATTCCTACTGTGAAAATTTCTAACTTGAAATTTTACTACAGTTACTGATTTATTTGTCCTACTTATTTTCCACAAGAAGTTATTTACAAAAAACTTCAGTAAACAACAAAATAAATTCTACTACAGTTATCACATAATTTCATAGAGAAAATAACAGTGAAATGCAAGCACAAGAATCAATCACATCAACAAAGTTCTTTTTGGACAATAGTCCCCAGAAAAACCCAATGCGGGAAAACTGGTGCAGCAGATGAGGGTTTATTTATTATTCTTCAGCAACAATCTCTTTACAAGGAATGATTTGCAGAATCATGGAGAAACTTTTGTGAAAACACCTGAGATAGTTTTCCTCCAGTCACTGGAGAAATTTTGACACTCAAGAGACCCTCTAGCCTCCACTGCATCCTCTTCTGCGTGAGGACTACGTCCTTGTAATATCCCCAAAGGGAAATAACCCGATATCTGCAATGTACCGAGGCAGATAGAAAGTAATCAGGGCCAGATCATGGAACAAGTACAACTAGAATGCACGAAAACTAAGCCATTTTATTAATCTGAGAATACATGAATACATATAGAGGAGTACAAGATAATCAGGATGAGTGCACCTATCCTTGCCCTGGGCAAGTGGAGACCCTCTCAGAACAAATAATGGCTGCCAATAAGGACAGCGTCCTAGCTGGCTGAAGATCTGCTATGAAGAGCTGCTGCTGGAATGCAATGGAACTATGGACTGAAGACTAGAAGATGGCTGATCTCAATCCTCCAAATCCTCACCAATAAAAACGCTGTCTCTGCTAGTGACAGCGCAGAAGACAGATGAAATGCTGGCCACAAAACCTCCAGATGAAATGATCAGCTCCTCAAGGCTGGAAACACTGAAAAACGCTGCCAAACCCCACACACAAGATCCTGCTCATCAGATCAGCGTCCTCCCTGCCTGGATCTGCGTCCTCTCTGCCCAGATCTGCTGGATCTGAGTCCTCCTATCCAGATCTGCGTCCTCCAAGGCTAGATCTGCTGCTATATCTTCAAATCTAGGCTGGATCTGCCAATATCTCCTCAGATCTGCATCCTCCAAGGCTGGATCTGATGGTATCTCTCCAGATCTGCACCTTCCAAGGCTAGATCTGCCAATATCTCCTCAGATCTGCGTCCTCCAAGGCTGGATCTGCTACTAGTTCTCCAGATCTGCGTCCCCCAAGACTGGATCTGCCAATACCCCTTCAGATCTGCGTCCTCTCTGCCCTGGACAGCTGGATCAGCGTCCTCACTATTCAGATCTGCGTCCTCCTGCTGGATCTGCGTCCTTTCCTCTCACGGCTCGGCGTCCCCACCACACTCACCGGATACCTGATCCTGAGGGCTTCCTCTCTCCAAATCTCCACCGAAGCTGGCACTAATTACCCTTGGACGAAGGATGTTACTCGGAAAATAACCTTACTAGGGCAGGCACTCGAAGTCCCCCGAAGCTAAGGGTGAAACCAGAAATAACCTTACCAGGGCAGGCACTCGAAGTCCCCCGAGGCTAAGGGTGAGATCTCCGACCGGAGACACTCGGTTGCACTAAACAGTGCTGCAGACCGACTAAACAACCGGCGTGCTGAAGAAGACAGAAGTCTAGCTCTCAATATCAATATCAAATCATGCATACCCAAATGAGGTGAGAACCCCACCTTTTATAATGCTAAACTCCCTCCAAAACCTTAACTGCGTCCTTCACTCTCCTTGGCCTGCGCAGTTAACCTTGGGTCAGCCTGATGCCTCCCCATCATACTCATGTGGACCCCCAAGGCCTCCTTTCTAAGTTATAACGTCAATCAACTAGGAAAAACACTTTATTTTATAAAGTGAGGTGGCTAAAGTGAGGTGACCCCTCTTATTTCTCACTTTATTTATTATTTCTAGCTAAAGCGGCAAAATTAAACAAAGATGAAATATTCCAATTAGCAAAGCTAATTGGGAATAATACGATCTCCGACAAGTTGCTTGTCCTCAAACAGCGAAGTGATGGATCTTTGTAAAATGCAACAAGCTCTCCCAAGTGGCATCCTCATACGGCAAAAATTGCTTGTTCTCAAGCGTGCTTGAACAAGCTTCTCTGCTTGATGCTCCTCACAGATCTTGCAAAATGTGCTGGGTCCCCACACCGGAAACCTCTCTATCTGCATCACTGATACGAGGATGTCTCAATCTCCGAGATCTAAAAGCCGATCCTCTCATGATACCCGACCAACCAACAATCGCGCTCGGGTCCCGCCAGCCACCATGGCCAATAATAGCCCAAGTCCCATGGCTCGGACGCTCAGCGCCTCGCAGCTGTGACTAAGAATATGGCCATTCACGCTCTTTGCATCTGTAACATGTAAGCTGGCCCATCAACTGTGAACCAACTCGTCACCTCTCTCCAATCAAGGCATGGAGTCGAAAATATAATGAGGAATATCTCCCTCCTGTGGATCCTCCATCTCCACGCAATCATCCAGACAAAATGAGCCACCTCCCAACAAGGCAACTCCTGAAAATCTCCTTCCACCTCAAGCTCTGGTAATGAAGGTGGGCTGAAAATATGAACTTGGCAAGCATCATAGCTTACCCCATGCTGTCCTTCTCTCCACTCAGGACAAGTGTAGAGTCTATGCTGATCCTGGGCTGCAAAATCATTGCCCTCCAATGGCAAAGTGAAAAACAATCCACCATAGAAGGTTCCTCTATCAATGAAGAACAAGCTGGCCCAAAACAAACCATCCATGAAGAATATGACATGGTCATCATGGATCACCCTAATGAGATCTTTGTTGAAGGTTCTACATGAGGATACATAATGCAAACAATCTCTCACAAGGATACAACGTAGTCTCATCCACTGCAACTTCAGAAAATTACATGGCAAGCAATGTACCAGATTCATCACATCTACTAATGGATAGTAAATGGCTGAATATGACAACAACATAAGGCCAAACACTTGCCCATAGCTGTACAATGGATGAATATCAATCTCATGGCCCACCTCAAAAGAGAACACATATGTAGTAGTGGTGGCCATGCCTCCTCCCATGCTCCTACTAGAACATGTAGTGCAGAAAATACTCAAAGGCACATTCAGCTCATGTGTCTCTCTCATAATCAAGCCTCCCATACAAATCTGACCATATGCTGGAAGTAAGATGGTACATGGATCCATAAATGAGTCCTCCATGGTGTTTTGGCATGCTATGAAGAAGAATGAACCATGTGCTGCAAGAAGATAATCCTCCTCATGCTTGGAAACCCAAGTCAAGAAGAATATGCCATAGATGTCTCTATCATCATTAGCTCCTCTTTGTGCAACAAATATGAAGTGATCCTGGGACCTATGGGTTATAGATCCACCATATCTCTGCTGCGCACACTTCATCCATAATGTTCTGCTCCAAGGTGACAACGCTGTGAGCTCATGCAAATAAGCTCCTGTCAATACAAGACTCTGTTCTTTGACATGCTCCTTATCAAAGACTCCTCTAATAATGCTGCAACAAATGTGGAATACTCCCCAAGATGGAAGTGCTTCCCCATCATCATCAAAGATCAAGGAGATAGTGCCATCCCCTCTTCCTACAACATCATACAAAGTGTGAGAGCAAATCTGCCCTTGCTCTCCCAGAAACAAACCAAGCAACCAAACAATTTGCTGCCTCCCCATACTTCCATCATACAACTCATGTGATGAAGACATAACGAGTATCATAGCAACACCATGCATACATACTCTATGCTGCTCCATGATGCAAGTATCCAGCCATCTTTCCTCCACCCTCAGACTCTTAGGAAGAGTGTTTGCCAAGAGATGGCCAAACTCTTTCAAGAGTAACCAGCGCAGCCAAGCCTCCTGCTGCCTGGTAGCACAGATCTGCAAGTAGCCTCCTAGCTCCTTGCTCATCATCCCCATCCACTCAATCACTTGTGGATGCCACCTTCTCCTCATCCGGTTACTCCTCCCATGAGGGCTACCATCCTCCCAAATCAAATTTCTGATTTTGCACTTCATGGGATTTTGAAGTATAAACTTCTCAAGGATCAATGAGAGCCTATCAAGAATCAAATAGGTGGTAGGCAAAAACCTCCCATCATGATGTGTGTGGCTCAAGGAATGTCCAACACAAGCATGAGAGATGTTATCCATCCGAAGATGTCCCCCATCTTCTATCTGCTCTTGTGAGAAGGGAAGAAAGTCATCGCACCCTATGGTGTGTCGAAGTGCATCTCCAGTGAGATCTCTCCTTGAGACCTCCTCTTCATCCATAGTCTGCTCCATCGAGTACCAACTCAAAATCTCTCGCCATCCAACCTCAACACGTGGCTGTTGTACCCTGTGCAACTCTAATCGTCTCATCCCATTATCCAAGTCAATATATGAGACCTGACTAGGTGGCTCTGCCTCTCTCTCTCTAATGGGAAGAGATGACTCAACAATACTGCTAGTCCCATCCATGCATGCCTGAAGGGGAATGATCTGACGCTCCCTCGTGCCCTCTGGTTGTACCATCAGGGAATCCAGTTGTTCCCCAATGCGGACCAACTTGGCCACCGACTTGGTACAAGTCACTCTCATACCCTCCAGCTCCTGGTCCTGCAACAAAATGGTCTCCCGTACTGACGCGGCCTTCTCCCTCAAAACTCGAAGGTCCGTCCGAAGACGATGATACCACTGTCTGCGACCATCATCCGATACCTCTGTATCCCCTAGTGCCTCATCGATAATGGATATATCTCCTGATACCTCACCCATCTTCCGTGTGCTGCTACCACCCGAAGATTCGGACATGGCTCCAGCCATCACCTCAGTGGATGGCTCTACCGGGGTAGGCTCTACTTCCTCCACTACGATATCAACCGGCACGGTCAAGGAGGACTCTAATGATGGTGAGTCCTGTGTCACACTAGGTGTATCCTCGAACTCCCTGCAATCCTGTGTGTCCTCATCCTCCACGTGCGAGGTAACCACTTTAATGGTTTTCCTCTCCGATACTCGGTCAAGCTGGAAAGAGGTATCCAACTTGTCCACCCAAGCTTTTTCTGAGCGCCTGGATGACCCGTCAAGTGTCGGTAGATGGAATCTGTCCACTGTGCGCTGTAAGCCCCTATCATGTGAGTGCTTGTTCCCTCTGTGAAAGTTATGAGGTCTACTATCACGCTGGAGCTGAACATAATCTCTACTAGCTGTGCGGTGGTAGTCTCCACCATGATGATGCCGGTGCCCCCGGTGTTGATCACGGAGTCTAATGCCATACTGGATCCGGATATATTTTCTGAACGAGAGAGCCTTCATGAACGCTGGTCCTAAAGCCTGGTACTCTGCAAGAATGGCAGCCATCCGACCCGGATCTATCTCTTGCTGCACTGCTGTCCCTGCGTCTTCATCCAGAAAAGTGGGCATGGTAGGACGTGTGGGTGTATGTGATGCCATATGCTGAGTGGCATCATGCTCCGGAAAATGGCGGGATGTGCCTGATCCCTCACCAATCTGAAAACCCCTTGGGGTTTCCCGATGCCTAACCGCTAGCGCAGCGAGTCTCTGTGACACATCCTGTATGTGTTGGAGGAGCGTTTCTCTAAATCTCCTCTCATCATCATCAACTGCCATCGGCTCTTTCTGCTATGTGTCTACAGGCTCCTCAGAAACTGCATGGCTGCTGCAAAACCATACTGTTGCTTAACTTCGACATCCGATTTACCCACTGAAAACTACTCAGAAGATTCCAAGAATTTGGGAAGGTAATCCTTGCCCAAAACCCAGAAAAACCCAGAAAACGTTTCTCCTCATTCCAAACTTCAAAATTTGACCTTTTTATTTTGGCCCTTTTTCCAACTGCGTTTTTGGTATTGTAACTGCTATTGCTCTATATGATCTCTTTTCTGATGTCATAGACCACAGGCTGAGCCAGAATTATGCTCTGATACCACTGTAATATCCCCAAAGGGAAATAACCAGTAATACACAGAAATATGCCAGACAGATATATAAAATACAATGCTGGAACCAGATCATGGAACAAGTACACATAGAATGCCAGAAAACTAAGCCATTTTATTAATCTGAGAATACATATAGAGGAGTACAAGATAATCGGGATGAGTGCACCTATCCTTGCCCTGGGCAAGTGGAGACCCTCTCAGAACAAATAATGGCTGCAAATAAGGACAGCGTCCTAGCTGGCTGAAGATCTGCTATGAAGAGCTGCTGCTGGAATGCAATGGAACTATGAACTGAAGACTAGAAGATGGCTGATCTCAATCCTCCAAACCCTCACCAATAAAAACGTTGTCTCTGCTAGTGACAGCGCAGAAGACAGATGAAATGCTGGCCACAAAACCTCCAGATGAAATGATCAGCTCCTCAAGGCTGGAAACACTGAAAAACGCTGCCAAACCCCACACACAAGATCCTACTCATCAGATCAGCGTCCTCCCTAACTGGATCTGCGTCCCCTCTGTCCAGATCTGCTGGATCTGAGTCCTCCTATCCAGATCTGCGTCCTATCACTCCAGATCTGCGTCCTCCAAGGCTGGATCTGCTGCTGTATCTTCAGATCTAGGCTGGATCTGCCAATATCTCCTCAGATCTGCATCCTCCAAGGCTGGATCTGATGGTATCTCTCCGGATCTGCACCTTCCAAGGCTAGATCTGCCAATATCTCCTCAGATCTGCGTCCTCCAAGGCTGGATCTGCTACTAGTTCTTCAGATCTGCGTCCCCCAAGACTGGATCTACCAATACCTCTTCAGATCTGCGTCCTCTCTGCCTTGGACAGCTGGATCAGCGTCCTCACTATTCAGAGCTGAGTCCTCCTGCTGGATCTGCGTCCTTCCCTCTCTGGATCAGCGTCCTACCTCCTGGATCTGCGCAGTCACAAGAAGGGGCTTCCTCCTCTCCAAATCTCCACCAGAAAACTGCTGCTAATTACCACTGAAACTGAAGGATGTTACTCAGAAAATAAGCTTACTAGGGCAGGCACTCGAAGTCCCCCGAAGCTAAGGGTGATACCAGAAGATAACCTTACCAGGGCAGGCACTCGAAGTCCCCCGAGGCTAAGGGTGAGATCTCCGAACGGAGACACTCGGTTGCACTAAACAGTGCTGCAGACCGACTAAACAACCGGCGTGCTGAAGCAGACAGAAGTCTAGCTCTCAATATCAATATCAAATCATGCATGCCAAATGAGGTGAGAACCCCACCTTTTATAGTGCTAAACTCCCTCCAAAACCTTGACTGCGTCCTTCACTCTCCTTAGCCTGCGCAGTTAACCTTGGGTCAGCGTGAGGCCTCCCCTCATACACATGTGGACCCCCAAGGCCTCATTTCTAAGTTATAACGTCAATCAACTAGGAAAAACACTTTATTTTATAAAGTGAGGTGACCCCTCTTATTTCTCACTTTATTTATTATTTCTAGCTAAAGCGGCAAAATTAAACAAAAATGAAATATTCCAATTAGCAAAGCTAATTGGGAATATTACAGTCCTCTGCTACACTGCCTCTCTGCGTTGTCCCTCTACATTGTCCCTCTGATGCTCTGCGTCCCTCCTCCTCTGTCTCTGACTGTTGTTGATACCCTCCTCTTCCTTCACCCTGCAACTCTCCCTCTGAAAATGAACTCTTGCTTCTAGATTATCGACTTCCCTCCGGTTACTGAGTATTTGCCCGGTGTGTCTCCAACTGACCCTCAAGTCTTCATTTATACTTTTCCTATTGCGATATCAATGGATGTGATCAAATCTCTAATCAACGGCTAAGATTAAAACAGACTTGATCTTTGTCTCTTAGAAGCTTCTCACCCATATTTATATTAATTCCCTTTAATTATTTTAATTTCCTAAGTTTTAACTAAGGAATCATTAAAAAGAATTAATTATTTTCATATAATGCACTTCGGGTGGAATTTCACCAAACGATTTATGGGTCTTGGAGATCTCATGTAGTCTAGCCCCTCCACAAAATTTCAAAGCTAGAGCACATCCGATGCTACCTAAAAATCCAACACTCCCTCTAAGCGAGGAATGCTCTCTAGCAAGGTTGCAGGGGAGCGCCCCCCCACACCCCCCCCTCTCGAACACGCTCCCAAAATGCGCTTCGAGAGAGAGCGTTTCGGGAGCACGCTCCCTGCGCTGTAAAAAACGCTCCCTGCCTTTTCAGGAGCGTTGCAGGGAGCACTAGAGAGCGAACACTCCCCGAGCGCTCCCTCCTTAAAAAAGACGCTCCGAGAGCGCTTTTTTAAGGAGGGAACGCTCGGGGAGTGTTCGCTCCCGAGCACCAAAAAGCGCTCCCGCCTAACGTCCGCGTGCTGAGTTAAAAATGCGGTTGTTGGCCGGAAAATTGGAGGGAAGGGAAAGAAATAAAATCCTTCTCTCCCATTCTATTTTTCATTTCCGAGAAGAGAGAGAGGAGAAAGAGGAAGAAGAGGAGAGGAGAGAGGAGAGAGCAAGGGAAATGAGAGGTTGAGCAGCAAGGAATTTGGAGGTCTCTGCTTGGGATTGAATCATCGAAATCATCGAAGGACAAAAAGGTAGGAGAGTCCAATCACCAATGATCTAAATTTTTTTCTCTGTGTTTTTAATTTGTTCAAACATGAAAATTTGTTTTTTATTTTATTAACTTATTGAAAAATGAAAGAAATGATTTTTGTTTTTGCTATGTTGCATTTTCATTTGTTTAAAAAGAAAAAAGAAAAAAAAATTATATGTTGCATTTTAATTTCTTGAAAAATGAAAAATTGAATTTTTTTTTCTATGTTGCATTTTTTCCTATTCCCATTTCCCATTCCTCCATTGTTTTGCAGGTTAAAAACTTGCAAGTTTGAATTTTGAAAATTAAAAGTTGAAACATCATGGACATGGCTATATGGCTTGGCATTTTCTTCATGTTGGTTCCGTTTTTTGTTATTATGGTGTTGGAGAGTAGAAGAAAGAGGCATATTCCAGAACAAGAGGGTGAAGAAGTGGGTTATAGTTGATATGATGAAAATCTTGAAGAGGAGTACCAACCTGAGGAGGAAGGGGACTTAGGGGAGAGTGGAGATAATGAGACCACAGTGACACCAACTACAATTGACCAAACACCATTGTGGAAATATTTTACTAAGCCTGAAGCAAGGAAAGAGGGTGGAACCACTAAATTTATATGCCCCCATTGCAATACACAATACACAGGTTCATAAACCCGTGCCAGAAGGCACCTTTGTGGAAAAAGGCCATGGGATGGAGATAAAAATATAGGAATCAAAATTTGTGTAAGAGTGTCAGTAACACATAGAGCCAAATACATAAGGGAGGAGGAGGAAGCCCAAAACAAATCTAAAAGATCTAAGGGTTTCATTGAATCTTATGCACCATCACAACATGGACAAAGAAGTCCATCAACTTCCACCCATGGCAATGGATATGGAGGCACACTTGGACCAAACATCTCTTGAAGGCATAGAACCATATCTGATTTCCTTGACGAAGGGCCCAGGAGTGATGTGGATTCAAAAATTTTCCGATTTCTCTATGCATGTGGGGTACCATTCAATGTTCTTCGCTCACCATATGGCATGAAATGGTTTTTGCCATTAATGATGCCCCCATAGGATACAAGAGCCCAGGGTATCACAAGGCTAGAACTGTGGGCCTTGATCATGAAAAAGCAAAAATAACTCATTCTTTGAGTAGAATGACAAGTTCTTGGAATGAGCATGGGGTGTCCATTGTATCTGATAGATGGACAAATGTAGCCATTGATAATTGTTCTTGCTGTGTCTGTTAGTGATGCAATATTCCTTTCATCGTATGATTATTCAGATAAGTTCAAGATCGGCATCAACATTGCAGAGCCATTACTTGAAACAATTGAACATATTGGACCATACAATGTCATCCAAGTCATCACTGATAATGCTGCTAATTGTAAGGCAGCGGGAGCAATTATTGAAGATAAATACCCCAACATATTTTGGTTTGGGTGTTTGGTTCACACAATGAACCTTTTGATGCATGATATAATTAAAAACAAACAAACTCAATATAGATGGCTTGGTGATTTGTACAAGAGAGGAAAAAAAATAATAAGATATATTACAAATCATAGCAATACCCATGGTCTTTTCCGCAGTCGCTCAACATTGGAGTTGTTGAAGATAGCAAAGACTAGATTTGCTAGCTATTACCTCAAGTTCAGGCTCCTTTTGAAGGTAAGAGAGTCATTGGCTGCCATGGTATCAAGTCCACACTGGCAGGTATTAAAGGACAGGGCAACAACATCAGTTGACAGGCAAGGTTTTGAACAGGTGGAGGAGACAGCTCTTGATCCTTTATTTTGGGCACATGTGAGGGAAATTTTGAATTTCACCAAGTCCATTTATAACATGATTCGCTTTGCAGATATAGATAAACTAGTGACTGGGGAGCTGTATGAGCAGATGAATAGCATATTGGAGAAAATAAAAGATGTTGTTAAGGAAAAAGATCCAAACTTGTATTCAATGATTCACAATTGTGTGTGTGCGCGGTGGAATAAACTTAATTTTCCACTACATGCTTTGGCGTATATCCTTATGCCAAAATAGTACTTTCCATCTTGGTTGGGCCAACCTGCACCAGGGGGTGGGGTTAGGATCAGACCTCATATAGATCCAAAGGTACAAGAGGGATATATGAAAGCATTAGATAGGTTGATCCCTAACAGGGAGGAGTGTGCTAATTTGCGCCTTGAATTAGGTAGATACTTTAGTTGCATAGGTTTATTTGGTTCTTTCATGTAATGGAAGATAGAGACAGGTTTGATTCTCTCACATGGTGGGATACATATGGCGGCATGGGACTTTTGCCAAAATTGGAAAAAAGAGTTCTCTCGCAAGTTGTAAATACTTCTTCTGTAGAGAGGTGTTGGAGCACCTACAGCTTCATCCATAATGTGAGAAGAAACAGACTCAATGAAAATCGAGCAGAAAGATTGTTTTATGTGCACTACAACTTGAGTTTGTTGAGTCATTATTGCGATCGGACTTATGAGGATCTCCAATATAAAGTTTGGGACAACAACCCAGAGGGCGATAATTTGGAGGACGACACTATACATCTAGAAGAATTGGAAGAAGAACTTTTGAGACATGAGGATGAAGCAACAGCAGGCATGCCATCACCACACCCACCATCCGGTAGTAGTGCCAGTGCTAGTGCCAGTGTTCGAGTTCCGACTATTATTCCTTTGCTACCTCCAGCTACATCCTCATGTGGAAGGCATGGGGCTTCTAGTTATGGTTGTGGTACTTCCCGCGAGGAGACTGCTAGAAGACCACCATTACCACGAGTTGCTCATAAATTAGACATTTCTCGTGGCAATAGGACAAGAAATAGATAAAATAGATTTACAGTTTACTATTCTTTTCTATTTTCTAGTAGTTTTACTGTCTATTTCCCGTTGGGGATATTACAAGCATCCACTACGTCACCTCTACGTCCTCTTCTGCAAAAAAGGACTACGTGAGGACTGCGTCCTTTGCTACGCTGCCTCTCTGCGCTGTCCCTTTGCTGCTCTGTGTCCCTCCTCCTCTGTCTCTGACTTATGCTGATACCCTCCTCTTCCTTCACTCTGCAACTCTCCCTCTAAAATCGAACTCCTACTTCTGGAGAATCGATTTCTCTCGGGTTACTGAGTATTTGCCCGGCATGCCTCCAAATGACCATCAAGTCTTTATTTATACTTTTCCTGTTGAGATATCAACTGTCGTGATGAAATCTCTAATCAACGGCTAAGATTAAAACATACTTGATCCTCGTCTCTTAGAAGCTTCTCACCGATATTTCTATTAATTCCATTTAATTATTTTAATTCCCTAAGTTTTAACTTAGGAATCATTAAAAATAATTAATTATTTTAATATAATGCACTTCGGGTGGAATTTCTCCAAACGATTTCTGGGTCTTTGAGATCTCATGTATTCTAGCCCCTTCACAAAATTTCGGAGCTAGAGCACATCCGATGCTACCCAAAAAATCAACACTCCCTCTTAGCGAGGAAAGTGCTCTAGCAATACTTCCCACAAGAAGCATCACCCTGATCCACGACATCGGTCCTTTGCGTTGTTGATGCTCGGCCTGCTGCCCTTCATCTACTATGCTGATGCTACTACTATACTACTGCCCATGACACCACTGCTGCCTATGTATTGCAGCTCCCTGTTAAGTACTGCACTATCTGTCTCTGCTACTGAAACGGATTCTTAATTATCCCCAACCCTTCCCTGAAATAAACAAACTTTGTTCTTCCTAGAGCCTTAGTGAGGATGTCTGCCACCTATTCTCCTGTCAGAGTGTACTGTAACTGCAGTGCACCCTGCTGGACACAGGCTCTAATAAAATACACCTGATGTCAATGTTCTTCGACCGATCATGAAAAACTGGATTCTCAGAGAGCTTGATGCAACTTTGATTATCACATAAAATGTTGGTCGCTTCCATCCTTCTCTTGAATAAATTCACAAGAAACTTTCTAAGCCATATGGCTTCACATGATGTTGTGCTAGCTGCCATATATTTCGCTTCAGCTGAGCTCAATGCTACAGACCTCTGTTTCCTACTGCACCAGAAGGTCATTCCTAATCCAATGTTGAAACAATACCTAGTGGTACTTTTCCGATCTACTGAACTTCCAGCCCAATCTACGTCAGTGAACCCACTAAGTCTGATGTCATTGCCTCGTCTGTACTTTAATCCATGCTCAATTGTTCCTTGTATATATCTAAGAACATGCTTGACTACTACCCAGTGTGCCCTCCTTGGTTCCACCATGAACTGACTGAGGGTGTTGACTGCGTAACAAATGTTTGGCCTAGCGTTGACCAGATACATCAGGGATCTTATGAGTTGTCTGTACAAGGTAGGATCTACTTCTTTATCTTCAGACGCATCAATCTTCTTGTAGTTGGTTATCACTGGAGTAGCCATGGGGCTACAGTCCTGCATCCTGAACCTCTTTAGAATCATTGTAGCATACCTTCCTTGTCCAAGGAAGATCTCACCCTTTTGCTGCCAAACTTCCAACCCCAAAAAATAATGCATCAGTCCCAAATCCTTCATGTCGAATTCTGTAACTAGGTTCTCCTTGCAATCCTTGATGAGCCTAGATGAACCTGTCAGAAATAGGTCATCTACATATAACACTAGAATTAGAGGCTCATTCTCTACTGTCAGATAGTAGAGGTTAGGATCTGCATCGCTCTTGACGAAGCGCATCTACTGCAGGTAACCATCAATTCGATCGTACCATGCTCTAGGTGCTTATCAATGTTGATTTTTGGGTAGCATTGGATTGCTCTAGCTCTAAAACTTTGTGGAGGGGCTAGAACACATGAGATCTACAAGACCTAGAAATCGTTTGGAGAAATTCCACCTGGAACTTAAGTTATTCAAATAATTAATTATTTTAATGGAGCCTAATTTAAAATTTAAGGAAATAAAATAATTAAAGTGAATTAATTTAAATGTGGGTGAGAATGTTCTAAGTGACGAAGATCAAGTCTTTTCTAATCTTAGCCGTCGATTAGAGATTAGATCAAGACCGTTGATTCATCAACTAGAAATGTGTAAAGGAAGGCTTGAGGGTCAACTGGAGAATACACACAGAGTCTTAATCTAGAGATCGAATTTTTCTGACAGAGCAGTGCTCGGATGAAGATCAAATCTGAGTGATTCAGTGCAGCAGTGAGGGGCAGAAGCAGTTGTTGGTCGGAGGACCAAGAGTACATTGAAGAGAGGCAGCAGAGGGACCAACGCAGCCACCAGGAGAGGTGACACAGACCCCAGAGAGGGTGATGCAAGACAACGCAGGCGCAGTGGCTCCAAGGGACAATCCAGAAATTGCTGGAGATTGGGGTTTAGGGCTGAAACTCAATTTGATGAGAGGAAGATCAACATAGAGAAGGGGTGACGCAGTCTTCAGCTAGACCCATGCAGGCCTATGCATCTGCTATGCAGAGGCAGCGCAGAGGTAGCTGGGGTTTCACCAGTTTTTGATTAGGATCAGCCAGGACTTGCAGAGTGAGGTAAAACTCATAATTTTTTTGTCTTCCAAGGATATTCTTTGTTGGGTCAGTCAAATTATGGCACCCTAGATATACTCAGATTATTGCTACTTAATAATATAAACCCTCAGAACTGCTGCATCGGTTTTCCCGCATTGGGTTTTTCCAGGGACAATTGTCCAAAAATAAGTGTGTCCTTTGTCTGACTGCTTTATTTATTTTTCAGTACTTGATCTGTATAGTCGTGTAGGCTGCAATGTATTTACATTAATATTTTCTTGATGTATTCAAAAAATAACTTGTTAAATCAATGAAAACAAGTAGGTAATGTAAATCAAATTTTTGCAGTAGGATTTCTGTAACTTAGATTCAAAAATTTTCACATGGTATCAGAGCTGTTGCAGATCAAGTAGAGTTGAAGCCATCAACGAAAGGACGAAGAAAATTTGTTGAGGAAGGTAGATGTCCCGAGTGACAACACTAAACCAAAAAGAGGCAGAGGAAGGGTGACGCAGTCATTAGAGGGGCTCATGTAGAGCCTGTGTCAGCCAACTAGGGTGACGTTGTAGCTGCAGGAGGCAGCGCAGTGCTTGCTGGGCCAGCGAAGAGGTTTTTAGCCTCATTTTTTCCGGTTGCCATGGCTGGAAGAGCAGTTCGATTTTCTTCTGGAGTCGTTGGTGGGGCATTGTTTCTATTGGTGCAAAACAATGTCTAGTGGGGCAGTGGAAAAGTAGAGGGGAGCAGTTCCTTAGAAGAATTCTTCCCAGGAAGTCTAGATCCAATGCTCATCAGCAACAAAGAGTGATCGAAGAGGAGTATTTCGACATCAGTTGGCAGAAGGATTTCCATAAAGGAAATTGATTTTCAAATGGAGCTTGTTCCTTAGAGGGTTTCTAGCGCCAAAGAAATCCAGATCCGAGTTTTGCTGGAGCATTAACAAAAGAGGGAGAAGAGAACCAGTTCGACATTTTCTTGTTGAGCAGAGATGGCTGCACATGGACTGAGGGATCAGGATAGGTTGGATGGAGCATCCAACTTTGTCATCTAGAAGGCCAAGATCCTGTCAGTTTTGGATGAATATCACATCAAGGATCATGTCTTGAATGCAATTGTTGTCTCTGTTGATGTTGATCCTCTTAGGACATACAAAGAGGCTCAAGTGAAGGAAAAATGCATGATCATGGACGGAGTCAAGGATCATGTGATCTCACATATTGCTGAGAAGAACACAGCAAGGGAAATATGGACTTCCTTGACCACTATGTACCAGGGAACTTCCATCCAACGAAAGATGTTGCTTGAGAGCCAACTGAGGCTGTTTCAGATGTAGAAGGGAGAAGAGATCAACCCCTTCCTTATCAAATTGCAAGCGATTCGAGATCAACTAGCTTCCGTAGGGGATACACCAGATGATGGAGTTATGGTCAGGACTACCCTGAATGCAGTCACTGAAGACTGGGAAACCTTTATCCATGGTAATTTGGGTAGGGTTGCCCTTCCAAACTGTGAGGAGATGCGGGCAACTCTTCGACATGAAGAGATCTGAAGGTTGACCAAGGCCAGAAGCAGCATCACGGGGATCAAAATCAAGGAGGAAGAGGAAGATGCAACTCTCGCATCTAAGGGCCAACATGGGCAGCAGAGAAGGAAGAAGAAGGACCTCTCGAAGTTCAGATGCTCCGGGTGTGTAGAATTGGGACATTTCGCCACACAATGCCCTCTTAAGAAGAAGGGCAAAGAATAATCTGACTCGAAGGTTGCTACAATGAAGGATGATGATGATTATGCCATGAGTGCTCATGTGCCTCAAGAGAAGAGATGGGGCGACATTGATCTGTAGTTCTTGAACCGCAGTGATGGGGCAGGATCCTTGAGGTGCCCAAACTCTTGGATCACATACAACTACGAGAGCCCTTAATGATAGTAGTAGAATGACAGGTGTCAGTTGATGCAAGGGATGATGGAGCAACAGTGGCAAAGCTAGAGTGCCAAAGTCTGAAGCAGCGCAGAGCAGAGGCAACAACAACGTAGTGCACAGTGGTGTAGCGCAGTGCAGAGTAGCAACATCGCATTGGCATCAGAGGGTCAACGCAGATTAGCAGTAGAGGTAGTTCCAACATCGAGGAGTATTCAGACTTACCAGTATGTCATTGTTTAGGGAGGTTTTTCAGTTGCTTAACTCTCAGCAACTGAGCTGCAGTGCAACAGCTAGTAGTGGTAGTGTTATGGGCAACATGATGCAACATTTTGAGAGGGAGTTGTAGTACAGATGTAGCAGTGACAGTGGAAGAGTCATGGGCAGCAGTACATATAACAACAACGCAGTCGATGAAAGGAAATAGGTCGAGCATCAACAACACAGAGCATGATGCCGTGGATCAGGGTGATGCTTCTGGTGAAGAAGTATTGCTAGAGCACATTCCTTGCTAAGAGGGAGTGTTGATTTTTGGATAGCATGAGATGTTCTCTAGCTCTGATACTTTATGGAGGGGCTAGAACACATGAAATCTCCAAGACCCAAAAATCGTTTGGAAAAATTCCACCCGAAACTTAAGTTATTCAAATAATTAATTATTTTAAATGGAGCCTAAGTTAAAACTTAGGGAAATAAAATAATTAAAGTGAATTAAGTGACGAAGATCAAGTATTTTCTAATCTTAGCCATTGATTAAAGATTAGATCACGGTCGTTGATTCATCAACTAGAAAAGTATAAAGGAAGGATTGAGTGTCAGTTGGAGAATACACACAGAGTTTGAATCTAGAGATTGAATTCTTTTGTTGAGTAGTGCTGGACGAAGATCAGATCTAAGTGATTCAGTGCAGTAGTGAGGGGCAAAAGCAGTTGTTGGTCAGAGGACCAAAAGTACATTGCAGAGAGGCAACAGAGACAACAAAGGGACCAACACAACCACCAAGAGAGGTGATGCAGACCCCAGTGAGGGTGACGCAAGCCCACACAGGGCTCACACAATGGCTGCACAATGGCTCCAAGGGACTGTCCAAAAATTGCTAAAGATCGGGTTTCTTAGCTGGCAGGGTTGAAACTCGATTTTATTAGAGGAAGATCAGCGTAGAGAATGGGTGATGTAGTCTTCAGCGAGACCCACACAGGCCTACGCATCTACTGCGCAGAGGCAGTTGGGGTTTCACCAGTTTCTTATCAGGATCAACCAAGACTTGCAGAGTGAGGTAAAACTCACAATTTTTCTGTCTACCAAGGATATTCTTTGTTGGGTGAGCCAGATTATGGGACCCTAGATATACTCAGATTACTGCTGCTTAATAATGTAAATCCTCAGAACTGCTGCACCGGTTTTCCTACATTGAGTTTTTCCGGGGACAATTGTCCAAAAATAAGTGTCAGTTTTCTAAATGCTTCATTTATTTTTCAGTACTTGATTTGTATAGTTGTGTAGGTTGTAGTGTATTTACATTAATATTTTCTTGATGTATTCAGAAAATAACTTGTTAAATTAATGAAAACAAGTAGGTAATGTAAATCAGATTTCTGCAGTAGGATTTCTGTAACTTAGATTCAAAAAATTTCAAAGTTGTAATATCCCAAATGGGAAAATAACAGCAATAACATGCTAAAATATATTAAGGAGACAAAAGAACAAAAACTGATATCAAAACACCAATGAAGCCATAAAATACTACTGAGCCATTTTATTAATTTGCTAGAAATGAGTACAATGGAGGTGCGGGAATGAAGGCACCTGTGTTTGCTTAAGGAAAGCTAGAGAATCCTTCTGAATCAATGCTGAAATCCCCCATTGATGGTACGCTATATGGCTATACCTCTGCGCTGCAATTTGCGATAAATGTTGTTGCTGCTCCCAAGGAAATGACGCTAGGGCCTGCTACACTGCTCAGAAAATTCCAGGACTTTAACCCCAGACTCTACTCAAGAAATGCACAAAACCCACGAAGAAATTGGCCAAATGTTAACCCCAAAATTTCGGCCCAATTTCCCCTAACTCCTCTAGCTATTGGCTGAGTTAGGATCTCTGTTTGAAACCTCAAATCTGCCCAGAAAATTCTGCCAAATTAATCTTGGCTTCTCCTCAATAAACCCAAAAAGGGTTCGCCCAAAGCTTGACCCCGAAAATTGGCCCTCTTGGGCTTGGCTCACTGCACTGCTATGTAACTCGATCCTCCTTTAAATCCTGTTGTTGGAAGTCTCCAAAATGGGACAAAAATCCCTGTTAGGAAGCTCCAAGCCTCCCCACCAAATCTCAGCTGCAACTCCCTCTCTTCTCATCTCCCGGAACAACCAAATCCTCTCTGCACTGTGTCCTCCCCTACGCAGTCTCCTCCTCTGTGTAGTCCAAAACTGGCTACGCTTCCTCCTGAAGCTGCTGATGGAAATTCTTCTCACAAGGTGTGGAACTCCTCTCTTGAGTGGGCACTCGAAGTCCCCTGAGGTAGAGGTTGAGATCTCCACTTGAAGATCTTGTGTGCTAAACAACACTGCAGACTTGGCTCTCCGGCTCAAGCGTGCTCTGTCAAAAGGACAAGTAGAAAATATCTGAATGAATGAATCCTGAATGAGCCTTCCATTCTTTCTTTTATCTATTGGGGCCCAACGTATGCCTTGGATCCCACCTTGACTTGCGCTGCCTCTCCTTGGCCAATCACGTGTTGCATTCATCTAGCCAATCTCACCTTGTCCTTTTCATGCCTCTTCTACGCTGCCACCTAAGGCCAACTCAACCCCACCACTAGAGCCTCAATTTTCCCTTAGGGACTTTAGGAAAAGACTTTATTTGGCTTAATTATTAATTGTGGGTCCCCTACCCACTTTATTTCCACCCAACGTTAGGATTTGCCAAAATTAATCAAAATTAATATCCCAATTAGCTGACTGCTAATTTGGAGATATACAATCGTCCCCGCCAAAAATTTCTTGTCCTCAAGCAATGGCTAAACAAGCATCCTCTCTAGCTGACGCTCCCTATTGTCACTGTGAAGTTGTGCCAGGGTCCGAGATGTGCCACTGAATCATCCCTGACCTCTGTATCCCCTGGACATGATGGGATCCCTCAATACCCGGACCCCAAGCCATCATGTCCAATATGAAGCTCCCCGTGCTCCACTCACCATCTTGCTAGGAATAAGTAGCAGAAGCCCTCTGAACGTCATCAATGAGTACAGAATCATGATAATGTGGCACTATGCCCAACTCCTCATGAAGTTTCCCTACCAAGTAGTCCATCCCATGCACTCCAAGAGTAAATGCTCGAAGATATCGCCTAATCCCTGCAGAGATACCATCTCGTTGACATGAGCCCCTCCTGTTATCATCCCGTTGACCAACCTGCCATACTAATGAAGTCCCCCACTCCACTAGTGACTCACTAAGGCCCAATGGAAGATCTACATGATCTCCCCATATAGTATATAGCTCACCCCTAGAGGTTATCGAGCTATGTAGAGTTGTAATGCTCGAGTTCCCTGCTAATCTCGTAAAGGTGCCACCATGATGTCGCTGTGCCACTCTGACTATGAGATACCCCCCATCATGCGCAGACTGTATCCCTCTCTCCTGGGGCCTTGTGGTGAAAAATCTGTGAAGGCAAAGCTCATCCTACCCAGGCATCTCCATGATGTTGATATCTACCCCTCCACTGTCGATCATGACCCTAAGCAACAACATGATAAGTCTGCCTCGCCATGCAATGGAGGTCTCAGTGCTGCCCCACGTGTCAAACCAAAGGTGGACTGGATCACCGTATGCTCTGTCCCTACTCATCACAAAGTGGAGTGATCCACCTACCCAACAGACCCCTGGATCCCCAACCATACTAGGAGCTCACAACTCCCACTCCCCGCTGGATGTCACTGTGTAGCGCTGCTACTTGCTAGAACCCATCTGGCCCTCATCTCTGACCTCTTTATGTATCCCCTGGGTGGACCCCAAGTATCAGGAGTCTGTCCCACGCATGCGTACCTTCCCTGCTCTTGCTAGACCATGTCGTGATATCGACTATCCCAACCCCTGCTAATACACCTGGATACTACTTGGAGTCTGGGTACCGTCCTGTAGGCGAAGTCTACCATCCACTGTCCCTCAAATGTTAGCCCAAGGGTGGAATATATGCTACCTTGGAAATCAACCATGCCATCCCTAAGCCTGGACCCGTCAACTCATGCACCGACCAAGTTTCTCAACTGGAGTCTCCTCCCGGCTCATGACACGCAATATCTCATCCAACTGTCTAGGGTGACCCTCCCATGCCCTGCTGCCTGAATGGAGAGTGTCAAGGGGCACCAACCAAACACTCCACGACCATAAGCAACACTGGAGGATGATGGGTAGGTATGTCCCAAAGGGTGTGACCAAGAGTCTACTTGAATGCTCAAGAGTAATCCTCCAGATGACACTCTCTCCGCCTTGAATCTGCTGATAACACCCTCGTAGCCTTGCCTCCGCTAAACGTGGCGTTTCTAGATGCTCAACAAGATCGTCATCGATCCTAGGTGAGTTGCATCCCATGGTACAAGTATTGCTCCTGTCCATATGTCTCTCTGGAGGCAATGCTCTAAGAGCCCACTGCTCCACATCATGTGTCACTACATACCACCAAGTATCACCGCACTCCATGCTCTGCCATTTTATGTCGCAACCTGCCCCTGTACACTAATGTATACCCCCGGCAACAACTATATCGTCCTGTACCATCATGTGTCCATCCTGTGTCGCCACACCTGTCACTCCTCGCATGTACTCAATGAGATGGGAGCGCTCCTACTCCACCACACAGTCCGACATACTACAACACACCCCCATGCATCTCCATGCCCATCTACAAACCATTGCCCAATGATGGATGCTCCTACATGTCCCAGGGTGTGATGGCCTAAGGCTGTATCCATATGAGTCGGCCCATACTCGATCGGTACCATCACCTCCACTGCCGCATCACTATACTCTCCAATGAATCGATCTCCCTTCCAAATCCTCCCTGTGGGACTAAAGAAGTGAATCTCCCTAGGTACCAATAGCGATGCCAATCCTGCTCTGATCCTCCATGCCCTCTGTGCCCCACACAAATGCAAAGAATCCCCAGCTCCATACAAGGCACTGTTTGGTGGCCTACCAATGCCCCCTCCTCTATCAAACTCCTTCCAGAGTATGCTGACCATCTCGTGATCCTGTGTACAATCCTCGTACGAAGACAACTCAAGAATTATGTACCTAAACTAGTTGGACATTAGTGCTTGCTGAAACTCCTCTAGTGAATGTGCATGCTCAACTGCTAGGTCAACTGTACCCTCCACGTCATAGTTAACTGGCATACCTGGGAAGTGATAGGTAGTGCCGCCCAGATCCCAATGCCAGTTTGGGCTTCTGGTAACCCTAGTGCCTAGAAGCTCCTGCTGAGCTACACCTCGGTGCATCACCATCTCCATAACCCACTCCCCTGGGTACCAACTCAGAATATCTCGCCATCCAACCCCAACAGAGGGATCAAATGCGTGAACTCTTGCACCTAGAGCAACCCTGACATGCAGATGTTGCACCCTGTGCAACCCAGGTCGTCTCATCCTGCTATCCAAGTCAACACATGAGATCTAACTAGGTAGCTCCGTCTCTCTCTCTCTCCAATGGCCAAAGGTGACCCAACAGTGCTACTAGCCCCATCTATGTATGCCTGAAGGAGGTTGCTCCAATGCTCCAATGTGCCCTCTAGTTGTACCATAAGTTGCTCTGGTTGAATCATCACAAGTGACTCATCATCTTGAATATCTCCCATATAGTCCCCTGATACCACATGCACACTGGAATACGAAATCAACCTACTTTCATCAACTCTGCATGACTGCTCATGCTCCCTAGAAGCATCCTCATATGACCCCATGGACTCATCCAAAGAAGAGTCCTCATCTTGACATACAGAAGGAATGTCCTCCTTCTCTACCTCTGTATCTCTTAGCGCCTCATGAAAGGTGGATACATCTCCTGGCACCTCACCCATCTGTTGCGTTCGGTTGTCACCCAAAAACTCGAACATGACTCTGGTCATCACCTCAATGGATGGCTCTACTGGGGTAGGCTCTACTCTCTCCACTACGATGTCAAACGACACGGTCAAGAAAGTCTCCAACAAGGGTGAGTCTTGCGTCACACTAGGTGTATCTACGAGCTCCCCACAATCCTGTGTGCCCTCATCCTCCAAGTGCGAGGTAGCCATTTTGATGGCTTCCCCCTCTGTTATACGATCAAGCTGGAAAGAGGTATCCAACTTTTCCACCCGATCCTGAGCAGTGCAATTAGTGGATCCATCATACGTGGGAAAAGGTGTCCTCCCAATGGTACGCTGCAACTCTGAACTCTGCGTGCTAGACCCCCCACTGTTCCTTCCTTCTTCATCCCGCCTGAGTTGGCAATAATCTCTGAAGGACAAAGCCGCTCTGAAGTTTTCCACCATGGACTGCCATTCTCAGAAATAATCTCCCATGGGTATATGATCATGCCGCCTACCTTGCTCAGTCAATGCTGGAGGTAAGAATGTAGGCATCGTGATCCTGGTTGGCCTACTGAAGGTTGGCGGGTGAGTGGCTGGTAAAGGGTGGTCACATTGTTGTGAGACCCCTGAAGTCTCCCCAATTAGGAACTCATGATGGATTCTCTTATCCCTATTCTGTTGCTTGAGTCCTTCCAACATTCCCTTCTGTTCTTTGGCTAAATCATTTAGGGCCTTTAAGATGCTACCAAATGTTGATTCCCCTTTGCTCCTTGACTCCCCCTTATTTTCCACCCTACTGCCTACCCTCCTTGTTCATAGGAAAAGATCCCCACTGTTGAGCCAAGAACGAAGCTCTGATACCACTGTAATATCCCAAATGGGATAATAACAGTAATAACAGGCTAAAAGATATTAAGGAGACAACAAAACAAAAACTGATATTAAAACACCAACGGAGCCATAAAATACTGCTGAGACATCTTATTAATTTGCTAGAAATGAGTACAATGGAGGTGCTGGAATGAAGGCACCTGAGCTTGCTCAAGGCTGTTGAGATTTTAGGATAGCATCGAATGTGCTCTAGCTCCGAAATTTTGTGGAGGAGCTGGAGTACATGAGATCTCCAAGACCCAAAAAGCTTTTGGGGAAATTCCATCAGGTTTAAGAGTTATTCAAATAATTAATATTTTTAATTAAGAACCCTAAGTCTAACTTAGGAAAATTAAAAGATTAAAGTGAATTAAATTAAACATGTGATGAGAATGTTCTAAGTGACATGGATCAAGCAACTTCTAATCTTAGTCGTTGATTAAAGATTAAATCACGGCCGTTGGTTTTCCAACGAGAAAAGTATAAGAGAATGGCTTGGGGTCAATTGGAGAACACACACATTGGCAGAGCACTGAAGCTAAGCTGAAATTCTAGGGCGTGGTTTGCTAAGAAATTTAGAAAGAGTTTGCAGTGCGGCGAGGGGCATTATTGGAGAGGGATTCTGATCCAAGGCCAAGAATATAACAACGGTAGAGAGGCAGCATATCCAACAGCGTAGAGGCCAGCTAGTGCTACGCAGTCCAGCCAGAGCCCAATCAAGGGCAGTGCAAAGGCAGTAGGAGCCACGCAGAGCTTACGCAGGCCCTTCCAGGGCAGCGCAGAGGCTGACACAGGCCAGTAAGGCTGACGTAGAGGGTTGAGTGGCAGCGCTGGGGTTTCTGGTGGGCCAGAGAGGGCTCGAGTTCTGTAAATCCCGTTTGAGGGTGTGAATCAGCCATATTTTTTGTCTCTGAGTGAAAGAGGTATTGCTGTCGTGATTTTCTTTGTAGGGCCAGCCATGTCTAGTGCCCAAAAATTGTTGTATTTAGATTCTACATAATAATAAACCCTCTGGAGCTAATTGCACCGGTTTTCCCACATTGGGTTTTTCCGGAGACATTTGTCCAAAAAATCTGTCACTTTGTCATATGAGCGTTATATTCAGTAAATGATCTGTATGTGTAGGCTGCTATTTGTGTTTACTTCGTTTTTTTCTGAATATTTAGATTAATAACTTGTATAAATAATAAAGTAGGAGAAGTAAATCAATAGTTAGTAGTAGGGTTTCTTGGATTAAAAAAATTTCACATGGTATCAGAGCATTGCAGATCAAGCTGAATCTCCAGCAAAACAGCTGAAGCATTGTTTTCTATAGAGTAGTAGCTAAAGCAGCAGAGATTCAGAGAGGGCGGCACAGCACCAGGAGGACGCAGTCCCAGAAAGGCCACGTAGGGGTTGACGAAGTCCCAGCTGAGTGACGCAGAGGCAGCACATAGCCTTCCATAGTGACACATGACGAGCCTATGTTGCGCAGTTGCTACGCTGAGCTAGTCTGCTCACGCAGAGGCCAACCAGAGGGATGCAATCCAGTTTCGAGTTGCTGAGTACAGAAGCAGAGCTTCAGATATTCAGTAGTTGCTGGTGTGGTGGAGACACTGTCGGTTCAGAATCGTGCCTAGCTAAGTTGACAAAGAGCGGGACGAGAACAGTCGCTCAACACATCTTTGCCAAAGAAATCTGAGGATCGATCAAGAGGGTGTTCGAAGAGGGTTGATTCAGAAGATTTGGCAAATTTCCAAGGGAGGAAATCAGTTGTTAGAGGGGGCAGTTACTATAGAGGGTGCCTTTTCGCCAAGGACCCTAGATCCAGGCCACTGTTGAGGGAGCAACAACATCGGGGAGAGGAGTATCTGTTTCGACAGATTATTTCTGAGCTAGATGGCGTCGTACGGACTGTGTGATCAAGGTAGGTTGGACAACTTGTCCAACTTTGCAATCTGGAAGGCCAGAATCCTGACGGTCTTGGAGACATACGCATTACGAGGGCATGTAGAAAGCGTCTTGGATACACCAACCGATGTTGCTCTTCTCATGAAGCATAATGAAGCGGAGGCGCATACTAAGCGCTTCATCATGGATGGGGTCAAGGATCATGTGGTCCCACACATAGTCGAGAAGAAGACGATTAATGATATGTGGAAAGCATTATCCACAATGTATCAAGGGAAATCCGTCCATAAGAAGATGCTTCTGGAGAACCAGATGAGGTTGTTTATGATGTCTAAGGGAGAGGAAATCGATCCTTTCCTCTTTAGGTTGCAGAAGATCTGGGATCAGTTGATTGCCATGGGGGTTAAAGTGGATGAAGATGTCATGGTGAGGACTGCTCTAAATGCAGTCACAGATGAATGGGAAACGTTTGTCCAAAGCATCTTGGGCAGACAAGACCTTCCAAGTTGGGAGAACATGTGGGCTATCCTCCGACAAGAGGAAATCTGCTAGATGACCAAGAGACAATCTAGCACCGAATCAAGCAACGTGAAGGAGGAAGAGGAAGATGCAGCCCTGGCATCTAAGATACAGCAAGGGAAAAGGAAGAGGGATCTATCAAAGATCAAATGTTTTAGATGTGGTGAACTTGGACACTTCACCACCAATTGTCCTCTAAGGAAGAAGGACAAGGAAGCTTTTGATTCCAAGGTTGCGGTAGCTAAAGAAGACGATGGCTCCGATGATGATGTAGCCATGAGCACTCATGTACCTCAAGAGAAGAGGTGGGGCAACATTGATCTGTAGAGCAGCTACAGAGAGAGGCAAGATCCTTGAGGTGCCCAACTCTTAGATCACATACGTGCTACGAGAGCCTTAAGACAGTAACGGGGATGACTGGAGCAGTGGGTGCAGAGTATCACAGTGAAGCGGAGGGTAGAGCTAGGATGTTGTAGAGGGAGCAGCTCAGTGCAGAGGCAACAACAACGTGGAAGCAGCAGCGCAGAGGGGCTGATGAGACTTTAGCAATGTAGATGAGGCAGTGCTTACGCAGTGCAGAGCTGCAACAACATAGTGGCTTCAGGAGGAAAGCGCAGCGCAACAACCAAGGGAGATTTAGTGATGAGATGCGCCCCGAATGACTGGTCTGTCAGTGTTTGGGTAGGGGTCCTTCAGTTGCTTACTTCTTAGCAACTGAGTTGCAGTGCAGTAGTTGGCAGCACGATGTAGCAATTTGAGAGGGAGCTGCAGTACAGATGTGGCAGTGATCGTGACAGAGTCATGGGCACCAGTATAGAGAGCAACAATAATGCAGTGATGAAGGGCAACAGGCCAAGCATTAGTGCAAGACCGATGCCAGAGATCAGAGCAATACTTCAGTGTGGATGTATTGGTAGAGCACATTCCTCGCTAAGAGGGAGTGTTGAAATTTTGGGGTAGCATCAGATGTGCTCTAGCTCCAAAATTTTGTGGAGGAGCTGGACTACATGAGATCCCCTAAGACCCAGAAAGCGTTTGGGGAAATTCCATAAGGTTTAAGAGTTATTCAAATAATTAATCCTTTTAATTAAGGACCCTAAGTTTTAACTTAGGAAAATTAAAAGATTAAAGTGAATTAAATTAAACATGCAATGAGAATGTTCTAAGTGACGTGGCTCAAGCAACTTCTAATCTTAGCTGTTGATTAGAGATTAAATCATGGCTATTGGTTTTCCAACGAGAAAAGTATAAGACAAGGGCTTGGGGTCAGTTGGAGAACACACACATTAGCAGAGGACTGAAGCTAAGTTGAAATTCTAGTGCTTGGTTTGCTAAGAATTTCAGAAAGAGTTTGCAGTGCAGCGAGGGGCAGTATTGGCGAGGGATTCTGATCCAAGGCCAAGAATACAACAGTGGCAGAGAGGCACCATATCCAGCAGCATAGAGGCCAGCTAGTGCTACACAGTCCAGCCAAAGCCCAGTCAGGGGTAGCGTAGAGGCAACAGGGGACACGCACGGCTGACACATGGCTAGTCAGGGCAGCGCAAGGGCAGCGTAAGCCCAGAGAGGGTGACGCTGGCCCTTCCAGAGCAGCGTAGAGGTTGACGCAGGCCAGTAAGGTTGACGCAGAGGACTGAGGAGCAGCGTTAGGGTTTCTGGTGGGCCAGAAAGGGCTCGAGTTCTGTAAATCCCGTTTGAGGGTGTGAATCAAGCATTTTTTCTGTCTCCGAGTGAAAGAGGTATTGTTGTCATGATTTTCTCTGTAGGGCCAACCATGCCTGGTGCCCAGAAATTGTTGTATTCAGATTCCGCATAATAATAAAACCCTCCAGAGCTAGCTGCACTGGTTTTCTCGCATTGGGTTCTTCCGGGGACATTTGTCTCGAAAAATCTGTCACTTTTTCATATGATCGTTATATTCAGTAAATGATTTGTATGTGTAGGCTGCTATTTGTGTTTACTTCGCTATTTTTATGAATATTCAGATTAATAACTTGTATAAATAATCTAGTAGGAGAAGTAAATCAATAGTTAGCAGTAGTGTTTCTTGGATTAAGAAATTTTCACAAAGGCAAGCTAGAGAATCCCTCTGAATCAATGCTGAAATCCCCCACTGATGGTACGCTGTATGGCTATAGCTCTGCGCTGCAATTTGCCAGAAATGTTGTTGCTGCTCCCGAATAAATGCCGCTAGGGCCTCCTACACTGCTAAAAAAATTCTAGGTCTTTAACCCTAGACTCTACTTAAGAAACCCACAAAAACCCATGAAGGAACTGGCCAAATGTTAACCTCGGAATTTCGGCCCAATTTCCCCTAGCTCCTCTAGCTGCTGGCTAAGTTAGGATTTCCGTTTGACACCTCAAATCTGCTTAGAAAATTCTTATGGATATTAATAAACCAGAGTGTGAATCTTCTAGAGAACGAAGATCAAGTCAAGATTTAATCTTAGCCATTGATTAGACTTCTAATCTGGGGCAATTAGCAAATCAGGCAAACACTAAGTAACCCGAGGGAAGTCGATTCTCGGAGCATAGAATTCGATTTCAGAGGGAGAGTTGCAGGGCAGAGGAAGCGGAGGGCTTCAACAGCAGTCAGAACTTCAGGAAGAAGGAAGCAGAAGAGTAGAGAGGAAGCACAAAGGGGCACCGCAACAGTGACGCAGTCTCACGCAGTCTTTGTGCAGAGAAGGATGCAGAGAGGGATAGAGGGCCTCTCGGGTGTCAGAAGTTCTCTAGAGATCGGGAGAAAATTATCTCTATCTTAGGTGTCTTCATGCGCTTTCTTAGTTATTCTCGCCGCCTTTTCCTTGTAAAGAAATTGTTGTTGAAGATTAATATATAAACCCTCATCTCACAGGACCAGCTTTCCCAAATTGGGTTTATCCAGGGGACAATTGTCCAAAAATAATTATGTTGATGTGATTGGTTCTTGTGCTTGTATTCTATTGTTATTTTCTTTATATGTACAAATGTGATAGTTGGGCAGAGAATTTATTTCTAAATTTATCAAGGAGCTATAAATAACTTATTGTGAAAAATAAGTAGGAGAAATAAATCAATAACTACAATAAAATTCTTAGAGTTGAAATTTTTCACAACTAGTATACCCCAATTAATGTAAGAGCATGAAGGAGTCTCGTATGGGATGGGATTCAAAGGTACAAACGGTGAAAAAAACACATTTACTAGCAAGGACACTCCATCCTAACAGAATCTTGTGTAATATCCCCAAAGGGGAATAAGCAGGAATAAACAGAAATATGCCAGACAGATATGAAAGGAAACAATACCGAACCAGATCACTGAATCAAGACACATGTAATACCAGAATCTGAGCCATTTTATTAATCAGAAAGTACATGGATAGTAATACAAGAAATCAGAATCAGTGCACCTATCCTTGCCCTAGGCAAGTGATGACCCTCCCATACAAGAAATGGCTGCAAATAATGACAGCGTCCAAGCTGCCCTGGAGACTGGTGATGATCTGCGCAGAAACTGGGCTGATCCCAAGCTGAGAACCCCCTCTGCTGGAAAACGCTGTCCCTGCTAGTGACAGCGCAGAAACAGGTGCAGCACAAGCCCTCAATCCTCCAGACAAATGGATCTGCTACAGGATGCTGGAAAACGCTGATGAGCCCTTCTCACACTAGCCTGCTCCTCAGATCTGCGTCCCACCTGATGGATCCGAAGCCTCCAATCAGATCTGCGTCCTTCCCTCTCTGAACTGCGTCCTCCAATATCAGATCTGATATCAAACCCTCAGATCTACACTAGATCTGGAACTATCTCTTCAGATCTACAGCCCCTAGGGCTAGATCTGGTGTTACCCTTTCAGATCTGGACTGGATCTATCAATATCTCCTCAGATCTGTCACTCCTTCAGCTGGATCTGGTGCCAAACCTTCAGATCTACAATATACAAGACTAGATCTGCCACATACAAGACTAGATCTGCAAGATCTACCCTTTCCACAACTGGATCTAGCAATAAACCTTCAGATCTGCAACTCTTACCTTCAGAAATGGACAGCGTCCTCACTCTAGGGCTTCCCAGCGTCCTTCTGCCCCTCAGAACAGCGTTTTCTCCTGCTAGACTGGACTGCGTCCTTCTTAGCCAGCGT
This sequence comes from Pinus albicaulis, assembly GCA_034641835.2. NCBI lineage: Eukaryota > Viridiplantae > Streptophyta > Pinopsida > Pinales > Pinaceae > Pinus > Pinus albicaulis. The sequence goes on along the minus strand of CM076580.1, from coordinate 1,673,145,807 downwards.
CCTCCCTTCCTGAAAGGTACAGCGTCCTCTCTCCAGATGGGACAGCGTCCTTCTCCTTCGAGATTCAGCGTCCTTCCTCCTCTTGCTCTGCGCAGCCACAAGAGGGCTTTCTCCTCCTCAGATAATCTTCAGAAATTGCTGCTGCTCTACTGAAAAATGAACTCAGAACAACCTCACTAGGGCGGGCACTCGAAGTCCCCCGAAGCTGAGGGTAGAACCAGAAAAACCTTACCAGGGCAGGCACTCGAAGTCCCCCGAGGCTAAGGGTGAGATCTTCGACCGGAGACACTCGTGCACTAAACAGTGCTGCAGACCGACTAAACAACCGGCGTGCTGAAGCAGACAAGTCTGACTATCAATAAGAATATCATATCATGAATAAATCAAATGAGGTGAGAGCCTCTCCTTTTATAACATCAACTCCTCCTTAACTCACCCCGGAATCGCGTTAGCTTACCCAAGAATTGTGCCTCCCCCATCACATCCACGTGGACCCCCAAGGCCCCCTCTCTAAGTTACAACGTCAATCTACTAGGAAAAGGAACACTTTATTATAAAGTGAGGTGACTAAAGTGAGGTGACCCCTCTTATTTCTCACTTTATTTATTATTTCTGTCTAAAGCGGCAAAATAAAGCAAAAAGGCAATATTCCAATTAGCAAAGCTAATTGGGAATATTACAGTCTCCCCCGGCAAAACGTTGCTTGTCCTCAAGCAACTGAAGTGAGGGGTGCTGTAAGATTTTCTCATCCTCCCAAATGGCATCCTCATCTGGCAGGTTCTTCCATCTCACCAAGAACTCTCTGATCTTCCTGCTCCGCAGCTGTCTCTCCCTGGTGTCAATAATGGCCTCCGGCTGTAATACCAAGTGCCCCTCATCATCTGTTGGAGGTAGCTCCCCTGTGACTGTTACATGCTGGCCTAGTGCCTTCTTTAGGCATGATACATGGAAAATGTTGTGAATCCGGCTGCCTGGGGGCAACTCCAACTCATATGCAACCTGTCCAATCCTACGAATCACCCTGTATGGTCCATAAAAACGAGGCTTAAGCTTCTCTGCCCCCTTCTGTTTGAGTGAAGACTGGCGGTATGGCTGTAACCGCAAGTAGACCAAATCTCCTACCTCAAAGTGTCTCTCCACTCGTCCCCTGTCTACATATAACTTCTGCTGATTTTGGGCGGTGGCTATGTTGTCCTTGAGAGTCCGAAGGATGTCTTGGCTCTCTTGGATCCATAGTTTGGCTCGTGGAGCCCCGCTAACCCCAAACATCACATCCACAAAAGACAAGGAATGATATCCATACAACGCATAAAACGGTGTCATGCCGATAGACATATGATGGGTTGTGTTGTAGCAATACTCGCCCAGATGTAGCCATTTCAGCCACGCTCGCTGCTGCCCACTGACGTAGTTACGCAAGTAGCCCTCCAGCCACTTGTTAACTATCTCTGTCTGCCCGTCCGTCTGGGGATGATAGCTGGTGCTCGGTGTCAACTCAGTCCCTACCAATCGAAAGAGCTCCTGCCAAAATCCACCCATAAAGTGGCTGTCCCTGTCACTAACAATGGTCTTGGGTAGACCATGCAATCTGAAAACCTCCCGGAAAAACAATTCTGCCACCTGTGCTGCTGTGTAGTGTGCCGAGATGGCAAAGAAGTGAGCATACTTCGTTAGCCGGTCAACTACTACGAAGATGCAGTCCTTGCCCTGCACTGTGGGCAAACCCGTGATGAAGTCCATCGAGACACTCTCCCACTTCCCCTCAGTAATGGGAAGCGGCTGTAACAACCCTGCGGGATGGTTCATCTCCCCTTTGTTCCGCTGGCAAACCTCGCACTCCCTGACATGCTGGAGTACGTCCTCCTGGAGGCCCTTCCATGCAAATCTCTCCCGGATGGCCCTGTACATCTTGGTGAACCCCTGATGGCCCGCCAATGGTGAATCATGAGAGGCATGGAGTATCTTCTCCTTGAGCTGAGATCTCTCAGTCAAGAAGATCCGATCCCTGTAATAGATGACCTCATCTGCCACCCTGTACCTGCTATCCGCTATCTGTCCATCCAACACCTCGCATGCAAATCTATCCTTGGAATACTCAACCAGTAGTCGAGCCTTCCAATCAGCGTCCAAGCTCATGAGGGATAATGTAGCCGGTCTACGAGAAAGGGCATCTGCTACCACATTGTTCTTCCCTTTGACATACTCTATGTCAAAGTCATAAGCCTGGATCTTGCTGATCCACTTCTGCTGCCTCTCCTGCAACTGTTTCTGCTCCAAAAAGTACTTCAGGCTGTTATGATCTGTCCTGACTCTAAATCTGCCGCCTACCAAGTACTGCCGGAATTTGGCCAATGCGTGCATAATGGCCAACATCTCCTTATCATAGATAGGATAAAGTCTCTCATGTGGAAGGAGTTTCCGGCTCTCGAATGCAATCGGGTGACCCTCCTGCATCAAAACTGCTCCAATCCCTTCTCCCGATGCATCGCACTCTAGGATAAAGGGCTGAGTGAAATCAGGCAATGCCAACACCGGACAACTACTCATCACCTCTTTGAGCTTATCAAAAGCTCGCTGTGCGGTGTCCGTCCAACTGAATGCCCCCTTCCTCGTCAGCTCCGTGAGGGGTGCAGCAAGCTGTGGGAAGCCCTTGACGAACTTCCTGTAATAAGTGCAGATACCAATGAACCCTCTAAGTTCTGTCACATTCCGCGGCTCTGGCCAGTCCCTGATAGCCCGGATCTTCTCGTCATGGACTCTCACTCCGTCCACTCCTATGATGTGTCCCAAATACAACATCTCTGTCAAACCAAACTCACACTTGGAGAGTTTGGCAAAGAACTGCTGCTCCTCCAAGATGCGCAAAACTGTCTCTATGTGCTGGAGGTGCTCCTCCCAAGTCCTGCTGTATATGAGAATATCATCAAAGAAAACCAGCACGAACTTCCTCAGATGCTCCCTGAAGATGTGGTTCATGCAAGACTGGAAAGTGGCAGGTGCATTGGTCAGCCCAAATGGCATAACCAGAAACTCAAAGTGCCCATAATGACACCTGAAAGCAGTCTTGGGAATGTCCTGTTCCCTCATGCGTACCTGATGGTACCCGGACCTCAAATCAATCTTTGAGAAGAAACGTGCTCCTCTCAACTCGTCCATCAACTCATCGATCCTGGGAATGGGGTACCGGTTCTTCAAAGTCTTCTTGTTCAGTGCCCTGTAATCAATGCACATGCGTAATGTGCCGTCCTTCTTCTTCACCAGCACTACTGAAGAAGCGAAAGGACTAGTACTGGGCCGAATGTGTCCAAGGGCTAACAGCTCCTGAATGGCCCTCTCTATCTCATCCCTGTAGGCCTTAGGGTGCCTATAAGGGGTGGTGATCACTGCCTGTATCCCCTGCTCCCACTCTATCGTGTGCTCAAACCCCCGATCTGGTGGCTGTCCCGGTGGAATATCTCCAAACACTACTGCATATCTGTCAAGAAGAGTCTGTAGATCAGGGTGCACCGCCCTGCCTGTATCTACCATCTCTGAAGCCCGCAGCTCAACTGCCCACTCTAAGTCTCCCCGGCGGAATGTCGCATCCATGCTGTGTGCCGATACTGTCTGGGGCGGATATGTGTTCTGACCTCGGATCTTCTCATGCCTCCCCGTCTTGGGATCATCCCACTCCATTTCCAAGGCCTTCCAATCTGTGGTGACCTTCCCCAGGGTGATAAGCCACTGCACTCCCAATATCACATTGGTGTCTGGAATGTCCACCACAAAGAAGTGATCAGTCAGCGTATAGGTGCCCATCGTCACTGATAACTCCGGTACATATCGAGCACAGGCCATGGTCTGATCTCCTGGAACCAAAACTGAAAACCCATCAAAGCTCTCTGTGGGTATGCCTCTCCGTGCTACCATCTGGGCATCGATGAAATTGTGGGTGGCCCCACTGTCAACTAGAACTGAAACACGCTGACCCCGTACTGTCCCACGTACGCGCAATGTCAGATACTTGGGGACTCCTCGCAATGCTGCTAGAGCTCCCCCAGTAGGTGAAAATGATGCCTCTCCCGCATCTGGTGGTGGAGGTGGTAAGGCACTCTGCGCTGCATAACACTCTCCTGCCTCCTCATCCTCCAACTCATCCTCTTCTCCGCTGCCCTCAGAGAAGACCTCTATGAAATGTGCCTTCCCTGCGGTGCATTTGTGTCCCGGTGCCCACGGCTCCTGGCAGGTGAAGCACAATCGCTTCCGTCTCAGCTCTCTCCTAGCCTCATCATCATACTGTCCTCGTCCCGGATTCGCCTTGGGAGGCGGAACCCTCGTGTCCTTACCCTTAGGCTGGAAAGCCTGTCTCTGGGGATAAGGTGGCCGAGTCCTGGGCAACACATCCTGTAGGTCACGGGCCCTGCCGATAGCATCCTGAAGTGTAGCCGGTTTGTTTGACCGGACTAGACCACGAAGTGGTTCTGATAGCCCGTCCAGGAACATCGTGACCAACCGAGCTGCTGATATGTCAGGAACCATCACTGAAACCCTCAAAAAGTCTGAGATGTATGCCTCTGCACCACCTGTCTGTTTGAGCTTGGTCAGCTCGAGAAAAGGCTGATCTGGGTCCTTCTGATCAAAACGTTTCACCACCCTCCTGGTGAACTCAGCATATGTAGTCACTGTGGAATGCCCCAGTGTGGTCAACCCATGAAACCACCAGTTCTGGGCCTCACCCTCTAGATGTAATGCAGCCATCTTAATGGCCTCCTTCTCCGGCATCTGGTTAAGCTGAAAATAGAGGTCTAGTTTTTCCACCCATGACCTGGCCGTGGTCTTTGGAGACCCATCAAACATCGGCAAATGAAATTTGCTGGCTGCACGGTTACTGTCACGGTGGGAACCCCGTCCCTTATTCCGATCATGAGGCTTACTGCCGCCTCGGTACTGCATATATTGATTGAAAGGGAGAGCCTCCATGAATTCCGGCCCCAAACTTCGCCAATCTGCAAACCAAACCGCATGTAGATCGGGACCCTCATCTCTTGATGCCGTTTGCTCCACTTCCTCTACCGGGAAAGTAGGCATGGTAGGTCGCGTGTCCATGGAATCGGCCTTCTGCGCTGACACAATGGGTATAGCATCTGGTATGAAACTAGATGTTCCTGATCCTTCCCCTACCTGAAAGACCCTAGGGGGTTCTTTCTGCGTTCCCCCTGCAACCTTCCTGGTTACCTCCTGCATGAATGCATCCATCTTTGCATCCATCTTTGCATCCATCTTCTCAGTCAACTTTTCAGCCAATCTTGCCAACATAGCCTCCATTGGATTCCTCCGTTCTTCTTCTGAATCAGAATCACCTCCCCCAAGGAGAGTGTGGTGACCTCTAGGTGCCATAGAGTGCTAGCACCACAGGCTGAGCCAGATCAGAGCTCTGATACCACTGTAATATCCCCAAAGGGGAATAAGCAGTAATAAACAGAAATATGCCAGACAGATATGAAAGGAAACAATACCGAACCAGATCACTGAATCAAGACACATGTAATAGCAGAATCTGAGCCATTTTATTAATCAGAAAGTACATGGAGAGTAATACAAGAAATGCACCACACTATCCTGCTCTAGGCAAGTGATGACCTCCATGCTGAAATGGCCGCAACAATGGCCACCAAGCTGCTCCCCGGAGACTCAGATGACTGCGTTAAGTAAAACCGCTGATCCCAAGCCGAAAACCCCCTTCCGTCGAAAAACGCTGCCTTCATTAGTGACAACACAGAACAGTAAAACATGCTTCCTCAATCCTCCGACCAAATGGATCTGCTAAGGTGGTGCTGAAACGTCGATGAGCCCTTTCACACTATCCGTTCTCAAATCTCTGCTGCTCCACCCGATGGATTCGAAGCTCTCCAATCAGATTCAAGGCCCTTCCCTCTCTCGAATCGTCCTCCAATATCGATTCTGAGATCAAACCTCGCATCTACACTAGATCTCGGAACTATCTCTTCGTACCTGTTTCTAGGGCTAGATCTGGTGCTACCCTTCCAGATCTGGACTAGATCTATCAATATCTCCTCAGATCTGTCACTCCTTCAGCTGGATCTGGTGCCAAACCTTCAGATCTGCAATATACAAGACTAGATCTGACACATACAAGACTAGATCTGCAAGATCTACCCTTTCCACAACTGGATCTAGCAATAAACCTTCAGATCTGCAACTCTTACCTTCAGAAATGGACAGCGTCCTCACTCTAGGGCTTCACAGCGTCCTTCTTCCCCTCAGAACAGCGTTTTCTCCTGCTAGACTGGACTGCGTCCTTCTTGGCCAGCGTCCTCCCTTCCTGAAAGGTACAGCGTCCTCTCTCCAGATGGGACAGCGTCCTTCTCCTTCCAGATTCAGCGTCCTTCCTCCTCTTGCTCTGCGCAACCACAAGAGGGCTTTCTCCTCCTCAGATAATCTTCAGAAATTGCTGCTGCTCTACTGAAAAATGACTCAGAACAACCTCACTATGGCGGGCACTCGAAGTCCCCCGAAGCTGAGGGTAGAACCAGAAAAACCTTACCAGGGCAGGCACTCGAAGTCCCCCGAGGCTAAGGGTGAGATCTCCGACCGGAGACACTCGTGCACTAAACAGTGCTGCAGACCGACTAAACAACCGGCGTGATGAAGCAGACAAGTCTGACTATCAATAAGAATATCATATCATGAATGAATCAAATGAGGTGAGAGCCTCTCCTTTTATAACATCAACTCCCTCCTTAACTCACCCTGGAACTGCGCAGTTTACCTGGGGTTAGCCTGATGCCTCCCCCCCATCACATCCACGTGGACCCCCAAGGCCCTCTCTAAGTCACAACGTCAACCTACTAGGAAAAAAGAACACTTTATTATAAAGTGAGGTGGCTAAAGTGAGGTGACCCCTATTATTTCTCACTTTATTTATTATTGCTATCTAATAAAGCAAAAAGGCAATATTCCAATTAGCAAACACTGGGAATATTACAT
>CM076580.1:1672904923-1673138720 GCA_034641835.2 Pinus albicaulis | reverse complement strand
CTTGTCCTGATCACGTAGTCCATGAGGAGCCATCTGCTCAGAATGTGTCGGAACTTCTTTCAGATGAGTGGCGTGCTTTGACTATCAGCTGCAAATCAGAGGGACAGGCCATCTGCAGGTTCGTGTCATATCAGGAAAGTTTCTGGGCTGGAGTGGAAGAGGTGTGCAGCATTAGTGAACCTTTGGTAAAGGTTCTTAGATTGGTGGATGGAGAGAAGCCCGCAATGGGCTACTTGTATGAGGCCATGGATAGGGCCAAAGAAGCTGTTCGCAGCTATTATGATGATAAGGGTGATGAGGGGTTTCAAAGACAACTTCTTTTATGGGAAGTGATTGATGATCGATGGAACAACACACTCCATCGTCCCATTCATGCTGCAGGTTTCTTCCTGAACCCCGCATTTGCTTATTCATGTGTTTTTCTATTTGATGCTGAGGTCATGGATGGCTTTTTCAGTTGTGTTCAGAAGATGGTGCCAACTCCATCAGAACGTTCAGAGATATCCAAAGAGATGGAGGTATACAGAATGGCAGGTGGCACCTTGAGCTTCGACATGGCTGTCCAGGATAGGACTGCTAAAATGCCAGGCAAGATTTTCATTATTTTAAAAATTTTCTTATGTTTGTAACTTTATAAGTTTATCTTATTTGTTGTAACTTGTAACTTGTAGATGCATGGTGGAGGAGCTACGGTGGCAGATTACCAAAACTCCAAAAACTTGCCATTAGAATACTCGGCCAAACATGTAGCGCTTCAGGATGCGAGCGCAACTGGAGTATATTTGAAAAAATACACACCAAAAAGCGCAACAGGTAAAAAACTTAACCTATTCCAATTTCCAACTGATTTTTTGAATTCATTAAATATTTTTTTTTAAATATTTAATTTATTAATTTATGACCCTTGTACAGGTTGGAGGGTCATCGGCTCAATGACATGGTTTACGTCTACTACAATCTTAGATTGTGGGTGAGACAACTTGAGAGGACCCCTGATATGGAGGCCATCTCTTTAGATGCGATTGACACCACTGCTGAATGGAGGGTTGAGGCTAAGAGGCCTGTCATGGAGTCAGCCCCTGATTGGATAGAGCAGGAGGTAGTGGAGGGGGAGGACAAGGAGGAGGACGAGGAGGAGCAGCAGCAGCAACAGGAGGAGGAGGAGCAAGAGGAGGAGGTGACACCACCTACCACTACTACCGGTAGAGGACGTGGTCTGCCTCTTTTAGCTCCTAGTGGTTCAGGTTCCCATTCTGGTGCTTCATTTTTTACTTCTAGAGCACGACAGAGCCCATTGCCACTCCCGCCAGCTTCTTCATCTAGAGAGAAAGGCAAAGCTGTTGTATTTTCTCGCAAGAGGGGCAGAGGAAATCAATAGTATAGGACCATAGGTTATATGGTGCATTGACATTCCTTTGTATATGACATTATGACTCATGATATGAGATACATTATTATATTTTTTGTTGATATTTTGAGGCTGAGTTGACTCTTGAGACTCAGGACTTAGTATTCAGGACAGGATTCATTTTTATGTGTGATGTAGCACTAGACATGATATTACACATCTTATATATTAGTTTTTTTCATATTTATGTGTCAATGCATTTATTTTATGCTGTAGATGCTTTAGATATTAAAAAAATTGAAAAAAAATGAATATTTTTGTATGTGCCGATTTTTTCCCGATTTTTACGATTTTTTCCGATTTTTTCCCCTCGGCGATTTTTTCCCGATCGCGATTTTTGTTACTTTGGTCTTGAAGCATCCTATGCGCTGTTGATGCCTAGTTGTTGCCCCTCATCTGCTGCATTGTTGCCCTCTGTGTTAAAATTTGGGCACCAGAGGACAAGTGGTTCCCTAAGGCTTTGATCTTTGGCCTAGGGAAAAGTGTCCAAATTTATTTGTACTTTTCTCCTAAAGTGACTTTATAAGTGGTAAAGTCAAATATAATTTTAAAGTGACTTTATAAGTGATAAAGTTACATTCTAATTTTAAAGTGACTTTATTAAAGTCAATGAAAAATTAGAAAGTGAAAAAGTGACCATGGAAATAAAAGGCTAAGTGGGTCTTTATTTAAGTGGGTGAGTTAAAAAAATAGAAAGTGAGAATTAAATGCACATTTATTCTCATCCCTAAATCTAAATGAATATCAGCCATTAGATCTTAGGGTTACCCAAAAGGTCACTTAGGGTAAAAGGAGAGGAGAAGAGGAAAAGATCAATTCTATCTTTCATGAGCTATTGAGATAAAGAGAAGGAGAGCAAGGAGAAAATTTCTGAGCAGTGAGAAGATGAAGGAGGGCAGCAAGGAGACTTCAGCAAATCCGTACAGCAGCATTATTGGCACAAATCCAAAGGCAGAATCTGTACAGCAGGAGAGGCACGATTGCCAAGAAAGGGAGGCACAAAAATCAAGGAAGAGTACAGCAGCATTTAGCACAGAGTGCAAGGCAGATTCTAGGCACGAAAATCAAGGAGAAGTACAGTTGATATTTTGGCACAAATTTTGAGAAAAAGGACGGTAGCTTCAGCGCAGATTTTGAGGCAGTTTCTGGGCAGGATTTCAAGGAGGGTTGCTATACAAATCTGTACAGTTCCGTACAGCTTGTTCTGGCATGTTTTCTGAGGCAGTCGTACAGCTTTTAATGTTGTAAAATTTATGTTTTGTAAGTTTGTTGATTGGCACATTTTCCAAGGCAGAGTTCAACCATGGAAATCGAGATAACTCTGTATTTGTGGTTGCTGGAATTTTTACTGTGTTTTTCAATTTCTTTGTAACAACATTTTCAGAAATAAAGAAGAGCTTTCAAAATGGTTTTCCGCAAGAGTTGTAAGGGATTTTTCCAGGGTCACATTGACAAAAATCATTGTGTTATTTTCTGTGTGGTTGTCATATTTTACTGTGTTTTATTTCTGCATTTTCCAACAGTTACAAAAATCTCCAAATTTGTATTTTCAAAAATTTCAGTCATTTCTAGATTTTAATATTTATGTCATGTTCATATTTAAAACTATATGCATGGAGTGATAAGGAAAACTGATAATTGGAGCGGGGGTTGAAATTTCTACACTCTGCACTCTTTCCCATGACATTGTCATTGTCACTGCCTCATTTGTACTGCAGCTCCCTTTGAATCCTGAACCTATCCATTCCTGCTACTAAAATGGATTCTTGATCATCCCCATCTTTTCTCTGAAATAGACAAACTTTGTCTTTCCCAGAGATTTCGCGAGGATATCTGCCACTTGTTCTCCTATTGGAGTGTACTGCAATTGTACAGCTCCTCGTTGGACACAGTCTCTTATGAAGTGACACCTGATGTCAATGTGCTTCGACCAATCATGAAACACAGGATTTTCAGAGAGCTTGATGCAACTCTGATTACCACATAGAATGTTGGTCGCCTCTATATTTTCCTTGAGTAAGTTCACACGCAATTTCCGAAGCCATATGGCCTCACACAAAGTCGTGCTTGCTGCCATATATTCAGACTCTGCTGAGCTCAGAGCCACGGATTTATGTTTCTTGCTGCACTAGGTCATTCCTAATCCAACACTAAAACAGTACCCACCGGTACTTTTCCGATATACTAGGCTCCCAACCCAGTCTACGACAGTGAACCCACTCAACCTGATGTCATTGCTTCGAGTGTATTTCAATCCAAGCTCGATTGTTCCTTGAAGATATCTGAGAACATGTTTGATTGCTGCCCAATGAGCCCTCCTCAGTTCTACCATGAACTGACTGAGAGTGTTGACAGCTTAACAAATTTCTGGCCTCGTATTGACCAGATACATCAGAGATCCTATGAGCTGCCTATACAAGGTAGGGCCAGCCTTATCGTCTTCGGATGTGTCAATTTTCTTCTAGTTGGTAATCATTGGAGTAGCCATGGGTCTATAGTCCTCCATCTGAAATTTCTTCAGAATTTCTGTAGTATACCTTCCTTAACCAAGGAAGATCTCACCCTTCTGCTGCCAAACTTCCAACCCCAGGAAATAGTAGAGATTGGGATCTGTGGCACTCTTGACAAATCCCGTCTTCTGCAAGTAATTGTCAATTCAACCATACCAAGCTCTAGGGACTTGCTTCAATCCATAAAAGGTGTTCTTGAGCTTGCACACATGAATTTTCTGCTCATGCATCTCAAAGCCCTCTGGTTGTTCAATATATACTTCTTCCTCTATCACCCCATTCAAGAATGCAGTCTTGACATCCATCTAGTGAATCTCCCATCCATCTGTGAAGCAAGGGATATCACAGATCTAATAGAAGTATATCAGGGTACTGGGGAAAAAGTTTCTTCATAGTATATCCCTTCCTTCTGAGCATAACCCTTAGCCACAAACCTGGCTTTAAATTTCTCGATGTTGCCATCTGCAGCATATTTGATCTTGTAGATCCATCTCAAACCCACAACTGATATGTCGAGAGGCCTAGGAACCACTTCCCAGACATCATTTGTCATGGTGGAGTTTTATTCTTCCACCATCGCATCTCTACCCATACCTGATGCTGACCTGCCTCCTGAAAACTAGAGGGTTCCCCGACCTGGGCTACCAAGGCTTGGTACCTTTCAGATTGCCCATGTTGCCTCCTCACATTTATGGGAGCTCCGACAAACTCCTCTGCGTCCCTCAGAATTTGTTGTAATTCCTTGCTCATCCTACCACTAGTAGTGGGTGGATCTACCTGCTCTCGTTCCTGCAACTCCTCAGGAGATGTATCCCTTAGATCCCCATGCCTTAGAGAGGCACTCGTATTACCCTCCACAGGTCGTTGTGGTTGGACCAAAGAATCCTCCTCAGACTGCGTAGCAGAAGGCATCTCCCGAGATTTCCTAAAGGCCCTTTCCTCCATGAATTTCACATCTCGCCGTACTACAATCTTCCTACTCTCAGGAATGTAAATGCGGTAAGTCTTTGCATTCTGGGTATAACCCACCAAATATCCCTTTTCCACAGTCGTATCCAGTTTCTTCCTCTTCTCTTCGAGCACATGGCAGTATGTCGCATTGCCAAAGATCCTAAAGTGGCTCACCTTTGGCTTCCTACCAGTGAAGACACTTTTTGGAGTGATCTTACCCAATGCATTATGAGGAATCCTGTTCTGTAGATAGACAGTTGTATTACAAACTTCAGCCCATAGGAATTTGGGCATGTCTTGATCATACAAAATTGCCCTTGCAGCCTTGACAATAGTTATATTATTTCTCTCTTCAATTCCATTATGCTCTGGATTATACGGAGTGGTCCACTCTCTTCTGATGCCTTCCCTTGCGCAGAACTCTGTGAATTCTTTATTGATGTATTCTTCGCCAATGTCTGATCGCAGTGTCTTTATCTGCTTTCCTGTCAAATTCTCTACCAGAGCTTTAAACTCCTTGAATCGATCAAAGACTTCGTCCTTGGTCTTCAGAAAGTAGATCCAAGTCTTCTTGGAATGGTCATCAATAAAGGTGACGAAATAGTCGGCACCACTAAGAATTCTGGTGGACATTGGTCTGCAGATGTCCGAGTGTATTAAGCCCAATACACTCTTAGCCCTATTATTGCTTTTATGGTATGCTGCCTTGGCATACTTCTCCAATACGCACCCTCTGCAGATATCATCTCGCTTGGTGCTCAATTCTAGAACCCTCGTGATAGTCTTCTTGAGACTTCTTAACGCCCCATGGTGTAAGTGCCCCATTCTCCTATGCCATAGTTCACTCAAATCCTTCTAATCAGTGTTGCCTATCAGCGCCATTGGGGATTCGAGATGTAACTTATAGAGTTTATTTCTCCTGACTCTGATTTGTGCCTTCTTCTTCCAACTTGGGTGTTTGACGCATACTCTTTTGCCAATGAAGTAAATGTAATAACCCTTGTTTTGAAGTTGCGACACAGAGAGTAAGTTCATCCCCAAACTAGGCACATGCAGCACATTGGTGGCCCGAAGCTTATTACCAGCTTCTGTTTGAAAAACTACGGTACATCTTCCAAAATGGGTACATTTCACCTTATTGCCCATGGTTATTTTAAAATTCATCTGCTCTTCTTGGTAGCTTGAGAAACATTCTCGTACTCCCTTCATGTGAGCAGAGGCCCCACTGTCAATATACCAGATCTCAGGAGAAGAGGAGCTTCACACACAAGAAAATTCTTCTTCCAATCTGGATGCCAGAACAAAAACGTTGTGATCCATCTGCTCTTTCATGCTTTCCCTTTTCTCTGGAGAATTGTGTGAACCCTTCCGAGTTGCTGTTGCAGCAACGTCTGAACTTCATTCCATCATCAGTTCTCTACTCTTGTTACTCATCTTTGCTCTGATACCATGTGAAAATTTTAATCTGGAAAAACACTTCTGCAGTGATAGATTTATTTCTCCTACTTATTATTTTCAATAAGTTATTTACAGAAATCTTCCTAGTAAATTTCGAAATAAATACTACTACAGCTATCACTCAAGTATATGCACAGAACAGAACAAAAAGAAATACAAGCATAAGAGTCAATCACATAGACACAATTATTTTTGGACAATTACCCCAAAAAAACCCAATGCGGTAAAACCGGTGCAGCAGATGAGGGTCTATATATTATTCTTCAGCAATGAAATTCTTTACAAGGAAAAGACTGGCAGACTTGATTGGAAAACACCTGAGATAAATTCTCACGAACCCTCTAGAGAATTTCTGACACCCGAGAGACTCACAGCTCCTCTCTGCGTCCTTCTGCGTGTCTATCTGTGTAGAGCCTGCAAGAGACTGTGTCACCCTGCGTGAGCTCTTTGTGTTACCATCTCCGACCTTCTGCGTCCTTCTTTCCTAGACCCCTGTCACTGATGATGAACTCTGCTTCCTCTGCTCTGCAAGTCTCACTCTGAAATCGAATTCTATTCCTTCATAATCGACTTCCTTTGGGTTACTAAGTGTATGCTTGGCTTACTTTCCAAATGACCCTCAAGATTTCTTTTATAATTTTCTCATTGATGAATCAATGTAATATCCCGGATGGGATATTTTAACTAAAATGCAGAAAAATATTGAATACCACAATTTGCCGTAAAATAATCATTCATTCAACAGAAGATTGCCATGTAAAATTAAAAGACAAGAAACACTGCAATCCAATACCATATAGAACAGAAGAAAAATCTCAGCTTTTATTATAGATAATAAATAGGGGTTTACATATAGATCTGACCCAAGAAGAGCGAGGTAACCATTTTGATGGTTTCCCCCTCCGATACTCGGTCATGCTGGAAAGAGGTATCCAATTTCTCCACCCAAGCTTTTCCCGAATGCTTGGACGATCCGTCAAATGTCGGTAAATGGAGTCTGCCTAATGTGCGCTGCAACAACCCATTATGTGAATGCCTGTTCCCTCTGTGAGAGTTGCGAGATCTGCTATCCCGCTGGAGCTGGACAAAATCTCTAAATGGAAGGGCATCCCTGAACTCCTGCCCATATGCCTGATACTCAGCGAAATAATCACCCATGTGGCCGGGCTCTAGCTCCTGGTGTGCTCCTGCCCCTGTGTCTGCACCCAGAAAAGTGGGCATAGTGGGACGTGTGGGTGTATGTGATGCCATATGCTGAGTGGCATCATGCGTCGGCAAATGGTGGGATGTGCTTGATCCCTCACCAGTCAGGAAACCCCTTGGGGTTTCACGCTGTCAAGCCTCCACAGTGGTGAATCTCTGCCCCATCACCTCAATCTGCCTCGACAGATCCTGTACTGATTTGAGGAGCATCTCCTCAAATCTCTTCGCACCATCATCACCTACCATCGGCTCTTTCTGCTATGTGTCTATAGGCTCCTCATAAACTGCACTGCCGCTCCACAACTACACTGCTGCTTGACTTCGACCTCCAATTTACCCATTGAAAACTACTCAGAAAATTCTAGGAATTTGGGAAGGTGATCCTTACCCAAAACCCAAAAAAACCCAGAAATGGTTTCTTCTAATTCCAACCTTCAAAATTTGACCCTTTATATTTTGGCCCTTTTTCCAATTTCGTTTTTGGTATTGCAACTGCTATTGCTCTCCAAAATTCCAGCAAACCTCTGTATGATCTCTTTCCCAATGTCATAGACCACAAGCTGAGCCAGATCTATGCTCTGATACCACTGTAATATCCCGAAAGGGAAATAGACAGCAATACAAGCATACGACAATATAGAAAATGCTAGAAATCGAACATAAAGCAAATACTCATAAAAATGTCGGGAATGCTAAGCCATTTTATTAATCTGAGAATATAATGAAATACAATAGATGATCAGAATGATAGCACCTATTCTTGCTCAAGGCAAGTGAAGAACTCTCTCAGAAAGGCTGGAAATGGCTGCTATAAGAAACTGCGTCCCAGCTGCTGGAAAACTGCTGTAAAACTGCTGCTGCTGGAATGGACTGAAACTAGGTGCTGATCCCCTTGCCGGAATGAGCTGAAATTCTGCAGACCACCTATACTCTCCACCCCGGACAAAACCCAGAAACCATATCAAAAATGGTCAGCCTCCGAAAATCACCAAAGAAACCCTCCTCAAGGAATTACGCTGCCTCTGCAAGGCTCAACGCAGATGCCAAATGATAATAGCTGAAACTGTGCCACAATCTCCTCAGGAAACCTCCTACTGGAAAAGACTGATCCTCTCCTCTGGATATCAACTGAAACTCCTGCAGAAAACCCCACACCGGAACACCTCCAAGTGGAACTGCGTCCTCTCTCCCAGGGACTGCGCAGTCACAAGAGAAGCCCAGCTCCTCAGCAAAACAACCAACAAAACCTCCCGCAAAAGACTGAAGAAATGACCTTACCCGAGCAAGCACTCGAAGTCCCCTGGGGTTAAGGGTGAGATCTCCGACTGGAGACACTCAACACACTAAACAGTGCTGCAGACAGGCTAAACAGCCAGCGTGCTCAAGAAGACAAAAGTCTAGCTCAAATATCATCCACAACAAGAATCACCAAAATGAGGAGGCTCTCCTCTCTCTTATAGCATTGGCCTCTCTCAAACACTAAGGCCCACCTCCTCCAACGTAGCCTCCCTTTGCCACGTGCTCAACCCAACCAGCGCAATCCCTCCATGTGTCTACGTGGGTCCCCTCTCTACGTGGTCTCTAAGCCCCCCTTGGCTCACTTAAGTTACAATGTTGTGTCTACTAGGGAGTGCACTTTATTTTTAGAGTGAGTTATGTCCCCCTCTACTCACCTTTATTTATAATTTAATTATATAAGGTAAAATTGATCAAAATTAATATTTCCTATTAGCTGCTGCTAATTGGGAATATTACATTTCAACCTCTAAGGGAGTGACAGGTCCATGGCACATCCATCAAGTGGCAGGTGTCATGTGATAAAATGATGAAACAGAGAGGGGCATTAAGGGAAGGCTCCAAGTTAACCACTAGGATACAAGGTTAACCACCAATTTGGACAAGAGGACAAGAGCACAAACCAAGCCCACTCTTTCCGCCGAATACCCCCACCGATACATGCCCAGAAGTGTCCATGATAAGTAAGCAAATATACCCAACTATATAATGAAAAGCCATACCTCAGGGGTCGGAAGGCCCACCTTTAAACATATGATCATAGCAGATGGGTGAGGGTCCATAGTGACTAGTTCAAGTGGCGGAGATGGTGGTACAACGAGCTATCTGGTGGTTGTAAGGGGTTGTTGGTTGCCGGTTCAGGATCATCTAGGAAAAAAAATTCTCCTATGGGTGTCACCCATAGGTGGTGGGTAATGGTCCCTATAGAATCAAGGTAGAGGCAAAGGCTAGACAAGAGGAGAAGAATCGAGGATGACATTAGTCATGAGGATCCTATTATAAGTGATGGTAGTACTTTGTTTGTCACAAAGTGTTGGACCATGCATGACAATGTTGCCCCACAACTATAGTATTTGACAAAAAGAGTGCTTTCACAATTGGTGAACACTTCCTCTATAGGGAGGTGTTTAGAAACTATCTCACTTTATTCTTTTGGACCTATTGGCCTTCATATTTTGGTCTGTAGATGGCCTATTTTGTAAACATAATTATTTGGTCAATGTTATTGTTGATACTTATTAGATAACCTATTGCAGTCCATAAATTACTGGCCTACTTTCTATTATATGACTTAAACAATTGTATGCTCATTTGTAATTGATAGAATCTAAATTGTAGATGGTCAATGCTCAAATATTTAATAAAAATGTACTATCGATGCCATTTCTATCTTGATTTATGTACAAATATTCATGCTTTCATATATTCTGCAACTAATTTGTCTATACATAATGATGCAACTGCATGTCAAGGTCGTTAGATTGTATTAGCAAAGGTTAGGCTAGTAGCCATGAATATTGAAGCCTTTTCCCTTCAATACACACACTTGTGATTTCCCTGTTGTATCCAATTCCTTGATTTTCAAAAGTTTGGGGGATTTGTATCTAAATCCGCATCTATATCCAAATCTTGGTAACTTAGGTTGGGGGTAGATCTGGACCACCCATTGAGTGATTGTCTTCAATAGGTAAGCCATTGTTGAGGGTTGGGAGATCACATCTACCTATTGCCAAGGTAATGTAATATTCCCAATTAGCCTTGCTAATTGGAATATTTCATTTTTGTTTAATTTTGCCGCTTTAGCTAGAAATAATAAATAAAGTGAGAAATAAGAGGGGTCACCTCACTTTAGTCATCTCACTTTATAAAATAAAGTGCTTTCCTAGTCGATTGACGTTGTAATTTAAAGGGTGGCCTCGGGGTCCACACATGTATGAGGGAGGCTCACACTGACCCAAGGGTAACTACTGTGCCAAGGAGGGTGAAGGATCAGCTAAGGTTTTGGAGGAGTTTAGCACTATGTGCTGTGGGGTTTCCTCTCATTTGCAGTATTGATTTGATATTGATATCAGGAGCTAGACTGTCTCTCAAAGACGGTTGTTTGTCGGTCTAAAGACTGCTTAGTGCAATCCAGTGTCTCCTGGTTTCTGAGATCTCACCCTTAACCTCTCAGGGACTTCCCGAGAGCCTCCCTGGTAAGGTTATTTTCTGGTATCACCCTTAGCCTCGGGGGACTTCGAGTGCCTGCCCTGGTAAGGTTATTTCTGAGCATCATCCTTCAGTTTCAGTGGTAAGTAGCAGCAGTTTCTGGTGGAGATTTGGAGAGGAGGAAACCCCTTCTTTTGACTGCGCAGATCCAGGAGGTAGGACGCTGATCCAGAGAGAGGAAGGACGCAGATCCAGCAGGAGGACTCAGATCTGAATAGTGAGGACGCTGATCCAGCTAACCAAGGTAGAGAGGACGCAGATCTGAAGAGACATTGGCAGATCCAGCCTTGGAGGGTGCAGATCTGGAGAGATAGCATCAGATCCAGCCTTGGAGGTTGCAGATCTGAGGAGATATTGGCAGATCCAGCCTAGATCTGAAGAGATAGCAGCAGATCTAGCCTTGGAAGACGCAGATCTGGAGTGATAGGACGCAGATCTGGATAGGGAGGCTTCAGATCCAGCAGATCTGAGCATAGAGGACGCAGATCCAGTCAGGGAGGACGCAGATCTGATGAGTAGGGTCTTGTGTGTGGGATTTGTCAGCGTTTTTCAGTGCTTCCAGCCTTGAGGAGCTGATCATCTCATCTGGAGGGTTTGTGGCCAGCGTTTCATCTGTCTTCTGCGCTGTCACTAGCAGAGACAGCGTTTTCATTGGTGAGGGTTTGATTGGTGGCGGAGCTTCAGTTTCACATTCTCTGGGGGTTGTTTGGAGGATTGAGATCAAATGATCCTGTCTAGTTTCCACCATAGATCCACCTGCACAGTTAGCCTTCATAGCGCTACCTGGCCAGACTGGCCTCTATTTGGTACCTAATGTTTGTCTCGAGAGGGTCTCCACTTGCTCTGCAAGGATAGTGCACTATATTCGCATTATCTGTACTCCTATCTATGTGTTCTCAGATTAATAAAATGGCTTAGTGTTCTGGCATTCTATGTGTACTTGTTCCATTATCTGGTTCCAGCATTTTGTTTTATATATCTGTCTGGCATATTTCTGTGTATTACTGGTTATTTCCCTTTGGGGATATTACAGTGGTATCAGAGCATAATTCTGGCTCAGCCTGTGGTCTATGACATTGGGAGAGAGATCATACAGAGGGTTGCTGAAATTTTGGAGAGCAATAGCAGTGCAATACCAGAAACGCAGTTGGAAAAAGGGCCCAAATAAAAAGGGTCAAATTTTGAAGTTTGGAATTATGAGAAACGTTTTCTGGGTTTTTCTGGGTTTTGGACAAGGATCACCTTCCAAAATTCCTAGAATTTTCTGAATAGTTTTCGGTTTAAACGATGGTCGGGGTTACAAGATGATGTGGAGTCCAAATGATGGGCGTACCGCTTATAAGAGTAAGGTGGCTTAGGGACAGTATCTGCGATACTCTCCTTCGAGCGCCATTCCGACGGGCGACATCAAACCCCCGATCAAAGACTAAAGACAGTAAGATGAGATACCACCGCGGATGACCACCGCAAGGGCTAGTAGATTCCATCTACCGACATTTGACGGGTCATCCAGGCGCTCAGAAAAAGCTTGGGTGGATAAGTTGGATACCTCTTTCCAGCTTGACCGAGTATCGGAGAGGGAAACCATTAAAATGGTTACCTCGCACTTGGAGGATGAGGACACACAGGATTGCAGGGAGTTCGAGGATACACCTAGTGTGACACAAGACTCACCATCATTAGAGACCTCCTTGACCGTGCCGGTTGATATCGTAGTGGAGGAGGTAGAGCCTACCCCGGTAGAGCCATCCACTGAGGTGATGACTGGAGCCATGTCCGAGTCTTCGGGTGGTAGCAGCACACGACAGATGGGTGAGGTATCAGGAGATATATCCACTATCGATGAGGCACCGATGAGGCACTAGGAGATACAGAGGTATTGGATGATGGTCGCAGACAGCAGTATCATCGGCTTTGGACGGACCTTCGAGTTTTGAGGGAGAAGGCCACGTCAATACGGGAGACCATTTTGTTGCAGGACCAGGAGCTGGAGGGTATGAGAGTGACTTGCGCCAAGTCGGCGGCCAAGTTGGTCCGCGTTGGGGAACAGCTGGGTTCCCTGATGGTACAACCAGAGGGCACGTTGGAGTGTCAGATCATTCCCCTTCAGGTATGCATGGATGGGACTGGCAGTGTTGTTGGGTCATCTCTTTCCGTTGGAGAGAGAGAGGCAGAGCCACCTAGTCAGGTCTCATATGTTGACTTGGATAGTGGTATGAGACGATCAGAGTTGCACAGGGTACAGCAGCCACGTGTTGAGGTTGGATGGCGAGAGATTTTGAGTTGGTACTCGGTGGAGCAGGCTATGGATGAAGGGGAGGTCTCAAGGAGAGATCTCACTGAAGATGCACTTCGACACACCATGGGGTGCAATGACTTTCTTCCCTTCTCACAAGAGCAAATAGAAGATGGTGGACATCTTCGGATGGATAACATCTCTCATGCTTGTGTTGGACATCCCTTGAGCCATACACATCATGATGGGAGGTTTTTGCCTACCACCTATTTGATTCTTGATAGGGTCTCATTGATCCTTGAGAAGTTTATATTCCAAAATCCCATGAAGTGCAAAATCAGAAATTTGATTTGGGAGGATGGAAGCCCTCATGGGAGGAGTACCAGGATGAGGAGAAGGAGGCATCCACAAGTGATTGAGTGGATGGGGATGATGAGCAAGGAGCTAGGAGGCTACTTGCAGATCTGTGACACCAGGCAGCAGGAGGCTTGGCTGCGCTGGTTACTCTTGAAAGAGTTTGGCCATCACTTGGCAAACACTTTTCCTAAGAGTAGGAGGATGGGGAAAAGATGGATGGATACTTGCATCAGTGAGCAGCATAGAGTATGGATGCACGGTGTTGATGTGTTACTCATATCATTCATTGTGTCGTCATCACATGAGTTTCATGATGGAGGTATGGGGAGGCAACACAATTTATTATTGCTTTGCTTGGGAGAGCAAGGGCAGATTTGCTCCCACACTTTGCATGATGTTGCAGGAGGAGGAGGTGGCACTATCTCCTTGGTCTTTGATTGGGAAGCACTTCCATCTTGGGAGGTATTCCATATTTGTTGCAGCATTATTAGAGGAGTCTTTGACAAGGAGCATGTCAAAGAACAGAGTCTTGTATTGACAGGAACTTATTTGCATGAGCTCACTGCATTGTCACCTTGGAGCAGAACATTATGGATGAAGTGTGCGCAGCAGAGATATGGTGGATCTATAACCCATAGGTCCCAGGATCACTTCATATTCGTTGCACAAAGAGGAGGTAATGATGATAGAGACATCTATGGCATATTCTTCTTGACTTGGGTGTCCAAGCATGAGGAGGATTATCTTCTTGCAGCACATGGTTCATTCTTCTTCATAGCATGCCAAAACACTATGGAGGACTCATTTATGGATCCATGTACCATCTTACTTCCAGCATATGGTGAGGGTTTTGTCTATACATTCATTGATTTGCACACTCTTGCCATTCCTATGCAGTACATTGCTTCACAAGAGGGCAAGCTTGTCACATTGCTCCATGAGTTGTATTGGGCCAATCTACATGATGGAGGCAGCCATCTCTTTTGTGGCCTTGGGCAAATGTTTTATCATCACATGCATGTTCATTTTTTACACTATAGCATGTATCATATAAATACATGTATGATTAACTATGTAACGAGAAACATTTTGCCATGCACTTTCATCAAGCGGCAACTTGTAAAACTGCGCTGTACTTGTTTGGGAAGCTGTTGGTACCTTCTTGCACCACATGAGACCTTCAGCATTTCCTTCATTTTGCTCTTGATCATGTCTTCATTTGCTGATATAGATCAGATTTGTATGGGAGGCTTGATTATGAGAGAGACACATGAGCTGAATGTGCCTTTGAGTATTTTCTGCACTACATGTTCTAATAGGAGCATGGGAGGAGGCATGGCCACCACTACTACATATGTGTTCTCTTTTGAGGTGGGCCATGAGATTTATATTCATCCATTGTACAGTTATGGGCAAGTGTTTGGCCTTATGTTGTTGTCATATTCAGCCATTTACTATCCATTAGTAGATGTGATGAATCTTGTACATTGCTTGCCATGTAATTTTCTGAAGTTGCAGTGGATGAGACTACGTTGTATCCTTGTGAGAGATTGTTTGCATTATGTATCCTCATGTAGAACCTTCAACAAACATCTCATTAGGGTGATCCATGATGACCATGTCATATTCTTCATGGATGGTTTGTTTTGGGCCAGCTTGTTCTTCATTGATAGAGGAACCTTCTATGGTGGATTGTTTTTCACTTTGCCATTGGAGGGCAATGATTTTGCAGCCCAGGATCAACATAGACTCTACACTTGTCATGAGTGGAGAGAAGGACAGCATGGGGTAAGCTATGATGCTTGCCAAGTTCATATTTTCAGCCCACCTTCATTACCAGAGCATGAGGTGGAAGGAGATTTTCAGGAGTTGCCTTGTTGGGAGGTGGCTCATTTTGTCTGGATGATTGCTTGGAGATGGAGGATCCACAGGAGGGAGATATTCCTCATTATATTTTCGACTCCATGCCTTGATTGGAGAGAGGTGACGAGTTGGTTCACAGTTGATGGGCCAGCTTACACAGTCATAGATGCAGAGCAGCAGCGGTCCTGGTCTTTAGTCATAGCCAGAGGCAGTGAGCAGTTCGAGTCACGGGACTTGTGCGATTATTGGCCACAGTGGCGATGGGATCCGGGAGGACTATTGATTGGATGGTACCATGAGAGGCCAGTTTGGGATCCTGGCATTGAGATATCCCTTCATATCAGGGTGATGCAGGAGACAGAGAGGTTTCAGTGGGACCCAGGCACATTTTGCAGTATTGGCAGGGAGCATCAGCTAGAGAGTAGGCTTGTTCGAGCATTGCTTAAGAACAAGCAATTTTTGCCGGATGAGGATGCCACTTGGGAGAGCGAGCAGACTTTACAGCATCCATCACTTCAGTTGCTTGAGGACAAGCAACGTTTTGTCGGGGGAGACTGTAATATTCCCAATTAGCCTTGCTAATTGGAATATTTCATTTTTGTTTAATTTTGCCGCTTTAGCTAGAAATAATAAATAAAGTGAGAAATAAGAGGGGTCACCTCACTTTAGTCACCTCACTTTATAAAATAAAAGTGCTTTCCTAGTTGATTGACGTTGTAACTTAAAGGGGTGGCCTTGGGGGTCCACACGTGTATGAGGGGAGGCCTCACACTGACCCAAGGGTAACTACACAGGCCAAGGAGGGTGAAGGACGCAGTTAAGGTTTTGGAGGGAGTTTAGCACTATAAAAGGTGGGGTTTCCACTCCATTTGGTAGGCATGATTTGATATTGATATTGAGAGCTAGACTTCTGTCTGCTTCAGCACGCCGGTTGTTTAGTCGGTCTGCAGCACTGTTTAGTGCAACGGAGTGTCTCCGGTCGGAGATCTCACCCTTAGCCTCGGGGGACTTCGAGTGCCTGCCCTGGTAAGGTTATTTTCTTGGTATCACCCTTAGCCTCGGGGGACTTCGAGTGCCTGCCCTGGTAAGGTTATTTTCTGAGCATCATCCTTCAGTTTCAGTGGTAATTAGCAGCAGTTTTCTGGTGGAGATTTGGAGAGGAGAAAACCCCTTCTTGAGACTGCGCAGATCCAGGAGATAGGACGCTGATCCAGAGGGGAAGGACGCAGATCCAGCAGGAGGACTCAGATCTGAATAAGTGAGGACGCAGATCCAGCTGACCAAGGTAGAGAGGACGCAGATCTGGAGAGTTAGCATCAGATCCAGCCTTGGAGGACGCAGATCTGAGGAGATATTGGCAGATCCAGCCTAGATCTGGAGAGATAGCAGCAGATCTAGCCTTGGAGGACGCAGATCTGGAGTGATAGGACGCAGATCTGGATAGGAGGACTCAGATCCAGCAGATCTGGGCAGAGAGGACGCAGATCCAGTCAGGGAGGACGCTGATCTGATGAGCAGGGTCTTGTGTGTGGGGTTTGGCAGCGTTTTTCAGTGTTTCCAGCCTTGAGGAGCTGATCATCTCATCTGGAGGATTTGTGGCCAGCGTTTCATCTGTCTTCTGCGCTGTCACTAGCAGAGACAGCGTTTTCATTGGTGAGGGTTTGATTGGTGGTGGAGCTTCAGTTTCACATTCTCTGGGGGTTGTTTGGAGGATTGAGATCAGCCATCTGTCTAGTTTCCAGCTCATAGATCCAGTGCACTCCAGCAGCAGTCTTCATAGCAGTTCTTCAGCCAGCTAGAACGCTGTCCTTATTTGCAGCCATTGTTTGTCTGAGAGGGTCTCCACTTGCCTAGGGCAAGGATAGGTGCACTCATTCTGATTATCTTGTACTCCTATCTATGTGTTCTGAGATTAATAAAATGGCTTAGTATTCTGGCATTCTATGTGTACTTGATCCATTATCTGGTTCCAACATTTTGTTTTATATATCTGTCTGGCATATTTCTGTGTATTACTAGTTATTTCCCTTTGGGGATATTACAGGTAACTAGTCTAACAACAAGATTGAGATTCACGGGAGGAGGGATGGTCCTGTTACCACTCAATGTAGCAGGGGTCCTAGGAGCGGTAACTCATGGACAAATTCTAGACCAAATAACAACTGGACCACCCATTGAGTGATTGTCTTGAATAGGTAAGCCATTGTTTAGGGTTGGGAGATTGCAGCTACCTATTGCCAAGGTAACTAGTCTAACAACGAGATTGAGATTTCACGGGAGGAGGGATGGTCCTGTTACCACTCAATGTAGCAGGGGTCCTAGGAGCGGTACCTCGTGGACAAATTCTAGACCAAATAACAACAATGGGACAAAGACCCACTGTCACCTCAGTCAGTGACTATTAAATTTGGTAACTAGGGCCAAACTCCATGTTGCACTGCTCATATGATGGAGATGATATTTTTGTTGGATTCCACTTTCGGAGAGGTGCAAGATTGATCTAAAGATCATCTTGTTTGGATGAGTAGAAGTTGCATTTTGAATTTATTTTCCACACGTGCAATTTGCCAAGGTTGGCCAGAATTGTAATGTAGGCTCACAAGCCCCAAAAGATGTGTCACACAGCCTCATTGATGGATATTAAAAGGAGAGACTCAAACCTCATTTCGACATCAACTCATCTCACACATTCTCTCCATCTAATTGGTTTGTACAGCCTGAGGAGACATTCTCTCCCCTCGTTGCTGATGTTTTCGGATTATTCAAGGGTTTTCTGTGCAGCGTTGACTTTGGGTTAACCTTGACCTTTTTAATTCGATTTTTGGGTCATATTGCATTTTTGGGAGGTTGAATTTGGTGGTACAGAAATCAAGAAAATCCGAGTTGATTTGATTGTTGCGTTAACCACACCATTGACAGCAGATTTGTTTTAGTTTGACTAGGTTTGACTGAAGGATTGCGGATTGTTTTGGGTTGACTTTCATTGTTTGAAGAGGCTGAGTTTAACTGGCTTTGATCAACCTCCATTGGGAGACTTTTTGTTGGTTTGACCAACATTTACTTTGCTGGCTAGGCCATCATGTTGACTGCTGAAAATTGTAATCTCTCTCTCTCTCTACTGAATTTGAAGAATAATAAGAAGATTTGATCAAAGGGTTTTCCCCGCATTGGGGTTTTTCCCTGGCATCTGCCAAATTATTGTGTCCTCTTCTCTTGGCTTTTCTTCTAGTTATTTATTCATGTTCTATCAGCATATATTGTCAATGTTAATGTGATTGGATAACAGGAAATTGAATTGGGCTAATAAGAAAGATTGAAGTAAATTGCTCTAAGCATAGAACGTACCATGGTTAACTAAAATTAACATGGTATTAGAGCTGAGGTGAATACAAAGCCCAAACAAGAGTGAGAAGAGCAATCACTGAAAGTTGAATAGACAAGGACCAGGGTCAATGGCTTCCTCATCATACTTCAAATCTGATGACAAGCTCAATGACAAGTTTGATTATCATGCTTGGAAGATGTCCTTGGATCTGAAATTAGAGGAACAAGATGTTGTGGATTATGTGCAGGGAAAGATCACTCAACCTCCATAAAATGCATCTACTGCCACTAAAACAAAGTACAAGAAACGTGACAAGTCCGATTATCATGCTTGAAAGATGTCATTGGATCTGACGTTAGAGGAACAAGATGTTGTGGATTATGTGCAGGGAAAGATCACTCAACCTCCATAAAATGCATCGACTGCCACTAAAACAAAGTACAAGAAAGGGGAAAACAAGGCGAAGAAGATCATCAGAGATTCTATTCACAAGCACTTGGTTACTTATATCTCTGAGTTGGGCACATGTAAGGAGATGTATGCTAAGTTGGTTGGCATGTTCAGGGCTAGCAATGCTAATCAAATTCTCTTTTTTGAAGAACATCAAGATGGACAAGGGAGAGTCCATCCCATCCTATTTCATGAGGCTCGCCGAAATCAAGAATGATCTCTTAGCTATTGGAGAGGTCATAGCTGATCGAGAGCTCACTCCCATTGCTCTTGGAGGACTTCCCCGACCATGGTATGTATTTGATACCACTATTCTCAATAATAAATAATTCCTAATTTTGATGAATTGTTGACAAGATGCACTCTACAGGAGACAAGGATGATGGAGAGAGACCAGCCCTCAAATGGGAATGGAAGTGAACCTACTGCCCTCACCGCTCATGCAAAGAAGAGGAATAATGTTTGTCCGAGAAATCAAAATCATGGAAGAGTGGGTCCCAAAGGAAGGAAAGGTAGATGTTACAATTGTAACAAGTTTGGTCACTATGTTAGGGAGTGTCCCAATAAAAAGGACTCTCCCCGAGATGATGACTATAACAACAACAACAACTTCAAGGGGAATGGAAATCAAAGGAACAACAGTGTCAACAACAAAGGAAAGAGAAAGACTCCATCTGATCGAAATGGAAATGGAAATGGTCAACATTTCAAGAGGTCAAAGAACTCTGGGTATGATGAATCTAATGTTGTTGATAATAAGAAAAATGAATATATTCTTATATCTGCCCTCTCTGTTGCATCTCCTCCTGACACCCTTGATAACTAGTTGATTGATAGTGGTGCCTCAAGGCACTTCACTAGATATAAAGAGGCCATCTCTGATTTGATTGAAAAGGATACAAATTTGGAAATTATCCTTGGAGAGAATGCCGCCTATCCCGTGAAAGGGATAGCGATTGTGACCCTTCATCTAAATCAAGGTCAAGTCCTCTCTTTGCAAGATGCGTTGTATGTACCTGATTTGAAGAAGAATCTAGTGTTTTTCTCAGCAACGGAAGACAAAGGATTCAAGGTGGCATTCATCGATGGAAAGGTACGCATTTGGAAGAGGAATTTCAAAGAAGTATTCACTCTTGGTTTCAGGGTTGATACACTCTATCAAGTTGGAGGAAGTCCGTTGGGAGCCATGACATGTAACACAACTCTTCAATCTGAGCTATGGCATCAGAGGTTTGCACACCTTCATTATAAATCCCTTCTCGAACCAAGGAAGGTGGTCACAGATATGCCCGATTTCAAAGATGATCATGAAGGTGTATGTCAGGGTTGTGTCGAAGGGAAGCATACAAGGGGACCATTCCCCTCAAGTGTCACAGACTTTTGATATTCCACAACTAATTCATTCTGATCTATTTGGTATGTTGCCCGTAACATCCTTGGGAGGATGCTTATATTATGTCACTTTTATAGATGACTTCTCCCGCAAGACCTGGATATACTTCTTGAAGAAAAAGGACGAAGTATTCAAAGGCCTTGTTTGAAAATAAAACAGGGAAGAAGATCAAAATTTTGAGGGCCGATAATATGCCATCCACCCTCTTGATGAAGTGTCGATACAATGTTTGGAGTCTAGACGCATGCTGGAATGCTATCTCTACGGAACCCAGTATCCTCTGCTCATGCATGATCTCAACATGCACTGAGGGAAGAATGATGCATGTCACCCTCATGACCCGCTCCCCAAGCGTAGGCTCAGCAATGACTAATGTGCCACCACTGCAGAGGATTATCTCATACCCTAAACTGTGGCTGTCAACTAGCGTACTGACCCAGTGCCACTGCTGAGAAGTCTCTCGCCTAGTGTGCTGAGGGCCATCCAAATACCTTGGGTGTGCCTCACGGACCTTGCCGCTCATGCCCAAAGTGCCAAAGGACAACAACAAAATCAGTTGTGCCCATGAGTGATGTAGAAGAGTGTCGGATGTGTGAGTCCCCACAGATACCATCAAGTATCGCTCCTCTGTCTCCTCATCGATCCTGGGTGAAATACCCCCAAAGGTAAGCCCAGTGTCCCTATCTGTGAGTCTCCCTGGATGCAATACTCTAAGACCCTGCTGTGCCGCGTCGTACGCCCTCGCAAGCCACCGGTCATCCATGTACTCCTCAACATGCCACTGCACACTAAGGCATACCCCTGAATACTGCTGGATACCCCATGCTACTGTTGTACCACCCTGTATCGTCTCGTGCCCTGACTGTGTCCAGGAATCTGTCACTCCCCGCGTGCTCTCAATGTGATGTAGGGCACTCCTACTCCACAATGCAGTCCCACACACTACGGTACACCACAATGTAGCTCCATGTCCACCAGTAGTCCACTGATCACTGCTAGAGGCTCCCACACATCCATGGATGTGATGTCCTAGAGCTGTGCCTCTACATATCGGACTACCACCAATCAGTATCGTCATGTCCACCGTCGCATCACTATACCCGCTGACAAATGGATCATCACTGCAAATCCTCCTCGAGGGGTCCGAGAAGTGAATCTCCCTATGGGTCAGTAGTGTTACCACCACTGCTCGGCTCCGATGCGTCCTCTGTGCCCCACACAAAGGTGAAGAATCCTTGGCCCCATACAAGGTGCCATCTGGTGGCCTGCCAATGCCACCTCCTCCGACAAGCTCCTGCCAAGGTGTGCTGACCACCCCGTGATCCCGTGTATGAATGTCATGCCAAGACAACCTAGGAAGTCTGCCCATAAACTGGTTGGCCACTGGAGCTGACCGAAACTGCACATGCTCTACTGCTAGGCCAACTGTACTCTCCAAGACATAGTCAGCCGACCTGCCTGGGAAACGATAGGTGATCCCACCTGGATCCCAATGCCAATCTGGGGTTCCTGTATTCCCCATGCATAGAAACTCCTGCTGAGCTACACTCGGACCCATCACTATCTCGATAGCCCGCTCCACCGAGTACCAACTCAAAATCTCTCGCCATCCAACCTCAACATGTGGATGTTGTACCCTGTGCAACTCTGATCGTCTCATACCGCTATCCAAGTCAACATATGAGATCTGACTAGGTGGCTCTGCCTCTCTCTCCAACGGGAAGAGATGACCCAACAACACTGCTAGTCCCATCCATGCATGCCTGAAGGGGAATGATCTGACGCTCCAACGTGCCCTCTGATTGTACCATCAGGGAATCCAGTCGTTCCCCAATGCGGACCAACTTGGCCGCCGACTTGGCACAAGTCACTCTCATACCCTCCAGCTCCTGGTCCTGCAACAAAATGGCCTCCCGTACTGACGCGACCTTCCCTCTCAAAAGTCGAAGGTCAGTCCGAAGCTGATGATACCGCTGTCTGCGACCATCATCCAATACCTCTGTACCTGCTAGTGCCTCATCGAAGGTGGATATATCTCCTAACGCCTCACCCATCTGTCGTGTGCTGCTACCACCTGAAGACTCGGACACGACTCAGGTCATCACCTCAATGGATGGCTCTACTGAGGTAGGCTCTACCTCCTCCACTACCACATCAACCGACATGGCCAAGGAGGTCTCCAATGAGGGTGAATCCTGTGTCACACTAGGTGTAACCTCAGACTCCCTGCAATCCTGTGTGCCCTCATCCTCCAAGTGCGAGGTAACCATTTTAATGGTTTCCCTCTCCGATACTCGGTCAAGCTGGAAAGAGGTATCCAACTTGTCCACCCAAGCTTTTTCTGAGCGCCTGGATGACCCGTCAAATGTCGGTAGATGGAATCTGTCCAATGTGCGCCGTAAGCCCCCATCATGTGAGCGCCTGTTCCCTCTGTGAAAGTTGTGAGGTCTACTATCACGCTGGAGCTGGACAAAGTCTCTGAACAAGAGAGCCTCCATGAACTCC
This sequence comes from Pinus albicaulis, assembly GCA_034641835.2. NCBI lineage: Eukaryota > Viridiplantae > Streptophyta > Pinopsida > Pinales > Pinaceae > Pinus > Pinus albicaulis. The sequence goes on along the minus strand of CM076580.1, from coordinate 1,673,115,557 downwards.
TGCCCGTATGCCTGGTACTCTGCAAAATAGTCACCCATGTGGCCCAGTTCCGGCTCTCGCTGTGCTGCTGCCCCTGCGTCCTCATCCAGAAAAGTGGGCATGGTAGGACGTGTGGGTGTATGTGATGCCATATGCTGAGTGGCATCATGCTCCGGCAAATGGTGGGATGTGCCTGATCCCCCACCAATCTGAAAACCCCTTGGGGTTTCCCACTGCCTATCCAGCGCAGTGAGTCTCTGTGACACATCATGCATGTGTTGGAGGAGCGCCTCTCTAAATCTCCTCTCATCATCATCACCTGCCATCGGCTCTTTCTGCTATGTGTCTACAGGCTCCTTAGAAACTGCACAACTGCTGCAAAACCATACTGCTGCTTAACTTCGACCTCTGATTTACCCACTGAAAACTACTCAGAAAATTCTAGGAATTTGGGAAGGTGATCCTTGCCCAAAACCCCTGCTCGACTGTGCTCCCTACGAAGAATACCGTACCATCTAGAGGGTACCAACTCATGATCTCCCGCCAGTCCATCCTGGAATAAGAATCCGATGTAGCAATAACAACGGCATATGGAACACGCCTGAAGTGTTGCCGCCAACCAGTAATCAACTCCCACTGCTCTGCCCTGTCTGCCAATGAGAGCTGCCTGTAGAAGGAAACCCCTCTCTCTATAATGGGCCAAAGTGGGCAAGATATGCTGCAAGCTCCATCGATGTACTCCTGGAGAGTACTACTCACTGAAAGTACTGCAGCTCGACCGACTGTATGTACATCTATCTATACCTCATCAATGTGTCGGCCAAAAGATGAATGCTCCACCATATCCAACAGCTCCTGCTATCTAATAGCCCCCTGCATAACAATCCCATCACCCTCCAACATCTCTAGAGGATATGGATCTGCAACTGCCGTCACTGTACTCAGTGTCAATGCATCTGACTGCTCCTCCTCAATGGCTGACCCCGCGGTTAGCCGCATATCCATCACCGACTCAATGTGAGCCTCCATCTGGCTCTCTCTCAAGGGACCATCATGCATGATGTGCATAGCATCCTCCTCTACTGACTCAGGCTCCATCACATATAGCTCCGACTGGATCGTCACAAGTGTCTCATCGCCTAGGGCATCTCCCATAGAGTCCCCTGACTGCTCACCCTGTATACTGGAATGCAGCTCTGGTCTACTGTCTCCATCTCTGTGTGACTGCTCTTGCTCCCCAGAAGCGACCTCAACTGATCCTATGGACTCATATGAAGAAGAGTCCTCACTCTGGCATACAGGAGAAAGGCCCTCCTGTTCTACCTCCAACACCTCATCTGCAGTGAATATGCCATCCACCCTCTTGATGAAGTATCGATACAATGTCTAGAGTCTAGACGCATGCTGGAATGCTATCTCTACGGAACCCAGTATCCTCTGCTCATGCATGATCTCAACATGCACTGAGGGAAGAATGATGCATGTCTCCCTCATGACCCGCTCCCTAAGCATAGGCTCAGCAATGACTAATGTGCCACCACTGCAAAGGATTATCTCATCCCCTAAACTGTCGTTGTCAACTAGCGTACTGACCTAGTGCCACTGCTGAGAAGTCTCTCGCCTAGTGTGCTGAGGGCCATCCAAATACATTGGGTGTGCCTCACGGACCTTGCTGCTCATGCCCAAAGTGCCAAAGGACAACAACAAAATCAGTTGTGTCCATGAGTGATGTAGAAGAGTGTCGGATGTGTGAGTCCCCACAGATACCATCAAGTATCGCTCCTCTGTCTCCTCATCGATCCTGGGTGAAATACCCCCAAAGGTAAGCCCCGTGTCCCTGTCTGTGAGTCTCCCTGGATGCAATACTCTAAGACCCTGTTGTGCCGCGCCATACGCCCTCGCAAGCCACCGGTCATCCATGTACTCCTCAACATTCCACTGCACACTAAGGCATACCCCTGAATACTGCTGGATACCCCATGCTACTGCTGTACCACCCTGTACCGTCTCGTGCCCTGACTGTGTCCAGGAATCTGTCACTCCACGCGTGCTCTCAATGTGATGTAGGGCACTCCTACTCCACAATGCAGTCCCACACACTACGGTACACCACCATGTAGCTCCATGTCCACCAGTAGTCCACTGATCACTGCTAGAGGCTCCCACACATCTATGGATGTGATGTCCTAGAGCTGTGCCTCTACATATCGGACTACCACCAATCGGTATCGTCATGTCCCCCGTCGCATCACTATACTCGCCAACAAATGGATCATCACTGCAAATCCTCCTCGAGGGGTCCGAGAAGTGAATCTCCCTGTGCGTCAGTAGTGTTACCACCACTGCTCAGCTCCGCTGCATCCTCTGTGCCCCACACGAAGGTGAAGAATCCTTGGCCCCATACAAGGTGCCATGCGGTAGCACCTTGTGCCACCTCCTTAGCCAAGCTCGATGAGATTATGCGACCACCAGTGATGAAGGTGTATGAATGTCGTACCAAGACAACCCTGAGAATCTGCCCATACATGGTTAGTCCGCTTGGGTGACCAGCTTGCATGCTCTCTTGCTAGGCCATCTGCCTCTCAAGACATAGTCGGTGACACACTGGAGACGATCGGTGATCCTGGATCCCAATGCCAATGCAGGCCTCTCGTACCCTCATACATAAAACTCTATTTGAGCTACACTCCAGTCCAGACCATCACTATCCACCGATGGCCGCTCCACAGTGCCAACTCCGTCTCTCGCCATCCAACCTCAACATGTGTGGATCTGTACACAATGCAGCTACATTAGTCTCATACCGCTATCCAAGTCAATATATGAGATCTGACTAGGTGGCTCTGCCCCTCTCTCTCCAACGGGAAGAGATGACCCAACAACACTGCTAGTCCCATCCATGCATGCCTGAAGGGGAATGATCTGACGCTCCAACGTGCCCTCTAATTGTACCATCAAGGAATCCAGTCGTTCCCCAATGCGGACCAACTTGGCCGCCGACTTGGCACAAGTCACTCTCATACCCTCCAGCTCCTAGTCCTGCAACAAAATGGCCTCTCGTACTGACGTGGCCTTCCCTCTCAAAACTCGAAGGTCCGTCCGAAGCCGATGATACCGCTGTATGCAACCATCATCCAATACCTCTGTACCTGCTAGTGCCTCATCGAAGGTGGATATATCTCCTAATGCCTCACCCATCTGTCGTGTGTTGCTACCACCTGAAGACTCGGACACGACTCCGGTCATCACCTCAATGGATGGCTCTACTGAGGTAGGCTCTACCTTCTCCACTACCACATCAACCGACATGGCCAAGGAGGTCTCCAATGAGAGTGAATCCTGTGTCACACTAGGTGTAACCTCGGACTCCCTGCAATCCTGTGTTCCCTCATCCTCCAAGTGCGAGGTAACCATTTTAATGGTTTTCCTCTCCGGTACTCGGTCAAGCTGGAAAGAGGTATCCAACTTGTCCACCCAAGCTTTTCCTGAGCGCCTGGATGACCCGTCAAATGTCGGTAGATGGAATCTGTCCACTGTGCGCTGTAAGCCCCCATCATGTGAGCGCCTGTTCCCTCTGTGAAAGTTGTGAGGTCTACTATCACGCCGGAGCTGAACAAAGTCTCTGAACGAGAGAGCCTCCATGAACTCCTGCCCGTATGCCTGGTACTCTGCAAAATAGTCACCCATGTGGCCTGGCTCCGGCTCTCGCTGTGCTGCTGCCCCTATGTCTTCATCCAGAAAAGTGGGCATGGTAGGACGTGTGGGTGTATGTGATGCAATATGCTGAGTGGCATCATGCTCCGATCAGCTCAATGGATGGCTCTACTGGGGTAGGCTCTACCTTCTCCACTACCACATCAACCGACCCGGCCGAGGAGGTCTCCAATGAGGGTGAATCCTGTGTGTCCTCATCCTCCAAGTGCGAGGTAACCATTTTAATGGTTTTCCTCTCTGGTACTCGGTCAAGCTAGAAAGAGGTATCCAACTTCTCCACCCAAGCTTCCTCTAAGCGCCTGGATGATCCGTCAAATGTCGGTAGATGGAATCTGCCCACTGTGCGCTGCAAATCTGAATTCTGCATGCCAGAAACTCCTCTGTTACCATAGTACCTTCCTCCTTCATCCTGTCTGAGCTCACAGTAATCTTTGAAGGGCAAAGCTGTTTTGAAGTCTTCCCCCATGGACTTCCATTCTCGGAAATAATCTCCAAAGGGTACATGGCCACGCTGATTTGAGATCCTCATATTTTCCATAGTTAGTTAGCTCCACAGGCTGAGCCAGAATTATGTTCTGATACCACTGTAATATCCCGAAAGGGAAATAGACAGCAATACAAGCATACGACAATATAGGAAATGCCGAAAATAGAACATAAAGCAAACACACATAAAAATGCCGGAAATGCTAAGCCATTTTATTAATCTGAGAATATAATGAGATACAATGGATAATCAGAATAAATGCACCTATCCTTGCTCAAGGCAAGGGAAGAACCCTCTCAGAAAAACAGGAAATGGCTGCTACAAGAAACTGCATCCCAGCTGCTGGAAGAAACTGCCGTAAACTGCTGCTGCTGGAATGAACTGTGGCTAGGGGCTGATCCCCTTGCTGGAATGAGCTGAAAATCGGCAGACCACCTGAACTCACCACCTCGGACAAAACCCAGAAACCATATACAAAACGGACCACCTTCGAAAATCACCCCCAGAAACCCTCCTCCTAGAAAAACGTTGTCCCTCCAAGAACTGCGCAGACACCAACTGAAATAGACTGAAATGGGGCCACAACTCCTCAGGAAAATCTCCCACTGATAAACGCTGAACCTCCACACCGGAATAGGCCTGAATCTCCTGCAGAAATCTCTACCACTGAACAGCTCCAACTCAAACTGCGTCCTCCCTCCAAGGACTACGCAGTCACCCAATGAAGCTCAGCTCCTCAGCAAAACTCCTAACAAAACACCTGCAAATCTCCTGCTAAAGACTAAAGAAAAACCTTGCTCGAGCAGGCACTCGAAGTCCCCCCGGGCCAAGGGTGAGATCTCCGACCGGAGACACTCAGTCGCACTAAACAGTGCTACAGACCGACTAAACAGCCAGCGTGCTCAAGTAGACAGAAGTCTAGCTCAATTTCATCAACAATATCAATAATGCCCAAATGAGATAGCTCTCCCTCCTTTTATAACGCTGGCCCTCCTCAAAACCCTACTTGGTCCCTCTCTCTCCCACGTGCTCCTCATGGGCCTGCGCAGAAGCTTTTAGAGGCTACGTGAGCCTCCTCTCATACGTGGTGTGGACCTCCAAGGCTCCCCCTTAAGTTATAACGTTGCATCTACTAGGGAAACACTTTATTTTATTTAAGTGAGTTAGCCCCCCTTTTCTCACTTTTATTTATTAATTAACTATAGGCGGCAAAACTATACAAAAATCAAATATTCTAATTAGCGGTGCTAATTAGGAATATTACAAACAAGCATGAGCCCGTTGCATTCGATCCCTTGATTGCAGAAATCAAACGCTGCTGGGATGACAGAGAATAGAGGAGCAAGCATTATCTCGTGTAGTGGGAGCATACGCCGATTCCTGCAACCGAGTCTCAGCAGGAATGGGAAGAATACATGAATGCGGAAGTCAATTCGCTTCAATGTCTCCTACAGGTAAAATACCTTGTTTCCCAAATTGGATGTCAATCTTGCTGACAGGTTTCTAAAGCATGACTTGAAAGATTGAAAACTCTTTTGGAAGCATGGAGCTTGACAACGATATTACCGAAGGCCAGCGGAACGATTTTTTGCGGGACTTGGCGGAGCTGAAGAAGCGTACATTGCACATCTCGCTTTTTGCATGCAGACGTCGAAGATATCTGTGCTTGATATCTAAGTTGAATTCTCACCTCAAATCTTCATCAGACTTGCGCACAAAAGGCGCTTGTCTGTGCTCGAGAGATTCTGTGTACTATCTGAGGACTGAAGGTGTTATGCTTAAGAAATTGGAGGAGGCCTTGGGTTCGATTCATAGCCGTTGAGATTTCGACAGAACTTGGATTTCTTTCTCTAGCTGTGCGAGGAGAATGAGAGAGATACTGCATATCTAGGACGGGTAATATGGAAATTAGATTGGAACCAAGTTCTGGAAAGTGATATGTGACGAGCATGGGATTGATACCACGGGGACTCCGATCTGCAGCTGGAAAGGATCAATGTGTATTACAACGAGGCTGGTGGCGGGCACTACGTGCCTTGGGCAGTGTTGATGGATCTCAAACTAGGGACCATGGATAGAGTTCAATCAAGTCCCTATGGTCAGATCTTTAGGCCTGTTGTCGCACAGATTGTCAAGGCACTGCGACAACGGCTCAGATCGGGGGCTGTCACCCTGATCCCCAATCTCTCTATTTAAGCTGTCTCCTTGCAAGCTAAGGGAGGTAGACCCTATTATAAATGAAGGACAAATCCAGGAGACACAGCTAAAACACCAAATACTTGATAAAAATGAAGGAGATTCCACAGATCTAAATTAGATTTCACGTTTAAGACCAGTGCCTTATGGAGTCAAACAGAATTCCGTTATGCGATTATAAACAAGTAAGTGACGATTAACTGCTGCTTATTTAAAACACGATTGATCACAATGATATTCAATTGAAAAACACCACAACCATGCATTAAAATATCTTAAACCCACAGCAATATTATCACAAGATGAAAATGCCAGATATTTGCAATATTTCCAAATTTATGATGCTTCAATTAATTTCGATCCAGAAAATGTTTCTATAGTCAAAACTTTAGATAAAAATAATTTAGCGCACTTGACTATAAAAAATTTGAAAATCTTTTGAAATTTTTTTATGTTTTTGTATTTTCTAAATTTTTTTAGAATTTTTATATTTTTATATTTTATATTTTTTATCTTAAAACAAAATTAAACTAATTCTAAAGAAAAATTAAAATTAAAATCTAACTACAAAAATTGAAATCTAACTAAACTAAGGTTAAAAGTTAGAAATTAAAAACTAAAACTATAATCTGAAACACAAATTAAAATTTAAACTAAGTTACAATTAAAATAAATCTAAATTAAATCTAAAATAAAACAAATTAAAACTAACAATTAAAAAATTTGAAATCTAAAACCTACGCTATCACTAAACTAAGACTAATCTAAACCAACTCTAATCCTAACTAAAATCTACGCTAACTTAAAACTAACTAAATCAAATTAAAACATTAAAATCAGAGTGGCAGATCCGTTCCAGGCAGCGCAGAGGCCGGTGGGAGGGACGCAACCTAGCCAGGTTGATGCAGAGACAACGCAGGGGCTGACGCAGAGCCCAGAAGGGTGATGCAGGGGCAGCATGTGCTGCGTAGAGGCCACACTGGGCAAGAAAGGCTGACGCAGAGGCTGGAGGGACAATGCTGGGGTTCCAGTGCGCTAGAAAGGGCTTGTATTCTGTAATTCCTAAGGGTTTGAATCAACCATATTTTCTGTCTCCGAGTGATAAGGTACAATTGTCGTGGAATTCTCTGTCGGGTAAACTACTATTGGTGCCCTTGATGTATTTAGATTTTTCTTAGTAATAAAACCCTCAAAGAACTGTTGCACCGGTTTTTCCGCATTGGGTTTTTTTGGGGATATTTGTTCAAAAAATCATGTGTGTCCTTTGTCATATGTGCGCTATGTTTCAGTAAATGATCTCTATATGTGTAGGTTGCAGATTGTGTTTACTTTGATGTTTTTTTGAATATTTCAGTTAAATAACTTGTGTATAATAAAACAAGTAGGAGAAGTAAATCAATATTATGCAGTAGGGTTTCTGTGTTTGGAAAATTTTCACATGGTATCAGAGTGATTGCAGATCAACTGAAGCCATCAACAAGAGGCTGAAGGATTTTTGCTGTAGGAGGGCAGCTGAAGCTGATAGATCCAGGAAGAGGCAGCACAGACCCAACAGAAGGGTGACACAAAGCCAGTTTGCTCATGCAGAGCTGATGCAGAGGCTGACGCAGGCCCTAGTGGGTGACGCAGAGCCTGTCAGACTCACGTTGGGCTGAAGCAGTGGCTTACGGAGGACTAGAGGGTGACGCAGTCCAAGTTGGAGTGACGTTGTGCCAATTGTCGGGGCTGGAAGTGCAGCTTCTGATCTTCAAAGTTACTGGTGGGGCATCGGTTCGATGCAGAACAATGCCTAGCAAAGTTGACAAAGTAAGGGGAAACAGTGCCTCAACATATTTTCTTGCCAAAAATCTGAGATTTGATCAAAAAGGTGATCGTAGAGGCCTGATTCGACAGAATTGGCAGAGGATTTCCGAGAGGGAAATCATTTGTCAGAGGGAGCCAATTCTTTAGAGGGTTTTTATCGCCAAGAAACACAGATCCGATCTTTTGCTAAATGTAGTAGCAACAGAAGGGAGAAGAGCACTTGCTTCGACTTGTTTGAGCAGAGATGACCCCGTACGGATTGAGAGATTAGGATAGGTTAGACGGTGTGTCTAACTTTTCTATCTAGAAAGCCAGAATCCTGACAGTCCTAGAGGAGTACGTTATCAGAGATCACGTTGAGAACGTCCTGGCTGTGCCAACCGATGTTGATGCTCTGAAGAATTTCAATGAAATCAGGCGCGGGCTAAGCGCTTGATCATGGATGGAGTGAAAGATCACGTGGCCCGCACATTGCCGAGAAGAAGACGCCAAACAATGTGTTAACAACATTGACTACGTTGTATCAAGGTAGCTCCATCCAGAGGAAGATGCTTCTAGAGAATCATATGCGGATGTTCCAGATGCACAAGGGAGAGGAGATCGATCCATTTTTCTTCAGATTATATACTATCCAAGACTAGCGGATTGCCATGGGGTAAACTCCGGATGATGGACTCATGGTAAGGACTTCCCTGAATGGAGTGATTGATGAGTGGGAGACCTTTGTCCAAAGTATCTTGGGTAAAGCCCAACTCCAAAATTGGGGAGACATGTGGGCAATCCTTCGTCAGGAGGAGATGTGGAGAATAACCAAGATGTAATTCAGCAGCGGAGGAGTCAAGATAAAGAAAGAGGAGGAGGAAGATGTAGCCCTAGCATTTAAGGGACAACGACATCAAGGGACTCCCGGTATAGCCTTCTTTCCTCTCCTCCAAATACTGGGAAAGTAGCATAAGTGAGGTCGAGTTTAATCGATCCACCAATCTTTGAACCCCACGATCTAGACAACAACATTCCAAAACGAGCTGGAATATCAGCCACCACGATGTCCATTACCACACTTTTCGCTGGGATCTGGGCCAAATTCACCCCCAAGTCTTTTATCATGTCGAGGCACTTAATCCTCTTGGTGTCAAACGAGTACAGATCTTTATATGGACGGGTGATTTGCAGACCTAATTGCTCCATGACTGACAATGGCAATAGGTTATGGGAAGCCTCGGAATCTAACATGTAGTTATGTAGCAACAGATCATGAATCCAATTCTTCTACATGGGGGACGAACACTACCATGGGTCTCTCTTCCTGGAGATTTAGGCAGTCAGGTAGAGGAACAAATCCCTGGGGGAGCATGAATTGGGATATTTGAGCTTTATATGAGGGCTGTTTCAAAAGTTCAGCTAGGGGAACGAGAATTTTAACCTTTTCTAACTCTTTCTGGAGGTTGAAGGCTGCAGGATTCTTTTTTGTAATGACCTCTTTTTGTTGCTCCTAAGGAGAGATGGGAGGGTTTGAAACAGCATTAGGAACTTTATGATTTACAAGGGGATCAGGAACATGCCTTACGGAGGAAGAGGCAATGGTTTTTTGGTGGATAGGCTCCTCTATGGGCTTCTTCCCCTTGCTGACAGCTTTTGGGAGAGCCTGCTCTTTCGGAGTTGATTCTTCCTCTTGTACCTACACCTGGGTCCTCTTTCTAGAAGATCTTAGATTGTACTTCTTGTGAAGCTGGGCTTGCATGAAGTCTACAAATTGTCTACAGTAATCATTAGTATCTGGATCCTCTAGGGAAACTTCTTTCCTCTCTTGCTCTTCCTGCAAGGTAACCTCTCCCTCTTCTTCTTTTGAATAAGCGAGAAATTGATCCTCCTGACCGTCAGGAACTTCCTAAGCTTGTCCCTCCATTTGTCCTTCCAAATATAGAGGCTGGATGTGGTCTTGCTGCTCCTTTCTATCCTGTTGTAATATTTGCAGTGGAGGTTTCCGGTATTGGGGATTGAAACCTCAGTTAGGGGCCGTCTGACTCGGTCGGGAGGAGGAATTCTTGGCTTCCAACTCTAGCTTCACCAACTTGTTGGAGAGGTTTTTGATCATCTTGTTCATCTCTTCGATCTTGTAGTCAGCTGCTTCCCTTTCTTGGTTAGAGGAAGAAGCTTCCTCTTTACCCCGTCTTCTGAAATCATGATCCATTCTTCCTTTAGATTTTCCTGTAGAGGCGAAGTTTGCCTCCACCTCTAACGCATCGATCTGGATTTGGTCTAGGGACACAAATTTCCTCTCTCTCAAAGTGAATCCAAACTCGGACTCGAATGCTCCGGCAAAAACCACCTTGGCTGCTGCTTGAGGAGGCTTCATATCGGCAGGTAAGTTATTGTACAACTTATTAAACCTCTTGATAAATTCGGTTACATATTTGTTGTGCTTCTTTTTCAATGCATTGAACTCCGTGAGGATGTAGCCATGATCTCCCTTTTCTCTCCATTTTTGTGTAGTAGTAACTGAGTTGTTAGCAAGAGTCTTAAACCACTTTCGGGCTTCTCCGTCCAAAGAGTGGACGAAAAGCCTCAACACTACATCCAAGTGTTCCACATTGAAATTTTCAGGGAAAGCACAAAAATCCTCAATATGCTTTTGAGCAGCAACACTGTCCTCCCCCGTGAATCAGGGCAAGAGCTTTAGGTAATCTTGAGGCATATCATTCAACACATGAGGCAAGGCCAATGGGACATTTTTGTTAAGGAGGAAACTCGATGCAGCCATGGGAGGCAGAGGTGGTGGATTTTGAGGAGGATTCTGATGGATGACAATAGGTGTATGTTGAGAAGGGATTTGCAAGTTAACATGAGATGAGCTTTGGAGTATGGTGACTTGTTTGACTTCCTCAGCCTCTGGGGTAGGATGCAAAGGAAGCATAGAGGTATTCACTGATTCGGCTTCATCCTTTATCTCAGTGTTGTCAAAAGCAGAATTATCTGGGGGATATTCAAGTACTCGGGCCATGGAGCCGGGACCGTGGACTTGAGCCTTCTGAGATGATGACGGGGAATCTTCTAAAGAGAATATGGGTAGTTTAGTTTGGACAGGTTGCTTCTCTTTTCAAATTCTATTAAATATAATTTTTTCAGGGTCAGATACAGACGTGGTTCTCAACTGAGAGGTGTCTGACCTAAGATGTGGCTTGGTGTAAGCCAGGGTGGCGGTTGATTTAGATTTAGATAATAGTGGAGTCGCCAAGGTGAGAGGTGTGCAACCCTCAACCCTTCATGCTCAGCTAATTGAAGGGTGAAGACAATGTCGTATTCCAGGGAAAGGATTTTCAACTTCGTGTTCCCGGCAACAATGCCAAAAAGATGTTGTCACTCCTAGAGACAACCTTGAGTTGCCAAAGACCAGTGCCTAGGACATCTTAGGACAGGAGATTGTTTAGGTTATCTTGCATGCTTGTAAAGGGAACCTCCTGATAATAAAATGGATTGAAATATTTGAAAGGTGGTCCTGGATCTCAAAGAGAGAAGAGTAGTAGCTGGGAGCTTTGATTGTAGAGAGAAAAGCCTGCTCAGAATGGGCCTGAAGCAGTCATGAAATAAAGCTGTTGCAAACCGGGCCGAATGTGAAACTAATGAACAGTTATAAAAGTTAATCAGGATGAAAACTATGGAGAATGAGTATGGAAAGTCAAAGTGAGGTGGGCTTAAACAAGTATAAGAATCCACCCTTTAAAAGACTTTAGAGGAAAATGATATGGAAAGAGAACTGTTGAAATTTGGTTACCGGATGACAGGTGGTTCCCTAAGGCTTTGATCTTTGGCCTAGGGAAAAGTGTCCAAAAAAATTTAATTTTTCTCCTAAAGTGACTTTATAAAGTTATAAAGTCAAATCTAATTTAAAAGTGACTTTAAGTGATAAAGTTACTAAAGTCTAATTTTAAAGTGACTTTAATAAAGTTAATGTAAAATTAGAAAGGAAAAGTGACTTTGGAAATAAATGACTAAGTGGGTCTTTATTAAAGTGGGGTGAATTAAAAAATAGAAAATGAGATTTAAATGAGCATTTAATCTCAGCCCTAGATCTCAATCTATTTCAGCCATTGGATTTAGGGATTCCCCAAAAGTCACTTAGGGTTAGGTTAAAGGAGGAAAAGGAGGAAAAGGTCATTCATTCTTTCATGAGCAGATTGGGAGAAGGAGAGAAAGAGAGCTGGAGATTTTTCTGAGCAGTGAGAAGAAGGGCAGCAGTGAAGAGATTTCAGCAAAGGTACAACAACATTTATTGGCACACATACCGAGGCAAAAAATCTGTACAGCAAAGGAGAGGCAGTGTTTCCAAGTGAGGAGGCACAGAAATCGAGGAAGAGGGTACAACAACAAGCACGCACTCCAAGGCACAAAAATCAGGCATGTTTTTCGAGGAAGAGGGAGGCTGTCATTTTCGGCACAAAAACCGAGGAAGAGGACAGTAGCTACAGCTCTATTTTTTGGCATGGATTTCGAGAGGTGCTGTACGAAATCCGTACAGTCTGTACAACAAAATACGACTGTTTCGACACGCTCCCCGAGGTGGCCGTACAACATTTAATGCTGTCCTAAGGTGCTGTAAATTTTTTGTTTTTTGTTATTGCTGATTTGGCACAATTTCCGAGGCAGTGTGCAAGCACAAAAATCGAGATAAGTCTATAAATTGGTTGCTGGAATTTTTTCTGAGTTTTTCCTGTTTCACTGTAAAAGGTATTTTTCAGAAAATAAAAGAGAAGCTTTCAGACTGGTTTTCCCCAAGAGTTGTAGGGGGTTTTGCCAGGGTCATGTTGACCAAAAATATCGGTGTTTAAATGTGTTGAATCGCTGTTTTAAGCTTGCTGATTTTTATTTCTGCATTTTCCAGCATTCTGTAAATTTCCCAGAATTTGTGTTTTTAGCAAAAAAATATTTTTCTGTTGTTGAATGTAAGGATATGGGAAAGGGCATTTAACTAAAAGGAGAAATAAGGTGAAACTGAAAACCGAGGTGGGAAACAAGAAATTTCTACATGGTATCAGAGCTTGAGTGCTGAAAGTGCAGTTTAGGACAGCAAGGAGAAAAATACAGCCTGCTGATTTTTCACTCAAAAAATTCCAACAAGCTGATTTTTCACACATAATTTTTATCTTTACTACAGCAGTGCTATTTTTCAGTTTTTAGGACAGCAGGATGTCATTGGGATTAAGGGTGGAGGATAGGTTGGATGGGCATACCAATTACAGCGTTTGGAAGGAGAGAATGCAGAGTATCTTTGAGGAGGCAGAAGTCTGGGACATCATGGTGCATACTGCACAGAACCCTGTTGTTGTGCCCAGTGATGCTGTTCAGTTGGCAGCATATAATAGAAAGAACAACAACTGTAAGAGATCGATTCTAGACGGAATCAAAGACCATTGCATTCCTCATGTGAGAGGAAAGAGAAATGCTCATGAGATGTGGACAACATTGTCCAATCTCTACCAGAGTACCAATGAGAACCGGAAAAATGGTCCTGAAGGAGAAGCTGAAGACCATTAAGATGGGTAACACTGATAGTGCAGCTGGATATCTCACAAAGATTACTAATGTGAGAGATGAGTTGGCAGCAGTTGGAGAGGCCATTCCACCCACTGAGTTGGTGCGGATTGTAGTGAATGGCCTCCCCAGTTCATGGTTGAACTTTGCTGATGGGGTTTGTGCACGTGAGACCCTTCTCACATGGGAGAGGTTTTGGGATGACTGCATTCAGACAGAGATCAGGAAGGGTCAGCTTGGGGCAGCCAAGCCAGTTGAGCAAGATGAGGATGTAGCACTGTTGGCAGGAGGCAAGAAAGGCAAAGGCAAGAAACATGCTTCCACAAGTGGTGGTGGGGGAAAAGGCAAAGGTAAAGGTAAACATGGTAACACACAGAAGGACTATTCCAAGGTGAAGTGTTGGAATTGTCAGAAGATGGGACACTATGCAGTTGTGTGTCCGGAGAAGAAGAAGAAGAAGGGGAAGAACCAGAGCATGGCAGCATCAGCAGAGGTTGAGGACTTTACAGATCGCTTTGACTGGGAGTTTGGGTTCATTGCGTGTGAGTCCACTAGTGCAGGATCACTTGCCACAGAGGTTCAGAGGGAGCATGCATTTCCCTCGACTAGTGGAGCATCTTCAGGTATATTGTATGTGGACAGTGGGGCTTCACGTCATATGACAGGAGTCCGTGAGTACTTCTCAGAGCTTTCAGAGAGTGGCATTGATATAGAGGTAGTACTTGGTGATGACAGAGTTGTTAGAGCAGTCGGTGTGGGAACACTGACATTTCATAGGGAACCCAAACCTCCCTTGAAGGTGTCAGATGTTCTTTATGTTCCAGGGATGAGGAAGAACGATATCCGTCTCTGCATTGGAGGATAAAGGATACGAGATACTGCTCAATGGAGGACAAACATATATCCCATACACCAGTAATCCAACAGAGTGAGAGGGTATGCTATGCAAAGGTAAGCAAGTTTGCATTTAAGTCTTTGGCATTGAGCAAAGAAAATCGACACCGCAGCCATAGCCTGAGCTGTGTGAGATTTGGCACCGCAGGATGGGGCACATGTATCATGGAGGCTTGAGGACTTTGCGGGAGCTCACTACAGGTGTGCCAGATTTCAGTATTGATCACTTTGATACTTGCAGAGGGTGTGCGATGGGCAAGTTTGCTAAATCCCCTTTTCCCAGCAGTGACAGCAGAGCGACTGGGATACTTGATTTGATTCATTCCGATGTGAGCGGTCGGATGTCTCATGTTTCCTTGAGTGGATATGAGTACTATGTGTTATTCATTGATGATCACTCCAGAAGGACCTGGATTTATTTCTTGAAGACCAAGAGTGAGGTCTTCAAGCGGTTTCAGGAGTTCAGAGCTCTTGTGGAGACACAGACAGGTCGGAAGATCAAGTCCCTGAGGTCGGACAATGGGGGAGAGTACACCCTTGGAGAGTTTGTTGACTATTGTGCAGAGGCAGGCATTAGGAGGGAGTTCACTGTTCCTTACAACCCCCAGCAGAACGGGGTTGCGGAGAGGAAGAACAGATCCATCGGAGGGGCTGCCAAAGCCATGTTACATGATTAGGGGTTGCCATTGTTTTTGTGGGTAGAGGCCTGCAACACAGCTGTTTATTTGCAGAACAGGAGTCCGCATCGTGCCTTGGGGCACATGACTCCGGAGGAGGCTTTTTCTGGGAAGAAGCCTGATATTGGTCATCTTCGTATCTTTGGGTGTATTACATACTCCTACATACCCAAGGAGAAGAGGACCAAACTAGAGCCCACCGCAGAGAAGGGTATCTTTGTGGGCTACAGTGAGACCTCAAAGGCATTTCGGATTTATATTCCCGCACAGAGGAGAGTTGTTGTTAGGCGGGATGTGAAGTTCGAGGAGGATAGGGCCTTTAGGAGGTCACGGGAGTTAGAGTATCTGGATCAGCCAGACCCTCAGCAGCAATTGAGTCAGTCACAGGGATCCAGTGGGCAGGGATCAGGAGGATCTGGAGGTACATCTATGACGATGTCAGGTCCGTCAGTGAGCAGTGGCTCACAGAGTCAGAGGGGTGGTGCTTCGGGCAGCATGCAGAGCAGTGCGCAGAGCAGTTCACTAGGGAGTCTACTGATGGACAGTTCGCACGGTACCTCAGCATCTACAGGTTCAGGTGCAGGCAGGAGGACAGCAGACAGATAGTCAGGAGTTCAGGCTCTTGATGATGATGAGGAGGAGTTTTATTCTCCAGTGGGAGAAGTGTGCTCAGGGAAGAGGAAGCCCAAGTGGCTTTAGGACACCTTGAGAGAGGCCACATTTGTTGCTGGGCCTAAGAGGCCGGTCAGAGAGAGCAGACCATTTGAGAGGTTTTGTAGCTATATGGAAATGGCTACCAACATCCTTGACTCTGAGCCTTCTAGCTATGAGGAGGCAGCTAGCCAGCAGGTCTGGAGAGAGGCCATGCAGGAGGAGTATTCTTCTATCATGAAGAATGATGTTTGGGAGGTGGTGCCGAGGTCTGAGGGCAAATCCGTGGTTACTTCCAGATGGCTTTACAAGGTAAAGCATGCTGCATATGGCAGCATTGAGAAATTCAAAGCGAGGTTTGTGGCTAGAGGGTTCTCCCAGGTAGAGGGAGTTGATTATGAGGAGACCTTCGCTCCCGTGGCTCGATATACTTCGATCCGCTCCATTATATCGATAGCAACAGAGATGGGTTGGAAGATCCACCAGATGGATGTGAAGACCGCATTTCTCAATGGCTTCATACAGGAGGAGGTGTACATTGAGTAGCCACAGGGCTTTGAAGTGCATGGGAAGGAGAAGGTTCTTTATGGCTCCTCGGGCAAAGCTCCTGCAGGCTTGTACTCCAGATAGATACACGGGTGTGAGATGCTACGTCTGCACAAAAGAGTGAGGCGCATCCGAACCTTACTTTATTGTGATGAGGAGCTCTATTCTCGGGTGTGTCAGAAGTGTGGATGACTTGTCACATGTGCAGAGACTATAGAGCAATCGCAAGAGATCTTTACATGAGTTTGAGATGAAGGACATCGGCTTTATGCATTACTTTTTGGGTTTGGAGGTGTGGCAGGAGGAGGGGCATTTCTTCCTGGGACAGGGGAAGTATATTGTGGACATCCTTGGCAGATTCCACATGGAGGATTGTAGACCCATGTCGACACCGATGATCACCAACTGGAAGAAGCTTCATGCTTCGGATTCCGAGTTGGTGGATCCCACATTGTACAGACAACTGATTGGTTCTTTGATGTATTTGGTCAACACTAGACCAGATATTTGTTTTGCAGTCAACACGATGAGTCAGTTTATGTGTGAGCCTAGGAAGGTTCATTGGGTGGCTGCAAAACACAGTTTGCGGTACTTGCAGGGGACAGTGGATTATGGTCTGGACTATAAGGTGGGGATGGAGGAGATTGGTAGGTTAACTGATTTATTTGGTGTTGTGCTTCCTATAAGAAGAGCACTGTGGTGTTGTGGAGCTTTGGGTTTGCGTTGGTGTGAACACCTAAAGCAATAGGTCGCAGTATTGAGTTCAACAGGTAGTTGGAGTATATGGCGCCTGGGCCTAGTTAGTTGTGAGGCCATCCGCTTCGCAAGGATGTTGTTTGGCTTATTTGTCACTGCTGGAGATCTCAAGATTTAATGGATAATCGACAGTTGACTCAGTTTCACGGAGAATCCAAAGATTGATTTCATGACATCAAAGCATATCGGGATCAAATATCATTTCATCAGAGACTATGTTCAGAAGGGAGCCGTGAAGCTTGAGTATATTCCCACCGATGAGCAGGTTGCAGATATTCTTACCAAAGCCTTACCACGGGGCAAGCATGTCTACTTCAGAGACAAGATGGGTGTGGTGAGGAACACCTTCCTCGGTAAGAGGGAGTGTTGAAATTTGGTTACCGGAGGACAGGTGGTTCCCCAAGGCTTTGATCTTTGGCCTAGGGAAAAGTGTCCAAAAGAATTTAATTTTTCTCCTAAAGTGACTTTATAAAGTTATAAAGTCAAATCTAATTTAAAAGTGACTTTAAGTGATAAAGTTACTAAAGTCTAATTTTAAAATGACTTTAATAAAGTCAATGTAAAATTAGGAAAGAAAAGTGACTTTGGAAATAAATGACTAAGTGGGTCTTTATTAAAGTGGGGTGAATTAAAAAAATAGAAAGTGAGATTTAAATGGGCATTTAATCTCAGCCCTAGATCTAAATCTGTTTCAGCCATTGGATTTAGGGATTCCCCAAAAGTCACTTAGGGTTAGGTTAAAGGAGGAAAAGGTCATTCATTCTTTCATGAGCAGATTGGGAGAAGGAGAGAGAGAGCTGGAGATTTTTCTGAGCAGTGAGAAGAAGGAGGGCAGCAGTGAAGAGATTTCAGCAAAGGTACAACAACATTTATTGGCACACATACCGAGGCAGAAAATCCGTACAGCAAAGGAGAGGCAGTGTTTCCAAGTGAGGAGTCACAGAAATCGAGGAAGAGGGTACAGCAGCAAGCACGCACTCCAAGGCACAAAAATCAGGCATGTTTTTCGAGGAAGAGGGTGGCTTCCATTTCCGGCACAAAAATCGAGGAAGAGGACAGCAGCTACAACTCTGTTTTTTGGCACGAATTTCGAGAGAGGGTGCTGTACGAAATCCATACAGTCCGTACAACAAAGTACGACTGTTTCGGCACACTTCCCGAGGTGCTGTAAATTTTCTATTTTCTGTTATTGTTGATTTGGCATAATTTCCGAGGCAGTGTGCAAGCACGGAAATCGAGATAAGTCTGTAAATTGGTTGCTGGAATTTTTTCTGAGTTTTTCCTGTTTCACTGTAAAAGATATTTTTCAGAAAATAAAAGAGAAGCTTTCAGACTGGTTTTCTCCAAGAGTTGTAGGGGGTTTTTCCAGGGTCATGTTGACCAAAAATATCAGTGTTTAAATGTGTTGAATGACTGTTTTAAGCTTGCTGATTTTTATTTCTGCATTTTCCATCATTCTGTAAATTTTCCAGAATTTGTGTTTTCAGCAAAAAATTATTTTTCTGTTGTTGAATGTAAGGATATGGGAAAGGACATTTAACTAAAAGGAGAAATAAGGTGAAACTGAAAACCGGGGTGGGAAACAAGAAATTTCTACAAGAACTTGGAACGGGAATCGTGCCCCAAGCTATATTTAAGGTGCTACTGTAAATTATGATATGAGTACCATTGGAAGATAAATTCACACATAACTCATAGACCACCCGCATTGCGAAAGCAACGATAACGAGAAAGAAAATATAAGTGAAATAAACATTAAATTGAGCAAACACATCGAAGACATATAGACTGTTCATCCATTTTAGTAGGAATCCATTATCGCAACAGACAGACGTTATATTATTCTTCAAAATGTCTCTTCAGATATACATTGACAACAAACCCCAAAACTACAAAATATGTTATGCAGACTACACACTTCTACTGCTAGAAAATTCAGAACCTTTACTTAGTCCGTGGTTTGGTCTTTTATAGTGTTTTACATGGACATTCAGAGCAGATATTTTCGAGACAAAATATTCCCTGGTGATATTGCAGTTTCCAATCCTAATAAAAAATGATGAGGCATAACGACATCTCATCTGAAGCAATATGGTCCGACACAGACTGTAACAAGAACATAACAGAAAATAGGAAATATAGAGAGTGCATAGGGTGAAATCAATATTTCACCCATTTTTACATTACACAGAGAATAAGAAAAACAAAAGTTAAAAAACAGGCCGTGTGGGCCAAGTCATGATATCCATCATTTGATACGTCGGGGAGTGCCCGAGCCTTTTGGGCGGCGAGAACGGACTGAAGATGTAGAGGACTCATGTGGACGAGGCGGAAGGGGTGGCAACTGTTGTGAAGTAGAAGAGACTGGAGGATTCACATACTGGCAACACTTTTGCCACAAAGTTTCCCCAGTTGATGGCGTTGTGTTGTAGGTCTTGAACATAGACTGCATCTGAGTTAGCTCTGTATAATCCACACGTATGACAAAGAATTTCTTAACTTGACAGAGAAGGAAAAATTCCTTGCGTAGTGTAGCTATTATGGTCTCTGCCTTTAGCCAGGACGTTTTCTCCAACGTCTCTGCATTACACATGATTTTTGACATTTCCTGATCATAGGCCGTTAAAGTAGATAGTGCGCCTGAATGTGGATCCCAGCATGGTGGGAGGCTAGCTTCTACCAACTTGCACCACTCTTGGTCGAACTTCTCCACTCCCTTTGATACTAGCGCTAAACACCCCAGTGTATTCGCGCGTGCATTTTCTCTTTCAATTATTCTGCCAACCTCCATAACTGTCCTAAAACAGTCAAGCACTCCCTGTGCCCGCAATCCTTCAGGGGAGAGCTCATTGAGATACCTGATATACTTCTTTGCTATTTTTGCCTTTTCTTCCCCTTCCCTACTTCCAACTTGCAATTGAGCCTTGAACTCGGGAATCACAATCTTCTTGTCATTTACTAGTGCATGGACGTCCCAATGCTGCTTAACCTCTGCTATGATCTCTGCCCAAACGAGTCGCCTTGCTTCCACAATTGACATGTTACTTTTGATCTGCCCTTTTAAGTCTTTGATGGACTTATCCTGCTCCTGGGCTTCCTTGCGGAGGTTTTCAACCTCTTTTTGTAGGGATGCAATCGTCTTCTGGTTTGCTGCTTGGGCGGCCTCAGATTCTTCTAAGAGCCGGCGGATTGAGCGGGTCTCGTCTTTTGACACCCTTAAATCGGATAGGGCCTTAGTGAGCTGCTTAGGGACCATTTCGGGATCACCTGATATAGGAACCATGCATGTATGCCCGTCCCATTTGACTTGCCATTCTAACAGCCTCTCTTTAAGTCCGACAATCTCGTTGTCCTTCTGGACATTCTCTTCCTGTTGTTGAGCAAGGGAGTCAGCGAGAACCGTTGTCTCCTCTACCTAGACAAGTTCCTCTGTCTGTATATGTTCACCACGAGACATGTTCAGCTTTCATCTTAGCTCTTGGATTTACACTTCTGACTTAGCAAGAATACCTTGCCGTGCTGCGTTATCATCAACCCCCTTTCCTCTTATCATTTTCTTGATGTTCTCCAACTGGGTAGCGGTGGCCTTAGCGCTAATCTTCTCTCTCTGTTGGTTCTCTTTTATTAGTTTTACCTTCTTTTCGAGCTTCTATAAGGCAACTGTATGTTTCACCACCTCGGTCCGTAGCATATCCCCGATACATTGGTGCAAATCTAGCTTGTCTATCAGGGGAATGTTGCCTAGGTTAAAAATTATTGCCAAAGCTCTGTATTGGGATTCAGAACCTGAGGGCTGCAACACTGAGTGCTGAATGGCCAGTATGAGCTGCTCCTTATCCATATCTAGCACGGAAGAAAGCCTAGAATGGTGCTTGTCCACAAACTCCGCCAGTTCGGCCTTCAGTCTTTCCCTTGCGAACATGTTTCTGGTATTGATCTCATCCCTTGCCTCCTACTTGTCCACTGTGACTGCCTGCGAAAGTTCTGAGGGGCCTGAAGATGAGGCAGCGTCAAAGGAAACTAGAAAACCTCGCTTATCCTTGTCAGGAACCTTTAGCACAGGAATCTCATCATCAGATAGCTCGACCTCTATGTCGTTTGGCCTTGAGTTCTCTGTTTTTTATTAGGGTGAGCTTCTTCGTCAACATCCATGACCTCCTGGCTTCCCGAGGGGTCGTCCTGTTCCTGCCCTTCTGTCTCGATCGACACATTATCTCCTTTCCCTTCGGTAGCTGAGGACTCAGCCTCCATCTATGCATCCAAAGGCCACACATCAAGGTTAGCTTTCCATTTAATGAAGGGTGTAGGTTCATGCATATAAGCTGTCGATTTTATTTTCTTCTTCCTCCTGGTGAGGAATCCCTTAGGGTCATAGTGTCAGACGTCTCCCTGAGGGAGGTTCATCTCTCACAACACTTTTTCCATGGTTGAGAGGGCATGTCTTGAACTAATGGTGAAGGGGCCAATTGAAGTTGGGAGTTTGAGGATGTATCCCTTCTTCACAGGCAGGAAGTGGATCGGATCGGCCCTCAAGACCTGTCGGATGAATTCAAGGGAAAAAACTCGCATAGATGGGAACACCGGCAGGTGGTAGGGAGGCACCTCCGCACCGTAGACTCTGATCTCGGTATGGTCATAAAAAAGATACCAGTCACCCGTGAAATCCGCCTCATTGAACTGTAGCCAGTCCTTCTGCTTAGGAAAGATTCTAGGTGGAGGGCTGTCATGTATAATGGCATAGGCTATAGACATGAACTCATTAACAAACTTTGCATACCCCTTCCCCTCTGGATGTTGGTGAAATGCCGTAGTCCACTCGAAAACGGATCTGAGTTGGGCGTTTCTCATCGAGAATCTGTTCAGGCCTAGACTTTCAAATCTATTTGGTGCTCGAATGGGAATAGGTAAAAAACAAGGGAACAATATTTAAAAGAACTAGAAGAGGAAATTTCTTGAAACTGAGCCCCGATAGCCGAAGCTAAGAAAGAGGGGATATCCAAAAGGATCTCCGCCTGCATCATGAGCCATAGGAAAGCTATGCCCGCTTTAATCCCCCGGTCAACCTCCTCAGACCCTAACATCCCCGAGATGACTGCTAGGATGTGCTTTACATTGGTTCGGAAAGTTGACAGGGGGATAGAATCAGTGAGTGAGAAAGATGACAAGCGCAAATCGGAGAGGAGATTGAGGAAAGCACTTTGTTTCTCCCAGGGTTGCTTTGAAAAATGACAGGAGAGGGAGACCTCAGAGAATTCAACATAATCCTGGTTGGGAGGGTAGCAAAGGGCTTTCCTTATGAGTTGGGGAGTAATACGAAGGATCTTGTTGCTCTGGGTAGAAAGGAAAATGCCTCTTCGCTCGTCATAGGCCTCCCCAAGCCAGTTATTGAATTCAGGAAAAGGGTGCGTTGTTGGGGCGATTTGATAATACAGACTTGACTCGACAACTCTAAATATGTCCTCGCCTCTTCGCTGGTAGTCGAAGAGCTTGGCTCTGGTGCGGGCTACACTAAAGGGGTAGACTGGGTCACAGATTTGTGCATGAGCGTCAGTTAAAGGCTCGGGTCCAGGAGCAGTCCTGACCTTGCGGGTTTGTGGGGTTTCAGGCGCAGACTGTTTCGTTTTCTCCATGACAATTCGAAAATAAAAACAGAAGGGAAATAGCGAAACGGGAAAAACAACGAAATACCTGAAAGTGGTGAGGTAGCCAAGGAGAAAACGACGCAGGAGTGAAAGCGACCTGTACTTGAGTTTTAACCTGTTCTGCTCGAAAAACCGGTTAATAACCAATAACTTTGCACAGTCGAGGGTAAATCATGCTTATATCAAACCGGATTTTACTGAGTACGAGGCAAGGTGACACTTGTAGGGCTGACTTCGTAAGGATGTCGACAATGAGACACGTGGCGGTGGGTGATTGGTTGGCAGTAGCCGGGTAGGTGGGGGCCACGTGCCGAACAAAGTAGGTACTGGTCTTCATACCGCCTCCTAGACTTACCTTACCGTTGCATTTATCGACGCCAACTGTCATTCGCGGTGGGCCCTTCTTGAGTTTCGGCGGGGTGCATAAGAGTCTTGTTGCTCGTTTCTTAACCCCACGGAACTCTTGTCATTGGCTCGGAGGAAGGTGACGTCACCTCTTCCCGGGGCTCGACTTCGACCGTCGTACGACTTGTTTGATGTTGACAGAAAGGAATTAGCCGTGCACTCTTTGGTGCATTGTTCCGCCGCGGAACCATGAGCGGTACCTTCTTACTGTGTAATAGCCCTGATATATGAGGTCACCGCGCCTTTTCTTTAGGGACCCTCTTCCCACGATCTTCACCATTTTTACTGTCCACCGTCTTTCTTAGCATCTCCTTTCTTTTACTTAACTCCCTCCCTTGGAAGTCTGCTAAACACAATGAATCAGCTCTCTTAGATCCTATGATCGATCTTTAGATTTCTTTGGCAGGAAATCTACTGAGAACCTGTTCTCCTCCCATCTTTGTCAACTTAGCTTAGGCTAAATTTTGCACTGGCAGAATCTTCACCCCACCAACAACTGCTGAAGGTCTGCAACTCAGCTTCTGTTTCACGGCACTCTGCACAACGCTGAAATTCTAGACTGAGTCAGCCTGGTTGGCTTCTACATGAGCAGACTGGCTCTTGCATCCTTCTGGAAGGCACTGCGCTGCCTCTACGTCATCCAGCTGGGACTGCGTCAGGCCTTGCGTGGCTCTTCCTGCCTTTGGGTCCTTCTGATGTTGCGCTGCCCTCTCTGGTTTATCTGCTGCTGCTGTTGCTTTCTGCAACATAGATTCTTCAACCTTCTTGCTGGGGATTCAACTAGATCTGCAATCGCTCTGATACCATGTGAAAATTTCTGAATTTACTTAAACATAAAACCTACTCGTAAATTCTTGATTTACTTCTCCTACTTACATAAGTTATTAATCTGAAAAGTTCACCATTAACATTGAAGTAAAAATAGGAGCATCCTACACATGCAGATCTAAACTAAATAACACACTCAATGACAAAGTGACACAAGGATTTTCTGGACAACTGTCCCCGGAAAACCCCAATGCGGGAAAACCAGCGTTGCTAGCTTCTGGAGGGTTTTTAACTTTTTATTATTAAGCAGATTCTAAGTACAACAGATCTGGGCACCAAACTTGTTAACCCGACAGAGAAATAAATTTCTAGCAATACCTCTATTATGGAGATAGAAAAATTGACTGATTCGCACCCTCAAACGGGATTTACAGAACTCAGCCTTTTCTGGCCTCTAGAAACCCCAGCGCTGCTCTGAAGCCCTATGCATCAGCCCTCCTGGCCTCCTGTTGCCTCTGCGATGCCCCTGCTGGGCTTTCGGCTGCTCTGTGTAGCTGCTGCCTCTGCGCTGCCTTGGTCTGCTGCTTCTCTGCCCTTGTTGTACTCTTGGCCTGCGACTACACCATCTCCCTTGCCAATACTACCCCTCACTGCAGATGAAACACTTCTGAAATTCTTGGCAAACCACGCCCTAGAATTCCAGCTTAGCTTCAGTGCTCTGCCAGTGTGTGTGTTCCCCAACTGACCGCAAGCCCTCTTCTTATACTTTTCTCGTTGAAACATCAACGGCCGTGATCTAATCTTGAATTGACGGCTAAGATTAGAAGATGCTTGATCCGCGTCACTTATGTCATTCTCATCATATGTTTAATTTAATTACCTTTAATCTTTTAATTTTCCTAAGTTAGACTTAGGGTCCTTAACTAAAAAGATTAATTAATTAAATATCTCTTAAACATGATGGAATTTTCCAAAACACTTTCTGGGTCTTGGAGATCTTTTGTATTCTAGTCCCTCCACAAAGTTTGGGAGCTAGAGCACATTCGATGCTACCCCAGCACCCCAAAAACTCAACATCATGGTCATGGTACTTATCATCTGAAAGTTTATAAGAAGAATTTCTTGTGGGTTTACCTCTCCAATAGGGAGAGGTTTTGGCCGTGGCTCGAAAGCCTAAATTTGTGTCTCTTGTGTTTTTGGTAGTTGACTTGATGAAAGACATAATCAACTAAGAAGAGAAGACATAAGTGTGAAATTTTCAAGAGGAAAACATTTCTGTAATACTTGGTTTATTTCTCCTACTTATGAGATAAGTTATTTACAAATGCTTCAGTAAATTCTGAAACAAACACATTTGTAGATCTTCACTATCATTTTTTTTTTGGTAGTTTAGACTAAATCCTATTCATCCACGAGTTTCGAACCAGTGACCTTGCAGACAGAGTGCCTTAACAGTGCACCCCATCACCGACTGCTCTAGACCACGTGGGCTCAGATCTTCACTATCATTAAGAGCATAAGAACAGAAAGATAATTTACACATGTAGAACAATAGAAACAACCACATGAACACAGTTATTTTTGGACAATTGTCCCCGGAAAAACCCAATGTGGGAAAACCGGTGCAGCAGATGAGGGTTTTATATTTATCTTCAGAAGTGGAAAGTACATTTACAAGAGTCTGATGAGCAGATAAAATTTGTAAACAACTGGCTGAATTTTTTGGACCTTTCAGACAAATTTCAGACCCTCGGGGTGACCTCCTTCACCCTCTACGTCATCCTTCGTGAGAGCTCTGCGCAGTCTCTCCCTGGATTGCTTGATTCTGCATGGAGGGGGTCTTGCTACTGATCAGCTCACCCTTCCCCTCATCCTCCTGACTTCTGCTTCCCGATAACTGAGTCCTCCCTCCTTCTGCTTCTGCAACCCTGCCTATACAATCTCACCCACTGAAATCAAATTCTCTTGCTTCAAAATCGATTTCCTTCGGGTACTGAGAGTGTCCCCGGCTTGATCTCCAAATGGCCCTCAAGTCTCTTCTTATAGTCTTCTCGTTGATGAATCAACAACCAAGATTATATAGTTAATCAATGGCTCATATTAAAAGATGACTTGATCTTCGTTTTCTAGAAGATTCACACTCTGCTCTATTAATACCCTTTAATTATTTAATTTCTCTAAGTTTAAACTTAGGCTCTGCATTAAAATAATTAATTATTTTAATAGTTATATTCGAGTGGAATTTCCACAAACGATTTTTGGGTTCTCTGGATAACTGATGTCCAAGTCTCTACCAAAAATGAGACTTAGAACATGTTGGGTGTGGAGCTAGATTATCTTGTTTATTTTGTATCACAGTGTTGGACCCCTGTACCTTAATGGGGTGGCAACGTCACCCATAATTGTACGCTGCCTGGGGGGTCCACGGTTGGGTGGCTGCGAGTTTATGGAGCCCCCCCTGGCGGGGGGTTTCTGGGGCAGCGCCCCCGAAGCTAAAAACAAATGTAAAATTGCCTTGTATAAGTATAGTAATTTCTAGTCAATCTAGGCCGTTCATTAGGCGAATGATCTGACAGTAGAAGTTATGTTTAGTTTCGGGTTTTTTGCCCTAGAAGGGAACCCATCGCATGTATGAGGGTATTGTATTGTGGCTGTGTATTGTATTTGTATTCTCAGAGCGAGAAACAGATAGGGAGATTGAGAGAGAGAACACAGGATATTACAGTGGATCTGCTGTAGGTTTTGTCTCTTCATTTTGATAATAGAAAGGAAGGACTGGCTGTTCGGGGTGGACATAGCCCAAACTGGGTGAACCACGTATATCTATGTCTCTCTAGTTTTATGTATTTCTTGTGTTTGTGTTTCCGCATATATTTTATTTGTTCCATTGCTCTGTAATATATAATTTTCTAACAAAACACTTTCCGATGGTATAGAAATCAACACTCCCTCTTAGCGAGGAAAGTGTTGATACCGCTGTACTGCTCTGACTCTACATCATCTGCTGCGCTGATGATGTCCTGGCTACTGCTCCTCATCTCTGTGCTGCTGCTTCCTGTACTGCGGCCCTGCCACTGCAGCATCCGTATTGCAACTCCCTCTTCTTCTGAAGACCACCCTTTCCTCTAAGGGAAGGGGTTCTCGACCAATTCCATCTTCTCTCTGAAGCAAGTGAACTTGATCTTACTTAGAGCCTTTGTGAGGATATCTGCCACCTATTTTCTTGTAGGAGTGTATCGCAACTGTAATGCTCCCTTCTGGACATAGTCCCTGATAAAGTGACACCCAATGTCAATGTGTTTCGACCAGTCATGAAACACAGGATTTTCAGAGAGCTTAATGCAACTCTGATTATCGCACATAATCTTGGTCGGTTCTATCCGCTTCTTGAGTAGGTTCAAGAGCAATTTGTGGAGCCATATGGCCTTGCACGAAGTTGTGCTTGCTGCCATGTATTCTGCCTCGGCTGAGCTCAGTGCTACGGACTTCTGTTTCCTGCTGCACGAGGAGGTCATTCTTGATCCGAGACTGAAACAATACCCACTGGTACTTTTCCGATCAACTGTGCTACCAGCCCAGTCTGCGTCAGTGAACCCACTCAACTGGATCTTATTACCCATGGTGTACTTAACCCATACTCAACTGTCCCTCTCAAGTATCTGAGAACATGTTTGGCTGCTGCCCAGTGAACCCTCCTTGGTTCCAACTTCTACCATGAACTGACTGGGGGTATTCACTGCATAACAAATGTCTGGTCTCGTATTGACCAGATACATCAATGATTTGATGAGTTGTTTGTACAATGTGCGATCAACCTCATCATCCTCCGATGTGTCTATCTTTTTCCAATTAGTAATCATTGGCGTGGCCATTGGTCTACAGTCTTCCATTTGAAATCTCTTCAAGATTTCTGTCGTGTATCTTCCTTGTCCTAGGAAGATTTCCCCTTTCCGCTGCCAGACTTCTAATCCAAGAAAATAGTGCATTTGCCCCAGGTCTTTCATGTCGAATTTTGTTGCCAGATTCTCCTTGCAGTCCTTGATGAGCTTGGATGATCCGGTCAAAAACAGGTCATCCACATAAAGAACAAGAATAAGCGGCTCATCTCCTACTCTCAAGTAGTATAGGTTGGGATCTGCGTCACTCTTGACGAACCCCATCTTCTGCAAGTAGCTATCAATCTGTCCATGCCATGCCCTGGGGGCTTGTTTTAAGCCATACAAGGCTTTCTTAAGCCTGCAAACATGAGGCTTCTGGTCATGTGTCTCGAAGCCCTCTGGCTGCTCTATGTACACTTCTTCCTCTATCACCCCGTTCAAGAACGCTATCTTGACATCCATTTGGTGAATCTCCCATCCCATCTGCGTAGCCAGAGAGATGATGGATCTGATAGAAGTATATCGCGCTACTGGAGCGAAGGTTTCTTCATAGTCAATGCCTTCCTTCTATGCATACCTATTAGCTACAAACCGTGCCTTGAACTTCTCTATGCTGCCATTTGCAGCATGTTTGATCTTGTAGATCCATCTGGATCCTACAACCTATCTGTCCTGTGGTCTAGGGACTACTTGCCATACATCATTTTTCATGATGGAGCTATACTCCTCCACCATGGCATCCACCCATACTTGATGCTGAGATGCTTCCCGAAAGGTAGATGGTTCACCAACCTGAGCTACTAGTGCCTGATATCTGTTTGGTTGTTTCCTTATCCTCTTTCCTTCTCTAGGGGCTCCAACAAATTCTCTTGCATCCTTAAGAATTTGTTGAAGTTCTCTACTCGGTCTCCCATCAGTTGTGGGCAGCTTACCTGTTCTTCCTCTTGTTCTTCTTCGGAGGAGCTCTCCTCAGAATTATTGTGCCTTAGGGAGGCACTTGACCTCTCCTCTGTAGGTCGTTGAGGCTGTGCCTGTGGATCTTCCTCAATCTGCGTATCTGTGGCCATTTCTCAAGATTTCTTGAAGGCTCTCTCTTCCAGGAATTTCACATCCTTTCTTACCACGACTTTCCCGCTCTCTGGAATATAGATGCGATATGCCTTTGCATTCTCGCTATAGCCCATTAGAAAACCCTTTTTTGCAGTTTGATCCAACTTCTTTCTCTTTTCATCTGGAATGTGGCGGTACACCATGCTGTTGAATATCCTGATGTGGCTCACTTCTGGCTTGCTGCTTGTGAACACACTCTTGGGAGTTACCTTCCCTAAAGCTCTATTGGGAACTCTGTTTTGAATATATTCTACTGTATTGCAGGCCTCTACCCATAAGAATTTGGGCATATCTTGGTCGTACAACATTGCCCTTGCAGCTTCTATTATGGTCCGATTCTTCTGTTCTGCAACTCCATTTTGCTCTGGGTTGTATGGAGCTGTCCATTCTCTCTTGATGCCTTCCTTTGCACATAAATTTGTGAAGTCTTTATCGATATATTCTGCACCGTTGTCTGACGACAACTTCTTGATCTTCTTTCCTGTAGAGTTCTCCACCAATGCTTTGAAATCTTCAAATCGATCAAGGACTTCATCTTTGGCTTTCAAAAAATAGATCCAAGTTTTCCTAGAATGATCATCAATGAAGGTGGAAAAGTACTTTGCCCCACTGAGAGCAGTTGTGGACATTGGACCGCAAATGTCAGAGTGTATTAATTTTAATACACCTTTGGCTCTGCTGATGCTTCTTGGAAATGTTGCCTTAACGTACTTCCTTAGTACGCATCCCCTGCAAACTTCATCTTTCTTCGTGTTGAGTTTAGGAGCTCCTATGACAGTATTTTTGAGAATCCCCAAGGCTCCATTATGTAGATGCCCCATCCTTCTGTGCCATAATTAATTCAAATCTCTGTCGTCTGTACTGCCAATTAGGGCCACCGAAGATTCAAGCTTGAGCTTATACAACTTGTGACTTGTTACTCCGATTTGTGCCTTTTTGCTCCAGTTAGGGTGTTTGACATACACTTTATCTCGAATAAAGTATACGTCATAGCCCTTGTTTTGAAGTTGAGATACTTAGAGTAAATTCATCCCCAACCCTGGTACATGCAGAACATTCGTGGCTCGAATCTTGTGGCCATCCTTGGTTTGAAATGTTACGGTACCTCTCTTGATGCGGGTACATTTTGCCTTGTTTCCCATAGTTATCTGGAAATTCATCTGTTCTTCTTGGTAGCTCGAAAAACATTCTTGAACCCCCGTCATTTGAGCAAATGCTCCATTGTCAATATACCAAACACTTCGAGGAGCTGTGCTCGACACACAAGCAAGATCCTCCTCTAGTCTGGATGCCAACACTTGCATGTCGTGTTCTCTCTGCATTTCTGCGTGCTCTGGAGGATTGTGTGAACCCTTCCAGATGATGGAACTTTGGTCCATGGCAGATCCTCCCTTTCTGTTTTTAGCCCGTTGCTCTGATACCATGTGAAATTTTCAAGAGGAAAATTTTTCTGCAATACTTGGTTTATTTCTCCTACCTATGAGATGAGCTATTTACAAATGCTTCAGTAAATTCTGAAATAAACACATTTGCAGATCTTCACTATAATTAAGAGCACAAGAACAAAAAGAAAATTTACACAAGTAGCACAATTGAAAAAACCACATGAACACAGTTATTTTTAGACAATTGTCCCCGGAAAAACCCAATGTGGGAAAACCGGTGCAGCAGATGAGGGTTTTATATTTATCTTTAGAAATGGAAAGTACATTTACAAGAGTCTGATGAGCAGATAAAATTTGCAAACACCTAGGTGAATTTTCTAGACTTTCCAGACAAATTTCAGACCCTCGGGGTGACCTCCTTAACCCCTTGCGTCATCTAGCGTGAGAGCTTTGCGCAGTCTCTCCCTGGACTGTGTGATTCTGCGTGGAGGGGGACTTGATCAACTCACCCTTCCCTTCATCCTCCTGACTTCTGCTTCCCGATAACTGACTCCTCCCTCCTCCTTTTGCTTCTGCAACCCTGCCTCTACAATCTCACCCATTGAAATCGAATTCTCTTGCTTCAGAATCGATTTCCTTCGGGTACTAACAGTGTCCTCCGCATGATTTCCAAATGGCCCTCAAGTCTCTTCTTATAGTCTTCTCGTTGATGAATCATCGACCAAGATTATATCGTTAATCAATGGCTCAGATTAAAAGATGACTTGATCTTCGTTTTCTAGAAGATTCACACTCTGCTCTATTAATACCCTTTAATTATTTAATTTCCCTAAGTTTAAACTTAGGGTCTGCATTAAAATAATTAATTGTTTTAATAAAGTCATATCCGAGTGGAATTTCCACAAACGATTTCTGGGTTCTCTAGATAACTGATGTCCAAGCCTCTCTACCAAAAATGACAGTTAGAACACTTTCCGATGGTATAGAAATCAACAATAAGTAAAAGAAGTAATCTCACAAGCAATTATCAAGAAGATAATTGGAATTATGCATTGCCCTACCTAATTCTCAATATGGTGTCAGAGCTAAGGTGCTAAAGACAAGGGCTACTTAGCAAGGAGACACTCAAGGAAGCAAGTGATGCAACCATAAGGCCGCAATTAACAAAACATCAACACATGCAAGGTTAGCGGAATTAACCCCACATGTACTCCCCTTAACTTGACCTCCTTATCAGATTTAATCAGACGCATGCGGAAGTTTTAACCATGATTGATAACTCAATATTATAACTTTTACTTTTATGCATTGCCGCCCCTTCAGATTACCTTATTTCGTGCACGACTTCACATAATGCCAATACGTCGGACGTGTGGCTTATGGCCCACATAACTCCTTATACACACACACAGCCGATTATAATATTTCATACATACTGTGCGCGATCAAACAACGATCACTTTATAACAGACCACACATAAAACCCAAATCATTACCTGCGTACACACGGAATTGTCTGCTGTAGGGTCCACAACACCTTGAACCAATCACAGCACATCGCAAGTCGCTGCCGGCAAGGTTAACACTATACCAATAAGAATTAAACCTTAAATCCTGCGAAGTGCGCTATTGCGCAATGCTGACACATGGCTCCTCCATTGTCGCATCACATCCTTCCATCCTTTTTGCTTCGCATCACAATCAAAACATTTTACCGTGCGAACTCTTTAATGCTAAAACTCATTTCCTGCGATTTGCGAAGTTGCGCACTATCGACACGTGGCCTCCCTCATCCCATCGCAACTTTCGAACTTTACCTCATTGCAAGCAAAACACTTTACTTTGCGAAGCCTTCGTGCTATCTGTTATCTTTAGCGAAGTGTGAAATCGAGACTCGTTGTTCATCGTTGATCTATTCCCCTTTTAAACCTGCAATCTAATCGTGTTTGTCCATTCACCTCTTTGGAAATCTCTAAGTATCCTTTGCTTCCATCGATTCCTCTGCTTTATGCCGCTCTGTTGCTTTGATCTTTTTCCCGCTACTCCTCCTGGTTTATTCAAAGTTCTTCAATGCTATCTTTCCGAGCTTTTCTTCTGTCTTGTTTAATGCTATTTCTAGCTTGAACACAGAGTACCCTCTATATTACTTCTTCGAATCAGAATTACTCGAACTGTACATAATTTATCTGCACAAATTCAATCCCGTTAACTTCATTCATAGCTAATTAACCCCAGACTGGAATCACCCAGATTCTACCCAGTCATAAGTCCTTTATCACTCAAAGGGACTTATACAATCAAACTAGAATTAATACACTGATATCGAATTCTTTCTATTGCGGATCACTCAACACATAACAAAAATGACACATAGTCAAACGGGAATTCGAGTTCTCATTAAACTAAATAAATGTACAAATACAAGCAAATCTATTTACAATCTGGCTTGGCCTGATCTACCTTTACATGGTCGTTTTCTCTTCCTCTTTCTCTGTATATGCCCGAAGGTTGACAATTAAATTTCTCTCTAAGAATATCCTCTTTTTTCTACTCTACCTACCTGTTTGTGCCTTTGAGGCTTTATAATTATATACAAAAGGTTCTGTAACCAATTTTGGTTTAGATCCATAGGTTACTTGTTAATTTTGGGCAATTAGGTCCAAACTCCATGTTGTGATGCTCAGATGACGATGCCAAATTTTTTATTGGATTACTCTTTCAGAGAGGTGCAAGATCGATTAAAGATCATTTTGATTGGATGAGAAGAACATGTATTTTGAATTTATTCCACATGTGCAAGGTCAGCCTGTTTAATCCCACATGCATAAGAGATGTGTCACACACCCCCATAGATGCCTATATATTGGAGAGACTTGAAGTTCATTTTACACACACATTTTGGTGGAGGCAACTTCTTCTAACTTTTTTTTTTCTACTCTACCTACCTGTTTGTGCCTTTGAGGCTTTACAATTATATACAAAAGGTTCTGTAACCAATTTTGGTTCAAATCCATAGGTTACTCAACAAAATCCTAAAAATCCTTGAAATCCTCATGAAGTTCCTAAAATCTCTTCTTTATCCCTTGGAGATCTCAACATTCAACTAAATCCTAAGGATCCTCGATAAATCATGAACTACTTTCTAATCTAAGATTTACAACATTTCAAAATATCTCAATCCACATCAATCACTCATCAATCACTCATGTTCTCCTACATTCGAGAATATTTACAAATATGCCTCTCAATTTTTAATTAAATCCTATTCTAAATGTCTCATCTAAATCAATTAAAATATTGAAAATTACATTAATTAAATACTTAGGAAAACCAACTCTTTTGAAAAACACAAGACCCCCTAGATTCTACTAAATGTACAAATTTTCGGAACCATGATGCTCCTGCATCAGACTCCCAAGGTAGAAAATAGGCATGATCTCCAGATCATGTGCTCCCAATCTTTGTCCTCCTGGATCCCATACTTTGCTCTATAATCTGCCTTTGGTTATTGTTGTTGTTGTTTGTTGCTGTTCTCTAGGTCTCCATACTTTATGTTGCATTGCCCCACTAGCTATGCTTTCACAGTCTGCTATTGTATTTCTCTTGCTGCTGCTGCTTTGCTTCCTTGCTACTGTCTTCTTCTAAGACATCTTCATCATCAACTTTCTTATCCTTTCAATCTCCATGTCTAGTTTATCCTCTGACTAGTACTTCCTCTGCCAATTGTTGTTGCACTCTGTCCACTTATCTTCAAACTGCTGTTTGTTACTTTCACTTTGAAGTTGTTGGATTCTTACTATCGCCCTTACATCTTTACCCTCTTGTTGCTTCTGAGCTTTTGTCTTATCTCCAAACAACGTCTGTTCAATATCTGCAAATTTACTTTTAAAAAGTAAATTGTCTTCTGATTCTTTGACTGAAGTGACATTTTCTTCCAGCTGTTGATTATAATTCCATTCTCCTTTATCTTTATTGTCTTTGAAGACAAAAATTTGTTCATCCTCATACTACCTTTGAACTTCACTCTTACCTTCAAAAGATAAGATGTCCTCCATCTCTTTTATTACAGCTTCGTTTGTATCTTCTTCATCACCTGCAAATACATCATAAACTTGACAATTTAAACTCACCTCAGTCTCCTTAGATGTTATAAACATCTCTTCTTCTTTGGCTGTAATTTCCTCTTCACTGTTAGGCTCTCTCAACATTTCTTCTAGCACTCTAATCTCTTCTTTACACTTAAAAAGTATAAAGTCATCTCCGTCTTTTCTCATAACAGTCTCCAACAATTGTTTTTCTTTTTGGCTGCCCATGACAGTGAAACATCTCACAAGATCTTCATCTTGTCCTTCCTTCACATCTTCACTTTCTTCACCAAAGAAAATACCTTGCTCAGGTTTACAAAGGTAAACTTCTTTTGCTTGTTTTTGGCTATCAATATCAGCCAAATTTCCTCTGTTTATAGCTCTATCAGTATGCTGAAAATCAATATCTTCCTTGAATTGTGTAAAAGCTTCCTCATGAGACCTGACTGTCTCATCCTTTTTCATTAAAACAGAATTCAGATTCTGTATGTCCTCTTCTTCGACAATTCCCAAAGATTGTCCATCATCCAGTATTACACCTGCAACCATTCAAAAATTGTTAATTTCAAAATCATAACGCTCAGTAGCCTCAACTGATGTTTCAGACATCACTGCTCCATCTTCAAGTTCAAAAGAAACTTGTTCATCTCCAGCAACTTTGCTTTTTTGTAGCTCAACTCCTTCGAGCTTCTCTACCCTCAATTGAACATTCATTATCTGCTCAAGCTTCCTCAGCTCCTCTATTAGCTGCATATTCACCTACTGCTTTCTCTTCTCTTGTAGCCTTTTCCATTTCACTTTCTATCTCATAGTCCAACCATACCTCTGGTCTACCTTATTTCTCTGCAACATACCCATCAACAATGCAATTTGGAAATTTATCTCAACTTTCTCTCTGTCAATCTCTTCTTGACTTATCTTCCTTTCCATGCCATTTTCTTTGGCATATTTCTTCTCTCTTCTTCTGCTGTGGCTTCTCTCTGAACCTCTGCTATGACTATCAGTAGTCATTCTTCTGTCTTTTGTGAACTGCACTAAGCCTCTCCTTCTCAGCGCGTCTCCATACCTGCTGCAAGTCCCTCACCAAGCCTTCTCTCCTTGGTCTTTTGGTAACACTAGTTCTCTGTCTCTGGAACCTCTATTTGAGCAACTCCTTTGCTCCTTGGCTTCTACAATTCTACTTTCTTCTGAGAACACTCTTGTCCTCTCTGTCCAACCTTCAACTGGAACATTCAGGTTCTTTGCCACATTTCTTCAGAGTATCCACTTTACTCTGTCTTCAAGAACACAACTGGTTCTTCTTTTCTTTACAACTATCCTTTCAACTATCTTTGCTGAGATATTCCTCCTTTGTCTTCAACCTGCAAAACATAAACCAGAGTTAATATAAAACCACTACCTGTATGATTTCACAAGTAGTCTGCTTCCACTCTTCACATTCGAATGGATCTCCGTTCTTCTCAAGAAAACAATCATTTCTTTGTCAGATTTTACTGTCTGACTTTTCTCTGCACTTGTCTCCACCTTTTCAAATTTACAATATGACTCTTCCTCCTTTGATCCACAATCACGCTGAATCTCACTCTGTTATCTTATCAATGTCTTCTACATAGTTTAACTCTGTCACCTTCATCAAAACTCTGCTTGTTCTGATTTTCCCCCAAAAGAGCTTTAACTTGCTCTGATACCAAATTGATGCAACATAAGGCCGCAATTAACAAAACATCAACACATGCAAGGTTAGCGGAATTAACCCCACATGTACTCCCCTTAACTTAACCTCCTTATCAGATTTAATCAAACACATGCGGAAGTTTTAACCATGATTGATAACTCAATATTATAATTTTTACCTTTATGCATTGCCGCTCCTTCACATTACCTTATTTCGTGCACGGTTTCACATAATGGCAATACCTCAGACCCGTGGGTTATGGTCCACATAACTCCTTATACACACACACAACGGATTATAATATTCCATACATACTGTGCGCGATCAAACAACGATCACTTTATAACAGACCACACATAAAACCCAAATCATTACCTGCGTACACACGGAACTGTCTGCTGTAGGGTCCACAACACCTTGAACCAATCACAGTGCATCGCAAGTCACTGCCTGCAAGGTTAACGCTATACCAATAAGAATTAAACCATAAATCCTGCGAAGTGCGTATTGCGTAGTGCTGACACATGGCTCCTCCATTGTCGCATCGCATTCTTCCAACCTTTACGCTTCCCATCACAATCAAAACCTTTTACCGTGCGAACTCTTTAACGCTAAAACTCATTTTCTGCAATTTGCGAAGTTGCGCACCATCGACACGTGGCCTCCCTCATCGCATCGCAACTTTCGAACTTTACCTCATTGCAAGCAAAACACTTTACTTTGCGAAGCCTTCGCGCTATCCGTTATCATTTGCGAAGTGCGAAATCGAGATTTGTTGTCCACTGTTGATCTATTCCCCTTTTAAATCTGTGATCTAATTGTGTTCGTCCATTCACCTCTTTGGAAGTCTCTAAGTATCCTTTGTTTCCATCAATTCCTCTGCTTTATGCCGCTCTGATCTTTTTCCCGCTACTCCTCCTGGTTTATTTAGAGTTCTTCAATGCTATCTCTCCGAGCTTTTCTTCTGTCTTGTTTAACGCTATTTTTAGCTTGAACACAGAGCACCCTCTGTATTACTTCTCTGAATCAAAATTACTCGACTTGTACATAATTTATCTGCACAAATTCATTCCCGTTAACTTCATTCACAGCTAATTAACCCTAGACTGGAATCACCCAGATTCTACCCAGTCATAAGTCCTTTATCATTCAAAAAGACTTATACAATCAAGCTAGAATTAATACATTGGTATCGAATTCTTTCTATTATGGATCATTCAGCGCATAACAAAAATGACACATAGTCAAACGGTATTTCGATTTCTCATTAAACTAAATAAATGTACAAATACAAGCAAATCTTTTTACAATCTGGCTTGCCCTGATCTATCTTTACGTGGCCCTTTTCTCTTCCTCTCTCTCTGTATATGCCCGAAGGCTTACAATTAAATTTATCTCTAAGAATATTCTCTTTTTTCTATTCTACCTACCTGTTTGTGCCTTTGAGGCTTTACAATTATATACAAAAGGTTCTGTAACCAATTTTGGTTTAGATCCATAGGTTACTTGTTAATTTTGGTCAACTAGGTCCAAACTCCATATTGTGATGCTCAGATGACGATGCCAATATTTTTATTGGATTCCTCTTTCGGAGAGGTGCAAGATCGATTAAAGATCATCTTGATTGGATGAGCAGAACATGTATTTTGAATTTATTCCACATGTGCAAGGTCAGCCTGTTTTATCCCACATGCAAAGAGATGTGTCACACACCTCCACAGAAGCCTATATATTGGAGAGACTTGGAGTTCATTTTACACACACATTTTGGTGGAGGCAATTTCTTCTCTCTTGGATGGTGATGGAGTAGCATTCTTGGTTTTGCATTTAGGGCTTCTTGGTGCAGCGTCTTGGTAGAGAATTCTTGATGAAACGTCTTGGGGTTGTGTGACACATGTGGGTGGCTGACCTTATAAAGACTTCGCTGGTTGAAGCATCCTGCTGATCATTGTGACACCACCATTCTTTATCTCTGTTTTGGGCTTGTCTTCCATCGATCTATTGGTATGTTCTATTTGCATCTTACTTTCATTGTGCCCTAGAAGTTCAAAGTATATTTGCATCTAGCATAGAACATCTTCAGAATTTAAGATTACTCAACAAAATCCTAAAAATCCTCCAAGTCCTCAATTAGTTCCTAACATCTCTTCTTTATCCATTGAAGATCTCAACATTCAACTAAATCCTAATTATCCTCCATAAATCACGAATTACTTTCTAATCTAAGATTTACAACATTTCAGAATATCTCAATCCACACCAATCACCCATCAATGACCCATCAATCACTCATGTTCTCCTACATTCGAGAACATTTACAAATATGCCTCTCAATTTTTAATTAAATCCTATTCTAAATGTCTCACCTAAATCACTCAAAATATTGCAAATTACATTAATTAAATACTTAATGTACAAATGTACAAATTTTCGGAACCACGATGCTCTTGCATCAGCAAGATTCAAAGTTAAGGTCAAAGTTTGCGTTGAAAAGTCAATTAAGTTTGCAAGGAAGATTCTCAAGCCATTTCAAGAAGACCTTCAATCTCATTCAAAGGATCCACTCATCAAGGAGATAACCTTTGCCATCAAAGATTTATGACATTGAAGACATTGTTGGAAGACACGTCTTCAAGCACCATCCAACATTGTCCAACACCTTTGAAGACATCTACATTGGAGAATTCATCTAAGAGGGAGTTCTTAACTTCATCTTCATCAAGGAAGTTGCTAGAAGGAGGACGTCACTCTACTCAAGTAAGTATCTATGACCTCATCTAAAATGACTTATTGCAAAAAGAGCAACAAATTGGTTGGGTCATCAAACTTTAGTGCATGGAAGAAGAGGACAATTTTGAATCTAATTGAAAATGAAGTTATGGGCTACATCGAAGGATCTACAATTCAACCTTCAAAAGAAGACATTCAAGCATATATCAAATACATGAAGGGAGAAATAAGAGCCCAAAGGATTCTTATAGAATCCATAAAGGACTTTCTCATTCCCTATGTATCAAATCTAGAATCCTCAAAAGAAATATATGATAAATTGCTGGAGATATTCTCGAAAGGTTTTGCAGGGGAAATAATATCCTTGAGACAAAAATTATACAAATTGAGAATGTCAAGAAAGAAAGGAATAATTCCATATATATGGATATTTTCGCAATACGAGATCAACTGCAGAAATTGGGAGAAGTAATGTCTAATGGAGAAATACTCACTATGGTATAAAATGCTCTACCTAAAGAATAGGGAAGTTTCACTTCAAGCATCGATGGGAAGGAAGAAGCGATGCCATTCTAGGATCTATTTAAGATAGTAGAAACAAGATCGAAAGCCAAAGATGATACAAGATCAAGTGGAAGGAATCAAGTCTTTGCAGCCACGTCTAGGAAGAAAGGAAGATTCGGTAAATTTGGTCCTCAGAATAAAAGAAGAAATATGGACAAAGCACGATGCTTTGGATGTAATGATTTTGGGCATTATAAAAGGGATTGTCCTAAATTTAGGAAGGACAAGAGGAAAAAGGAAGAAGCCCATGTCACAGATGAAAGGGAAGAGCCTGATGCAAAGAAATCTAGGAAAGAAGTAGCGAAAGATCCCTATTATGGCTGTGATCATCTTTCTCTTGAAGTGATTTTTGTTGGTTGTAAAATAGTATGATAGGAAGCAATGTATAATAAGTGCATGATGATAGAAGCATGGAAGGAGCACTTGAAGAAGTAGCTCATGGAAACCTCACTGATAACTACATTGATGGAAGGAAGTCAACAAGATCAAGGGTCATCATTCAATAATCAATATGGAAATAGGTGTTGACATTTTTCTAATGGAGTCCTCTCTGGATTCACTGACTAGAAAGAAAGCAAAAGGTTTGATTGAGAATTCTATTTTGCAGAATTCGGGGATTAAAACATGATGACATATTGATGAAGCAGGGCAAGGGAATGAAGTATTTGATTCTAGTAAAATTGCTGCAAGATGACTCAAAAGGAAAAGAATGAGGTACACATCTATTTTCTATCACTGGACGCTGTGAAGTCATGTCATATGGTTGCAGGTGATGGACTTCTATCTTTAGAAGTATTATCAATGAAAGAAGGATCTTTTCTAGTGCACGGGTTACCACTAACAGATGACAATCAAATATGTTCCCATATGGAATATGAGGTGGTTGTATAGAAACAAGGAACTAGATACTGAAAGTTCCTGGGAATAAAGCTATGTGGAGAAAGGAAGGAAGAGATCATGGAGAGCAACCATGTCAAGAGGCGGTTATCATCCGGAAGCCAAGAAGATGTGACTAGGAGATCTCCTGGGAAGATATGTGGACTTTGATAGAAATATGGTAAACAAGAAGACCCTTGCCAATACATATCTTTAGGAGACGTGTCAATCTGAATAGAGGATGTCGATACCTACAGAAAGATGTCATGGTGAAAGATCATCACTGAGGTAACTTTTGATTTAAAGGTTCTTATGTATATGTTTATTTGGATAAGTTTATGCGTAATATCCCAAATTGGGAACAAATAGTAATACAAAGGACACAAGACTAAAAACTACAACATAATAGAAAATGACATTAAGACACACTAAATGAAGCTAAAGTCAGTTGAGCCATTTTATTAATTTCTATGGGAAAGAGTAAAATGGAGGTGCTCAGAATGATGGCACTTGGACCTTCACAAGACAGGCTGAAGTATAACTCAAACCTAGACAAAAACACTACTGGAAATACTGTTTTGCATTGCTGCCTCTTTGTGCTTCCAGTGCTGGAACTACTGCTGCTGGCTAGAATGGAACTATGGTTTGAGCCTGCTCCCGTGCTCAGAAAATTTTGGGCTTTTAACCCCATGCTCTACTCACAAGACCCACAAAAACCTGCGAAGGGTTTCCAGAAATCCCGACCCCAGAAAATAGCCCCCTTGGGCTTAGCACGCTGCTCTGTTGGGGAAATCCGTCTCCTGGCTGAACTGCTGTAAAACGCCCTCAAAACTTTGCCCAAATCCCTAGTAGGAGGTGGCTAGCCTCCCCTCCAAATCTTCCGACTAAATCTGCACTGCTTCCCTGCTTCCCAGCTTCTCAGCTAGACTGTGCAATCATTGCGTAGTCAAGATGGCCTTTGCGCTGTCCTGAAGGGACTGCGTATGCCTGGAATCTTTCTCTGCAAGCTTCTTCGAAAATTGATGTTACTCCTCTCCTAAGCGGGCCTCTAGAAGCTGCTCTGCCTCTTGCTGATTCTAGGCACTGGGATCAGATCATCCCCTTTGCCTAAACTCCCCTCTCTGAAGCTGAAACACTTCTAAGAATTCTTAGCAAACCCTGCCCTAGAATCTCAGCTTAGCTTCAGTACTCTGCCTCTATGTGTTTGAGCAAATGACCCCAAGCCTTTGCTTTATACTTTTCTTGTTGGGAAACCGACGACCATGATCGATCTTGAATAAATGGCTAAGATTAAAAGAAAGCTTGATCCGTGTGACTTAAGACAATTTCATCACATGTTTAATATAATTAACTTTAATTATTTAATTTTCCTAAGCTTAGACTTAGGAAATACATTAAAATAATTAATTAATTAAATATCTTCCAAACCAGATGAAATTTCTCAAATCCCTTTCTGGGTTTTGTAGATCATGTGTACTCTAGTCCCTCCACAAATTTTGAGAGCTAGAGCACATCCGATGCTACCCCCACTACACAAACTCTCAACATCACTAAGTGCCCCTCATCATCTATAGGAGGTGTTGAGATTTTGTGTATTTGGGGTAGCATTAGTTGTGCTCTAGCTCCCAAATTTTGTGGAGGGACTAGAGTACACTTGATCTACAAGACCCAGAAATGGATTTGGGAAATTTCATCTAGTTTAGGAGATATTAAATTAATTAATTATTTTAATGTATTTCCTAAGTTAAAACTTAGGAAACTTAAATAATTAAAGTTAATTATATTAAACATGTGATGAAATTGTCTTAAGTCACACAAATCAAACTTTCTTTTAATATTAGCCATTGACTCAAGATCTGATTATGGTCGTTGGTTTCCCAACGAGAAAAGTTTAAAGGAAAGGCTTGGGGTTATTTGTAAAAGACACACAGAGGCAAAGCACTGAAGCTAAGTTGAGATTCTAGGGCGGGTTTACTAAGAATTCTCCGAAGTGTTTCAGCTGCAGAGAGGGGAATTTAGGCCAAGGGGATGATCTGATTCCAGGGTCTAGAATCAGCAAGAGGCAGAGATAAACTCAGAGAGCCAACGCAGAGAAGCAGGAGGGCAACAACAGGATGGGCAGCAACTGTGCTACGCAGGTGCTGTGCAGTCCCTCAAGGACAACGCGATTTTCTGCAGGAAACCCTCAAGGGTTACGCAGAGACCCTAAGGGGCAGCATAAGCACTGCGTCACGCAGTCTGGGGTATCCAGTCCTTTTCGGAGCAACGCTGAGGGATGCAGAGGCTGACGCAGAGGCTTTAGGGGCAGCGCTAGGGTTTCTAGGCCCTAATTTTGGTTGAGTTATGTAAATCCCATTTGAGGGCGTGGACCAATCATTATTTTGGCCCTAGATCAGCCAGTGAGCTTTAGATCTAATTTATCTCTGTCGGGTTTTCCAGATCTGGAACCCAGACTTGTATTCATAAAATTCTTAATAATAAAAGCCTCCAACAGTCAGAAGACTGGTTTTCCTGCATTGGGTTTTTCCATGGACTATATGTCCAGAAATAACTGTCGCTTTGTCTATGTGTGCATGAACTTGTTCAAGATCTGGATTGGTGGAGATCTGTTATGTGTTTTGCTTCGATTTTAACTTGAATTTATTCAGTTAATAACTTATCTAAGTAGGAGGAGCATAACCAGATTAACGGTAAAAATTTCTGCATAGTGTAAAGATTCAGAAATTTCCATATGGTATTAGAGCAATTGTAGATCTAGGAGGGTCACCAGCAAGAGACTGAAGGTTCTAGTTGCAAAAAGCAGCTGGAATAGCAGCGGAAACGCATATATGAAGGGACAACGCAGTTTTCAGAGGCAGATTCATGCAAAGGGAAGGGTGACGCTGTCTAACACTGTCTCCTAGCAAGCCCACGAAATTACTACGCTGAGGCATCTCAGAAACAATGTTGGATTAGTCTGAAGCCTGCTAGTGTGCTGCAGATCTGAATTTGTCAGATCCAGAAAAGACTGAAGATTAACTGCAGAAATTCAAAAGGTGCTGGTGGGGTTAAATTTCTGAAGACCAAAAAAAACTTCAGAGAGTTTCTGGCCAAAGAACCTTGCAGTTTGATCAGAGGATCAAGGAGAGATGAATCATTGTTGATTTGGCAGATTTCCAAGGGGGGAAATCAGTTGTCAAAGGGAGCAGAAGGTGCCTGTTTTACCAGAGAGGGTTTAATTTAGAGAGTTTCTGGTCAAAGAAACTTGCAGTTTTATCAGAGGATCAAAGAGAGCTAAATCATTATTGATTTGGCAGATTTCCAAGGGGGGAAATGTAATATTCCTAATTAGCACCGCTAATTGGAATATTTGATTTTTGTATAGTTTTGCCGACTATAGTTTATTAATAAATAAAAGTGAGAAAATGGGTCTAACTCACTTAAATAAAATAAAGTGTTTCCCTAGTAGATGCAACGTTGTAACTTAAGGGGGGAGCCAAGGGGGGCCACACACCACGTGGAGGAGCCAATGAGAGAGAGAGGACGTTGGTTTTGGAGGGAAACCAATGCTATAAAAGGTGGAGGAGTCCTCATTTGGGCATTATTGATATTGTTGATGATATTGTTGATGATATTGTTGAAAAAGGGCCAAAATATAAAAGGTCAAATTTTGAAGGTTGGAATTAGAAGAAACGTTTTCTGGGTTTTTCTGGGTTTTGGGCAAGGATCACCTTCCCAAATTCCTGGAATTTTCTGAGTAGTTTTCAGTGGGTAAATCGGAGGTCAAAGTTAAGCAGCAGTATGGTTTTGCAGCAGCCGTGCAGTTTCTGAGGAGCCTGTAGACACATAGCAGAAAGAGCCGATGGCAGGTGATGATGATGAGAGGAGATTTAGAGAGGCGCTCCAACACATGCAGGATTTGTCACAGAGACTCACTGCGCTGGAGGTTAGGCAGTGGGAAACCCCAAGGGGTTTTCAGATTGGTGAGGGATCGGGCACATCCCACCATTTGCCAGAGCATGATGCCACTCAGCATATGGCATCACATACACCCACACGTCCTACCATGCCCACTTTTCTGGATGAAGACATAGGGGCAGGAGCACAGCGAGAGCCGGAGCCGGGCCACATGGGTGAGTATTTTGCAGAGTACCAGGCATACAGGCAGGAATTCATGGAGGCTCTCTCGTTCAGAGACTTTGTTCAGCTCTAGCGTGATAGTAGACCTCACTACTTTCACAGAGGGAACAGTCACTCACATGATGGGGGCTTACAGCGCACAGTGGACAGATTCCATCTACCGACATTTGACGGGTCATCCAGGCGCTCAGGAAAAGCTTGGGTGGACAAGTTGGATACCTCTTTCCAGCTTGACCGAGTATCGGAGAGGGAAACCATTAAAATGGTTACCTCGCACTTGGAGGATGAGGGCACACAGGATTGCAGGGAGTCCGAGGTTACACCTAGTGTGACACAGGATTCACCCTCATTGGAGACCTCC
This sequence comes from Pinus albicaulis, assembly GCA_034641835.2. Classification (NCBI taxonomy): domain Eukaryota; kingdom Viridiplantae; phylum Streptophyta; class Pinopsida; order Pinales; family Pinaceae; genus Pinus; species Pinus albicaulis. Next base: position 1,673,070,727 of record CM076580.1, on the reverse strand, counting down.
TTAGCCATGTCGGTTTGATGTGGTAGGGGAGAAGGTAGAGCTTACCCCAGTAGAGCCATCCATTGAGGTGATGACCGGAGTCGCGTCCGAGTCTTCGGGTGGTAGCAACACACAGATGGGTGCAGTGTCAGGAGATGTATCCACCTTCGATGAGGCACTAAAAGATACAGAGGTATCAGATGATGTTCGCAGGCAGCAGTATCATCAGCTTCGGGCAGACCTTCGAGTTTTGAAAGGGAAGGCCACATCAGTACAAGAGGCCATTTTGTTGTAGGACCAGGAGCTGGAGGGTATGAGAGTGACTTGTGCCAAGTCAGCGGCCAAGTTGGTCCGCATTGGGGAACGACTAGATTCCCTGATGGTACAATCAGAGGGCACGTTGGAGCGTCAGATCATTCCCCTTCAGGCATGCATGGATGGGACTAGCAGTGTTGTTGGGTTATCTCTTCTCGTTGGAGAGAGAGAGGCAGAGCCACCTAGTCAGATCTCATATGTTGACTTGGATAGCGGTATGAGACGATCAGAGTTGCACAGGTACAGCATCCACATGTTGAGGTTGGATGGCGAGAGATTTTGAGTTGGTACTCGGTGGAGCGGGCTATGGAGATAGTGATGGATCCGAGTGTAGCTCAGCAGGATTTTCTATGCATGGGGAATACAGGAACCCCAGATTGGCATTGGGATCCAGGTGGGATCACCTACCGTTTCCCAGGCAGGTCGGCTGACTATGCCTTGGAGAGTACAGTTGGCCTAGTAGTAGAGCATGTGCAGTTTCGGTCAGCTCCAGTGGCCAACCAGTTTATGGGCAGACTCCCTAGGTTGTCATGGCATGATATTCATACACAGGATCACGGGGTGGTCAGCACACCTTGGCAGGAGCTTGTCGGAGGAGGTGGCATTGGCAGGCCACCAGATGGCACCTTGTATGGGGCCAAGGATTCTTCACCTTTGTGTGGGGCACAGAGGACGCAACGGAGCCGAGCAGGGGTGGTAACACTACTGATGCACAGGGAGATTCACTTCTCGGACCCCTTGAGGAGGATTTGGAGTGATGATTCTTTCGTCGGCAGGTATAGTGACACGACGGTGGAGACGATGTTACCGATTGGTGGTAGTCCGACATGTAGGGGCACAGCTCCAGGTCATCACATCCAGGGATGTGTGGGAGCCTCTAGCATTGAGCGGTGGATTGCCGGTGGACATGGAGTAGCATGGTGGTGTACCATAGTGTGTGGGACTGCATTGTGGAGTAGGAGTATCCTACATCACATTGAGAGCATGCGGAGAGTGACCGATGCCTGGACACAGTCAGGGCATGAGACGGTACAGGGTGCTACAGCAGTAGCACATGGTATCCAGCAGCATACCGAGGTATGCCTCAGTGTGCAGTGGCATGTTGAGGAGTATATGGATAATTAGTGGTATGCGAGGGCATACGGTGCTGCACAGCAGGGTCTTAGAGCATTGCTTCCAGAGAGACTCATGGACAGGGACATCGGGCTTACCTTTGGTAGTAGTTCACCCAGGATCGATGGAGAGACAAAGGAGCGATACTTGGCGGTATCTGTGGGGACTCACACACCTGACTCGCTTCGACATCACTCACAGGTACAGCTGATTATGTTTTTGACCTTTGGCACTTTGGGCGTGAGTAGCAGGGTACGCGAGGTTCACCCTAGATATTTGGATGACACTCAGTACACTAGGCGAGAGACTTCTCAGCAGTGGCACTGGGTTGGTGTGCTAGTTGACAGCCACAGGTTGGGGGATGAGATGATCCTTTGCAGAGGTGGTGCATTAGTCATCACTGAGCCTATGCTTGGGGAGCAGGTCATGAGGGAGACATGCATCACTTTTCCCTCACGGCATGTGGAGAACATGCATGGGCAGAGGGTACTGGGTACGGCAGAGGTAACACCCCAGTATGTGTTTGGGCTCCAGACACTGTATCGACACTTTATCGAGAGGATAGGTGGCATGTTCGATGTAGATGAGATGGCGGAGGTAGAACAGGAGGGCATTCCTTCTGTATACCAGGGTGAGGACTCTTTTTCATATGAGTCCATAGGATCAGTTGAGGATGCTTCTGGGGAGCGAGAGCAGTCATGCATGGATGGTGACAGTAGGTTGGAGCTACATTCTAGTGTCCGGGGTGAGCAGTCACGAGACTCTGCGGGAGATACTCTTGGTGAAGAGTCATTTGTGACAATTCAGCTAGAGCAGCAGGTGATGGAGCCTGAGTCGACAAAGGAGGACACTACTTACATCAGCCATGATGTTCCTTTAAGAGAGAGCCAGATGGGTGCCCACATTGAGTCGATGAGGGATATGTGGCTAACATTGGGGTCAACCATCGAGGTGGGACAGTCATATGCATTGACATCGAGTACGGTGACAGCAGCTGCAGATCCATATTCTCTAGAGGTTTTGGAGGTCGATGGGATTGTTTTGCAAGGGACCAGTAGACAGCGGGAGCATGACATTCCTGATCAGGAGTGGGAGGAGTTGTTGGATATGGTGGAGCATCCATCTGTGGGTCGACACAGGGATGAGACGCAGATAGGTGCACACACAGTCAGCAGAGCTGCAGTGTTTTTAGTGTGTAGCACTCTCCAGGAGTACATCGATGGAGCTTGCAGCGTATCTTGCCCACTTTGGCCCATTATAGAGAGAGGGGCTTCCTTCTATAGGCATCTTTCACTGGCAGACAGGGCAGAGCAGTGGGAGTTGATTACGAGTTGGCGACAACACTCCCGGCATGTTCCATATGCAGTTGTTATCGCTACATCAGATTCTTCTTCCATGATGGACTGGCGGGAGATCATGAGTTGGTACCCTCTTGATGTTATGGTATTCTTCGGAGGGAGCACAGCGGAGCAGGGGCCCATGGACATAGCACATGTTCTAGATTCCAGCTGGCAGGGGGACACAGGTCATGATTTCTTCAGCACCCCATCCCGATTTCAGGAGAGCGGGATCAGCATGGGGTTGAGTCACGACTTGGATTGGAGAGAGGTGATGAGTTGGTATGCAGTTGGAGGGGTAGCATATGCAGCTATAGGTACAGCGCAGCAGGAGCCCGGGAGCGTTGAAGCTTGTTGGTTGTCTTCACCTCTTAGAGCATTGGTCATAGCTAGAGGCAGTGCACAGTCTGAGCCGTGGGACTGGTGCGATTATTGGCCATGGTGGCGATGGGATCCGGGAGGATTACTGGTTGGCTGGTACTGTGAGAGGTCACTTTGGGATCCTGGCATTGAGATATCCTTTCGTATCAGGGTGATGCAGAGGTCAGAGAGGTTTCAGTGGGACCCAGGCACATTTTGCAGTATCGGTAGGGAGCATCAGCTAGAGAGGAGGCTTATTCAAGCGTTGCTTGAGGACAAGCAACATTTTGCCGGGGGAGACTGTAATATTCCTAATTAGCACCGCTAATTGGAATATTTGATTTTTGTATAGTTTTGCCGCCTATAGTTAATTAATAAATAAAAGTGAGAAAATGGGGGCTAACTCACTTAAATAAAATAAAGTGTTTCCCTAGTAGATGCAACGTTATAACTTAAGGGGGAGCCTTGGGGGTCCACACCACGTGGAGGAGAGCCAATGAGAGAAAGGACGTTGGTTTTGGAGGGAAACAATGCTATAAAAGGTGGAAGGCCTCCTCATTTGGGCATTATTGATATTGTTGATGTTATTGAGCTAGACTTCTGTCTACTTGAGCACGCTGGCTGTTTAGTCGGTCTACAGCACTGTTTAGTGCGACTGAGTGTCTCCGGTCGAAGATCTCACCCTTGGCCCCGTGGGACTTCGAGTGCCTGCTCGGGCAAGGTTTTTCTTCAGTCTTTAGCAGGAGATTTGCAGGTGTTTTGTTGGGAGTTTTGCTGAGGAGCTGAGCTTCATTGGGTGACTGCGCAGTCCTTGGAGGGAGGACGCAGTTTGAGTTGGAGCTGCTCAGTGGTAGAGATTTCTGCAGGAGATTCAGGCCTATTCCAGTGTGGAGGTTCAGCGTTTATCATTTGGTGAGTTTCCTAAGGAGTTGTGGCCCCATTTCAGTCTATTTCAGTTGGTGTTTGCGCTGGTCCTGGAGGGACAACGTTTTTCTAGGAGGGTTTCTGGGGGTGATTTTCGGAGGTGGTCCGTTTTGTATATGGTTTCTGGGTTTTGTCCGGGGTGGTGAGTTTAGGTGGTCTGCCGATTTTCAGCTCATTCCGGCAAGGGGATCAGCCCCTAGCTTCAGTTCATTCCAGCAGCAGCAATTTACGACAGTTTCTTCCAGCAGCTGGGATGCAGTTTCTTGTAGTAGCCATTTCCTGTTTTTCTGAGAGGGTTCTTCACTTGCCTTGAGCAAGGATAGGTGCATTTATTCTGATTATCCATTGTATCTCATTATATTCTCAGATTAATAAAATGGCTTAGCATCTCCGACATTTTTATGTGTATTTGCTTTATGTTCTATTTTCGGTATTTCCTATATTGTCGTATGCTTGTATTGCTGTCTATTTCCCTTTCGGGATATTACAGGAAATCAGTTGTCAGAGGGAGCAAAAGGTGCCTGTTTTACCAAGGGCCTTAGATCCAATTCTCTAGCAAAGAGAAAAGGAAGTTCCGACACATTCTGAGCAAATGTCTCCTCATGGACTGCATGATCATGACAGGCTGGATGGCCTCTCAAACTTTTCAGTTTGGAAGGCAAGGATCTTGATAGTCCTTGAGGAATAGAATCTTAGAGACCATGCAGAGCAAACTTTGGCCACACCGACTGATCTGGATCTCCTTCGGAAACATAAGCTGCTGGGCATGCCAAGCGGCTGATTATGGATGGAATTAAGGACCATATTGTACCACACTTATCTGAGAAGAAGACATCTAATGAGATGTGGAAGGCCTTAATCTCCCTATACGAGGGAAAATCTGTCCAAAGAAAGATGCCGTTGGAGACACAAATGAGGTCATTCATGATGACCAAGGGAGAAGACATGGAGCATTTCCTCTTCAAATTGCAGTCGATTAGAGATCAGTTGACTGCAACAAGTGCTAAGGTGGAAGACGATGTGATGGTCAAGACTATCCTCAATGCAGTCACAGATGAGTGGGAAACGTTTTTCCAAAGTATCTTGGGCAGAGCGAACTTCCCAGATTGGGACAACTTGTGGTCAATTCTGTTGAGATTTTGTGTATTTGGGGTAGCATCAGTTGTGCTCTAGCTCCCAAATTTTGTGGAGGGACTAGAGTATACTTGGTCTACAAGACCCAAAAATTGATTTGGGAAATTTCATCTGGTTTAGGAAATATAAAATTAATTAATTATTTTAATGTATTTCCTAAGTTAAAACTTAGGGAACTTAAATAATTAAAGTGAATTTAATTAAACATGTGATGAAATTGTCTCAAGTCACTCGGATGAAGCTTTCTTTTAATCTGAGCCATTGATTCAAGATCTGATCATGGCCGTTGGTTTCCCAACGAGAAAAGTATAAAGGAAAGGCTTGGGGTCATTTGTAAAGACACACAGAGGCAGAGCACTGAAGCTAAGCTGAGATTCTAGGGCAGGGTTTGTTAAGAATACTCAGAAGTGTTTTAGCTGCAGAGAGGGGAATTTAGGCCAAGGGGATGATCTGATTCTGGGGTCTAGAATACACAAGAGACAGAGATCAACTAAAGGACAGCGCAAAAGAAGGCAGCAGCGACAAAAATATCAACGCAGTCCCTCCAAGGACAGTGTGATTTTCAGCAGGAAACCCTTACGCAGAGACCCTTCAGGGGCAGCGTAGTGACTGCGTCACCCAGTCTAGGGTAACGCAATCCCTTCTGGAGCAGCGCTGAGGGTTTGAGGGGCTTCTGAGGCTGACGCAGAGGCTTTCAGGGGTAGCACTGGGGTTTCTAGGCCCTAATCTTGGCTGAGTTCTGTAAATCCCGTTTGAGGGTGTGGATCAGTCATTATTTTGGCCCTAGATCAGCCAGTGAGCTTTAGATCTAGTGTTTTCTTTGTCGGGTTTTCCAGATCTGGAACCCAGATTTGTGTATTCAGAAATATTCTTAATAATAAAACCCTCCAGCAGCCAGAGACTGGTTTTCCTGCATTGGGTTTTTCTGGGGACTATTTGTCCAGAAATAACTGTGTCACTTTGTCAATGTGTGCATGTGCTTATTCTAGATCTGGATTGGTAGAGATATGTTATTTGTTTTGCTTCGATTTTAACTTGAATTTATTCAGTTAATAACTTGTCTAAGTAGGAGTAGCATAACCGGATTACTAGTAATAATTTCTGCATAAAGTGTAAGATTTAGAAATTTCTACATGGTATCAGAGGAATTGCAGATCTAGGAGGGACACCAGCAGGAGAGTTTGAAGGTTCTAGCTGCAGAAAGCAGCTAGAAAAGCAGCAAAAATGCAGATATGAAGGGAAAACGCAGTTTTCCGGAGCAGATTCACGCAGAGGGAAGGGTGACGCTGTCCAGCGCTGTGTCCTAGCAAGCCCACGCAATTGCTGCGCAGAGGCAGCTTAGAAACAACACTGGTTTGGTCTGAAGCCAGACAGTGTGATTCAGATCTGAATCTGTCAGATCCAGAAAAGACTGCAGAAAAGCTGCAGAAATTCAGAAGAGCTGGTGGGGTTAAAATTACGAAGTTTTCAGATTTTTAGCCTTTAGCACAAGTGACAAAGAGCGGGAGGAGATTAGCTTCTCAGAGAGTTTCTAGCCAAAGGAAATTTGCAGTTTGATCAGAGGATCAAAGAAGAAGCTGAATCATAGTTGATTTGGTAGATTTCCAAGGAGGGAAATCAGTTGCCAGAAGGAGCAGGAGGTACCTGTTTCACCAAGGGCCTTAGATCCATTTCTCTAGCAAATAGAAAAGGAAGTTCCGACAAATTTTGAGCAAATGGCTCCTCATGGACTGCATGATTAGGATAGGCTTGATGGCCTCTCAAAATTTTCAGTTTGGAAGGCAAGGATCCTGATTGTCCTTGAGGCATACAATCTAAGAGACCATGTAGAGCAAACTCTGGCCACACTGACAGATCCAGATCTCCTTCCGAAGCATAAAGAAGCTGTTGGGCATGCCAAGCGGCTGATAATGGATGGTATCAAGGACCATATTGTACCACATGTGGCTGAGAAGAAGACAACTAACGAGATGTGGAAGGCTTTGACTTCCTTGTATGAGGGAAAGTCTGTCCAAAGGAAAATGCTGTTGGAGACTCAGATGAGGTCATTCATGATGACCAAGGGAGAAGACATGGAGCACTTCCTCTTTAGATTGCAGTCAATCAGGGATCAGCTGAATGCAACTGGTGCAACGGTGGCAGACGCTGTGATATTCAGGACTGTCCTCAATGCAGTCACAGATGAGTAGGAAACCTTTGTCCAAAGTATCTTGGGCAGAGCGACCTCCCAGATTGGGACAACTTGTGGTCAATTCTGCGTCAAGAAGAACTCCACAGATTCACCAAGAGGCAACACAACCCTACATTGAGCAAAGTGAAGAAGGAAGATGAAGAAGATGCAACCTTGGCATCGAAGAAGCAGCCAAAGAAGAAGAAGGACCTCTTAATGATCAAGTGCTTCCAGTGTGGTGAAATGGTATATGTTGCCAGCCATTGTCCTCAGAAGAAAAAGGACAAGGAAGAATCTTCTTCCAAAGTATCTGTGGCAGATGATGGGTCAGAAGATGATGCAGCCATGAGTGCTCATGAACCATGGAGGTGGGGTGACATGGACATGTAGAGGAGCTACATGGAGGAGAGGCGGGATCCTTGAGTAGCTCATCTCTTGGATCACATGCGAGCTACGACAACCTTAAGACAGTAGCGGGACAAGTGGAGCAGTGGGTGCATAGATCATAGATGAGGCAGAGGCAAAGGCATATCTGAAGGTTGGGAGGAACAACGCAGAGCAAAGCAGCAGCAGCGTAGAAGCAGTAGCAGCGTAGAGGCTAATGTGACTTCAGCAACGCAAAGCAGTGCTGCTTACGCAGTGCAGAGCTGCAGCAGCGCATAAAGCTTCAGAGGGACAACGCAGTCAACAACAGCGTGATAGATTTCAGCACAAGGAGCTGATGTGACTTCAGTAGTGCAGAGGGAGTCTGATTATGCAGGAAGAGCTGTAGCTGTGCATCGTTCCTTAGATGCCAGCACAGATCTGTAGCCTATGGAGCTTCAGTGATGAGGATGCAGCCCATCTGACTTGTCTGTCAAAGATTGGGCAGGGGCTTCAGTTGTTTCTCTCAACAACTGAAGTTGCAGTGCAACAGATCGGCAGTGGCAGTGCTATGAGCAGCACAGATGCAACATATTGAGAGGGAGCTGCAGTACAGAAGTTGCAGTGGAAGTGGCAGAGTGATGGGCAGTAGTACAAAATGGCAGCAGCAGTGCAGAGTTGAGTGGCAGGAGGCCAAGCTTCAGCAGTACAGAACCAGTGCCCAAAATCATGTAATGCATAAGTGTTATGTATTGCTAGAGCACACCCTTGATGCTAAGAGGGAGTGTTGATATTTTGTGTATTTGGGGTAGCATCAGTTGCGCTCTAGCTCCCAAGTTTTGTGGAGGGACTAGAGTACACTTGATCTACAAGACCCAAAAATTGATTTGAGAAATTTCATCTGGTTTAGGAGATATTAAATTAATTAATTATTTTAATGTATTTCCTAAGTTAAAACTTAGGGAACTTAAATAATTAATGTGAATTTAATTAAACATGTGATGAAATTGTCTTAAGTCACACGGATCAAGCTTTCTTTTAATCTTAGCCCTTGATTCAAGATTTGATCATGACCGTTGGTTTCCTAACGTGAAAAGTGTAAAGGAAAGGCTTGGGGTCATTTGTAAAGACACACAGAGGCAGAGCACTGAAGCTAAGCTGAGATTTTAGGGTAGGGTTTGCTAAGAATACTCAGAAGTGTTTCAGCTGCAGAGAGGGGAATTTAGGCAAAGGGGATGATCTGATCCCGGGGTCTAGAATACACAAGAGGCAGAGATAAGCTCAAGGAAAATGCAGAAGAAGGCAGCAGTAGCAACAACAAGGACAATGCAGTCCCTCCAAGGACAATGTGATTTTCAACAAGAAACCCTGTGGGGTTATACAGAGACCCTTCAGGGGCAGCGTAGTGATTGCGTCATCCAGTCTGGGGTAACGCTTTCCCTTCCGGAGCAGCGCCGAGGGTTAGAGGGGCTTTAGAGGCTAATGCAGAGGCTTTCAGGGGCGACATTGGGGTTTCTAGGCCCTAATCTTGGCTGAGTTCTGTAAATCCCGTTTGAGGGTGTGGATCGGTCATTATTTTGGCCCTAGATTAGCCAGTGAGCTGTAGATCTAGTGTTTTCTCTGTCGAGTTTTCCAAATCTGGAACCCAGATTTGTGTATTCAGAAGTATTCTTAATAATAAAACCTTGTAGCAGCCATAGACCCGTTTTCCCGCATTGGGTTTTTTTGGGGATTATTTGTCCATAAATAACTGTGTCACTTTGTCAATGTGTGCATAGACCCGTTTTCCCGCATTGGGTTTTTTTGGGGACTATTTGTCCATAAATAACTGTGTCACTTTGTCAATGTGTGCATGTGCTTATTCTAGATCTGGACTGGTAGAGATCTTTTATGTGTTTTTCTTCGATTTTAACTTGAATTTATGCAATTAATAACTTGTCTAAGTAGGAGGAGCATAACCAGATTAACAGTAATAATTTCTGCATAAAGTGTAAGATTAAGAAATTTCTACAAATTCTGCGTCAAGAAGAACTCCACAGATTAACCAAGAAGCAGTACAACTCGAGATCAAGCAAAGTGAAGAAGGAGGAAGATGCAGCCTTGGTATCAAAGAGGCAACAGGGAATGAAGAAGGAACTGCCAAAGATCAAGTGCTTCCAGTGTGGTGAGATGGGACATTTTGCCAGCAATTGTCTTCAGAAGAAAAAGGACAAGGAAGCTTCTTCTTCCAAGGCTGCTGTAGTAGATGATGGGTCAGAAGATGATGCAGCCATGAGTGCTCATGAACCACGAAAGTGGGGCGACATGGATATGTAGAGGAGCTACATAGTCTGGGGCGAGATCCTTGAACCACAAAAAATTTACTATTTTTAGGAAAAATTTTAGTGCTGCTTGAAATGCGCACAACTAGCTCTGGGCAATTCAGAAAACGCCGAAAATGTTTCCTGGTGAGTCGTCTTTCCTGCCTCTTCCCTTGGAATCAATTCACTTCACCTTCTAGACCCTAATCCAACCTTCAGCAACTGAATCGACCCTCCTCTCGGCAACTCAGACTGGAAATCTAGGCAACTGACACCACTCTGTACGACCTCTACTACAAATAAATTCGACCTTTCTTTCCTCCTCCGGAAAATTGGAAAACCTCCTGAGAATTTCTCCAGAAATTCTCCCTGCTGCAAACCCCTGCTACTCTTCTTCCTTGGCTCGAATTGTGCCCTTATTGAATTTTGTGAACTGAGCGAGTTGAACTACCTTGCTTGCAACTGATTACACTGATGCATCCCCAAGTCCTTCAACCTGCTCTTATAATATCTTATTGGAGTCTCAACGGCCACGATTTAATCTCCATCGACGACTAAGATCAATATGACTTCATTAATTGAAGTCTCGAGCAATCTCGAACATCCTTAATTAATTAACTTTAATTTATCACTTTTCCTAAGTTAGGAAATATTTAATTATGACAAATTAATTTAATCAAGGTGTTTCCCAATCTTATCTCGCAAAAAATTTATTGGGATTTGGAGATTTCATGTTCCCTAGCCTCTTAGCATCATATGAAAGTAGAACACTTGTCCAATGCTACCATATCCATAAAAAACTAACAAAATATGGCCAGAGCAAGAAGTGCAGGATATTGACATCATGTTGTGTGTTGATCAAATAGGGCTGCTAGCTGGCTGGTTGTCCAAGGGGGAGAATTTTCTTTCTTCTTCTAGGTTAACCACTTTTTGGTGGGTAATTTACCCTTTCATTATAATTGTACTCTGTCTCCTACAGACACACACACACCAAAGAGACCTAGTCTTAGGATAATCTCATCTTGTGTTATAAATTGTATTCATTGTAAAAGGAGGTTTCTCCCTCAAAGTGGACTGTAATTATTTACTTCTTATCATTTTTAAGGTGCACGGTTCATAACATGCTCCTCATTAAGTAAACCTTTTATTAAAATACAAATAGTGCCACATGGCATCATTCTAAGTAAGGCTGTAATATTCCCAATTAGCAGCAGCTAATTGGCAATATTAATTTTGCCCAGTTTTGCTTTTCTAATGTTAATCAGTTAATAAAAAGAAGTGATGGGACCCATCACCCACACTTAGGAAATAATGACTCCCTAAAGTCACTTAGGCAAATATTAGATGATAACATGGGGCCTAGGAGAGCCTAGTGACAGCGTGAGGGAAGAGGCAGTGTGGACAATGTGGGCCCATGACAGCGCAGTTGAGTGGGGACAGCATGGCCAAGGAGGGATAATGCAGTTGAGTGGGGCCCGGGTGAGAGAAATTCTCTCAAGCATAAAAAGGAGAGGAGGCTCCTCATTAACTCAGTCTATTATGCATCTTATGATTTCTGTCTTTTGACATTGAACACGCTTTCGCTGTTGAGCGAAGTCTGCAAGTGCTGTTCAGCACACGGGTGTCTTCGAGCGGAGATCCCAACCTTAGTTTCGGGGGACTTCGAGTGCCTGCTCAGGTGAGGAGATCCATCCATCGTATTTCAGCAGAGAGCACATAGTACGTTTAGCCAGGATCACGTAGTTGCTTGGACAGTGTAGTCTCTCTAAGGGATTACGCAGTTTGTAGTGGAGGAAGCTCCGGGAGTGAGGGGATATCAGGGATTTCAGCCCGAGGGTATTGTGAAGGGACCAACCCTTCACAAACCATCATTTTGCAGCAGGAGGAGGCCATCTCTTGCAAGTTTATCATTTAGGGTCAGCATACTCACTGGGAGTGCGTTATTTTCCGATGGAAGTCAAATTCCGGGGTCAGCCATTCCGGAATTCCTTCCTGGGTTTTTCTGGGTTATTGGAGGAGAGCTCATTTCCAAAGTTTCACAATTTTCTGAGGAGGGGAACAATCCCAAAGAGCAGCTCCATTCCAACAGTAGCAGCAGCAGCAACAACATCTGGAGATTACGTAATCCTTGACAGAGAAGCCATTCATATTATAATAAAATGGCTTAGCGTTTCTCCATATTTGCAGTATTTTTATGATGTCTCTCTATTTGCTGTAGTTACTTGTTTATGTTGCTTTATATTACAGTCTATTTCCTATTCAGAATGTTACAGTGGTATCAGAGCTCATAAACTTGGCTCAGCCTGTGAAGAAGATTAGTCCATGACACCAACAAAAAACCATATATCACTTACCGGGGAAGGAAGTACAAGGACCAAGAATGGAGGCTTGATACCACTTTTGGAGAAGGGGACTGCGTTCCAGTAGTGGACGCAGAGGAGGAAGAACCAATGGCAGAGGAGAAATATGAAGGGAGGGAATTCGGGCAACTCCTAAAATCTGTGCAAGAGCTATCGAGGAGGATCGAAGATATGGGGCAAAAGTTTACTGCAGACCAGAGACAACGTGAAACCCCAAGGGGTTTTTACATCGGAGAAGGGTCTGACACTTCCCACCATTTACAGGAGCTGCTCACAGCGCAACAGGTTGTGTAACTTACTCCCCCACGTTCCACGATGCCCACATTTCTGACTACAGGCACCAGGACGGGAGGACCTCAGGAGCCGGAGCTGGTTCATATGGGGGATTATTTTATGGAGTATCAGTCCTATGGGTGAGAGTTTGGCGAAGCTCACTTTCCATGATTTTTGTCAGCTCAAGAAGGACAGCCAACCCCGCAACCAAAATAGAGGGGGTAGATACACACAGGATGGGGACGTGCAACATACCATGGGCAGGTTTTTCTTGCTAACATTTGACGGGTCCTCAAAATGTTCAGCGAAGACTTGGGTAGAGAAGCTGGACATTTATTTCCAGCTCAATCAGATGGCAGAGAGAGAGGCCATCAAGGTGGCAACGTTGCATCTTGAGGGAGAGGCCCACGACTGGTGGTTCCACAGGATGGCCACACTGTGTCACTCAACAGTGACAACGTATGCAGAGTTTACACGGAGATTGGTGGAGCGGTTTGACCGGAAGGATCTGGAAGAGCACTTTTTTGAGCTGACCAAGCTCAAGCAGACTGGGAACTTGGAAACCTACATTTTTAAGTTCTTGAGGCTTTCGGTGATGGTGCCCGACTTGTCCTCAGGTAGGAGGATCTACATGTTTATTGACGGGTTGGCAGAACCTCTGCGTGGGGTAGTCAGATCCACGAGCCCTGCTACACTTCAGGATGCAGTCGGGAGGACCAGGGATTTGTAGGATGCTCTGCCCGGGACTAGAGCTCCTTTCCCCTAGAGACCGACATTTCAGCTGAAGGGAAGGACACGAGGGTTCCACCTCCGAGGGAGAACCAAGGCCGGGGGCCTTTGAACGATGATACCCAGAGAGACTTGAGACGGAGGAAGCTATGCTTCACATGCCAGGAGCCATGGGCACCGGGACATCGATGTGCCGCGGGAAAGGCACACTACATAGAGGCCTTCTCAGATAGTGAAGGGGAAGAAAATGCCTACGAAGAGATAGAGGTAGGAGGCAGCGCTGTAGTGCAGAGAGGGGATCATCCACCACCTCCACCCCCAGGAGCAGGAGGGACAACGTTTGCACCCACAGGGGAAGTCCTTGCTTCTTTGCGAGGGGTTCCCAAGTATTTGACATTGCGTGTTCGGGGCACCGTTCATGGACAACATGTTTCAGTGCTAGTTGATAGTGGGGCCACCCATAACTTTATTGATGCACAGTTGGTAGAGCGGAGGGGCATACCGACAGAGAGCTTTGATGGGTTTTTAGTACTGGTATCGGGTGCCAGAACTATGCAGTGTGCTAGATATGTGCCGGCATTGGCAGTGACCATGGGGACTTACACTATGACAGACATTTTTTTGTGGTGGACATTCCAGACACTAATGTGGTGCTGGGAGTGCAGTGGTTGATCACGTTGGGGAAGGTCACCACAGACTGGGAGACTCTAGAGATGGAGTGGATGGACAAGAAGAGCGGCAAGCATGTGATGATCCAAGGCATGCACACTTATCCTCCACAAACAGTGTCAGCACACCGGATGGAGGCAGACTTCCGGAAGGGAGATATAGAGTGAGCAGTGGAGCTCCGTATTTCACAGGCAGGAGCTACAGGACAGGTAGTTCACCCAGATGTGCAGTCGATCTTGGACAGGTATGCTATGGTTTTTGGGGATATACCTCCAGGATAGCCACCAGATCGAGGGTTTGAGCACACCATTGAGCTTGAGGAGGGTATTCAGGCCGTGATCACTACATCCTATAGGCACCCCAGAGCCTACAGGGATGAGATTGAGAGAGCCATTCATGAGATCTTAGCGCTGGGACACATTCAACCCAACACTAGCCCATTTGCTTCTTTTGTTGTACTGGTGAAGAAGAAGGATGGCACACTGAGGATGTCCATCGATTATCGGGCTCTCAACAAGAAAACCATGAAGAACCGATACACCATTCCGCGGATTAATGAGCTGATGGACGAGCTGAGGGGATCGAAATTCTTCTCGAAGATTGATATGAGGTCGGGCTACCATCAGATCTGAGTGAGGGACCAGGATGTCCCCAAGACAACCTTCAGATGTCACTACGGCCATTTTGAGTTTTTGGTGATGCCCTTCGGGCTAACAAATGCACCGGCCACTTTCTAGTCCAGTATGAACCACATCTTCCATAGTCAGTTGAGGAAGTTCGTGTTGGTGTTCTTTGATGATATTCTTATATACATCCGGACATGGGAGGAGCACCTACAACACATTGAGGGTGTATTGCGTATTTTGGAGGAGCAACATTTTTATGCTAAGCTCTCCAAATGTGAGTTTGGGCTGATAGAGATGCTCTATTTGGGGCATATCATTGGTGTGGACGGAGTGCGAGTCCACGAGGAGAAGATCCAGGGCATTCGGGAATGGCCAGAACTGAAGAACGTGACAGAGCTCCGGGGGTTTGTAGGAGAGTTCCACGGTGACGCGTCCCCCACGGTGGGGGACGCGCTTCCTCGCTCCCCTACGCTCCCGAGACGGGGAAATTCCTAGGGAAACTTTCTCCACGTCCCTTTTTTGGAAAACTTGGGGAAACTCTAGGGGGGTATTTTTCTGGTGACGAAATGCGTCTCTCTTGTGGGGGTGACAAGGGGATGCAAGGGGGATGCAAGAGGGACGCATCCCCCAAATTTTTTCACTTATAACAATTAAAAAAAACAATTCTTGTATTTCACTGCTTTCTATGTTTATTTATAGTTCAGCTTTCTATGGCTGTTTTATACTTCAACATAATGCCATTGTCATATGATGAATTTACTTTTTGATGTGCATTGCATAGTTTCAATTGTCAAATGATGAATTTAATTTAGATGTACCTTGCATAATATTAATGCTCATTGCCAAATGATGAATTTAGATGGAACATTGCATAATGTCAAATGATAGATTCAATTTAGTAATTTGTTTTTAGATTTACATTGATGATTGCAGAAATGTCAAATGATAATTTTGATTCACAATAGGCTAATACGAAATGATAATCATATTTAGATGTGCATTTCATAATTAATAAGATTTACTATCTACTAATTTAGTTATTAATATATTGTTGGGATTTTATTTTTATATTTAAATTTTTAATAATTTTATAATTTTTATGGCTCTGACGTCTCCCCGTTTCCACGAAATTTCCCTAAATTTTGGGGTTGCTTATATATGCCCCCCTTGTGCGTATCCCCGCTCCCGCATTTCCCTGTCCCAGAAACTTGGTGGAATAGTGGTTTGTAGGCATCTGCACCTACTACGGAAAGTTCGTCAAGGGGTTTTCCCAACTTGTTGCACTCCTCACAGATCTTACTAAAACAGGGGCATTTAGTTGGACGACACAACGCATAGGGCCTTTGACAAGCTCAAAGTGTTGAGATTTTGTGTATTTGGGGTAGCATCAGTTGTGCTCTACATCCCAAATTTTGTGGAGGGACTAGAGTACACTTGATCTACTAGACCCAGAAATTGATTTGGGAAATTTCATCTGGTTTAGGAGATATTAAATTAATTAATTATTTTAATGTATTTCCTAAATTAAAACTTAGGAAACTTAAATAATTAAAGTGAATTTAATTAAACATGTGACGAAATTGTCTTAAGTCACACGGATCAAGCTTTCTTTTAACCTTAGCCATTGATTTAAGATCTGATCATGGCAGTTGGTTTTCCAACGAGAAAAGTATAAAGGAAAGGCTTGGGGTCATTTGTAAAGACACACAGAGGCAGAGCATTGAAGCTAAGCTGAGATTCTAGGGCAGGTTTGCTAAGAATTTTCAGAAGTGTTTCAGCTGCAGAGGGGAATTTAGGCCAAGGGGATGATCTGATCCTAGGGTCTAGAATCAGCAAGAGGCAGAGATCAACTCAGAGAGGCAGTGCAGAGAAGTAGGAGAGTAGCAGCAGGAAGGGCAACAATTGTGCTACGTAGGTGCTGCGCAGTCCCTCAAGGACAGCGTGATTTTCTGCAGGAAACCCTCAGGGGTTATGCAGAGACCCTAAGGGGCAGCGTAAGGACTGTGTCACCTAGTCCGGGGTAACACAGTCCTTTCCGGAGCAGCGCTGAGGGATGCAGAGGCTTCAGAGGCTGACGCAGAGGCTTTAGGGGTAGCGCTGGGGTTTCTAGACCCTAATTTTGGCTAAGTTCTGTAAATCTCGTTTGAGGGTGTGGATCAGTCATTATTTTGGCCTTAGATCAGCTAGTGAGCTGTAGATCTATTATTTCTCTGTCGGGTTTTCCAGATCTGGAACCCAGGCTTGTTGTATTTAGAAAATTCTTAATAATAAAAGCCTCCAACAGCCAGAAGACTTGTTTTCCCACATTGGGTTTTTTCAGGGACTATTTGTCCAGAAATAACTGTCACTATGTCTATGTGTGCATGAACTTGTTCTAGATCTGGATTGGTGGAGATCTGTTCTGTGTTTTTCTTCGATTTTAACTTGAATTTTATTCAGTTAATACTTATCTAAGTAGGAGGAGCATAACCAGATTAACAGTAACAATTTCTGTATAAAGTGTAAAGATTCAGAAATTTCCACATGGTATCAGAGCAATTGCTGATCTAGGAGGGTCACTAGCAAGAGACTGAAGGTTCGAGCTGCAAAAAGCAGCGGGAAAAGTAGCAGAAACACAGATCTGAAGGACAACACAGTTTTCAGAAGCAGATTCATGCAGAGGGAAGGGTGATGCAGTCTAACGTTGTCTCCTAGCAAGCCCACGCAATTACTGCGCAGAGGCAACTCAGAAACAACGCTCGATTAGTCTGAAGCCTGCCAGTGTGATGCAGATCTGAATTTGTTAGATCCAGGAAAGACTGAAGAAACGTTGTAGAAATTCAGAAGGTGCTGGTGGGGTTAAATTTTTGAAGTTTTCAAATTTTTAGCCTAAGCACAAGCGACAAAGAGCGGGAAGAGATCAACTTCTCAGAGAGTTTCTAGCCAAAGAAACTTGCAGATTGATCAGAGGATCAAAGAGAGCTGAATCATAGTTGATTTGGCAGATTTCCAAGGAGGGAAATCAGTTCTTAGAGGGAGCAGAAGGTGACTATTTCGCCAAGGGCCTTAGATCCATTTCTCTAGCAAAGAGAAAATAAGTTCCGACACATTCTGAGCAGATGGCTCCTCATGGACTGCGTGATCAGGACAGGCTGGATGGCCTCTCAAACTTTTCAGTTTGGAAGGCAAGGATCCTGATAGTCTTTGAGGCATACAATCTCAGAGACCATGCAGAGCAAACTTTGGCCACACCGACCGATCCTGTTCTCCTTCGGAAACATAAGGAAGCTGTTGGGCATGCCAAGCGACTGATCATGGACGGAATTAAGGACCATATTGTACCACATTTAGCTGAGAAGAAGACAACTAATGAGATGTGGAAGGCCTTAATCTCCCTATATGAGGGAAAATCTGTCCAAAGAAAGATGCTGTTGGAGACACAGATGAGGTCATTCATGATGACCAAGGGAGAAGACATGGAGCATTTCCTCTTCAAATTGTAGTTGATTAGAGATTAGTTGTTTACAACGGGTGCTAAGGTTGAAGACGATGTGATGGTCATGACTGCCCTCAATGCAATCACAGATGAGTGGGAAACCTTTGTCCAAAGTATCTTGGGCAAAGCGAACCTCCCAGATTGGGACAACTTGTGGTCAATTCTATTGAGATTTTGTGTATTTGGGGTAGCATCAATTGTGCTCTAGCTCCCAAATTTTGTGGAGGGACTAGAGTACACTTGATCTACAAGACCCAGAAATTGATTTGGGAAATTTCATCTGGTTTAGGAGATATAAAATTAATTAATTATTTTAATGAATTTCCTAAGTTAAAACTTAGGGAACTTAAATAATTAAAGTGAATTTAATTAAACATGTGATGAAATTGTCTTAAGTCACTCGGATCAAGCTTTCTTTTAATCTTTGCCATTGATTCAAGATCTGATCATGGCTGTTGGTTTCCCAATGAGAAAAGTATAAAGGAAAGGCTTGGGGTCATTTGTAAAGACACACAGAGGCAGAGCACTAAAGCTAAGTTGAGATTCTAGGGCAGGGTTTGCTAAGAATACTTAGAAGTGTTTCAGCTGCAGAGAGGGGAATTTAGGCCAAGGGGATGATCTGATCCCAGGGTCTAGAATCAAGACGAGGAAGAGATCAGCTCAGAGAGGCAGCACAGAGAAGCAGGAGAGTAGCAACAGGAAGGGCAACAACTGTGCTATGTAGGTGCTGCGCAGTCCCTCAAGGACAGCGTGATTTTCTGCAGGAAACCCTTAGGGGTTATGTAGAGACCCTAAGGGGCAGCGTAGGGATTGCATCACCCAGTCTAGGGTAACACAGCCCTTTTCGGAGGAGCACTGAGGGACGCAGAGGCTTTAGGGGCAGCGCTGTGGTTTCCAGGGCCTAATTTTGGTTGAGTTCTGTAAATCCCGTTTGAGGGTGTGGATCAGTGATTATTTTGGTCTTAGATCAACCAGTGAGTTGTATATCTATTCTTTCTCTGTCGGGTTTTCCAGATCTGGAACCTAGGCTTGTTGTATTCAGAAATTCTTAATAATAAAACCCTCCAGCAGCCAGAAGACCGGTTTTCCTGCATTGGGTTTTTCCGGGGACTATTTGTCCATAAATATTGTGCCACTTTGTCTATGTGTGCATGAACTTGTCCTAGATCTGGATTGGTGAAGATGTGTTATGTGTTTTGCTTCGATTTTAACTTGAATTTTATTCAATTAATAACTTATCTAAGTTGGAGCAACATAACCAGATTAACAATGTAAAGATTCAAAAATTTCCACACAAGGTGGTGATGAGCAGCTGTCCAGTATTGGTTTTGCCGGATTTCATGCAACCCTTTGTCTTGGAGTGTGATGCCTCAGGAGAGGGAGTGGGCGCGGTTTTGATGCAGGGGGGACATCCCATAACTTTCGAGAGCAGGAAGCTATTGCCACATGAGAGGTTGTATCCTATATTCAACAAGGAGATGCTGGCGATCATGCATGCACTAGCCAAGTTCCGACAATACTCTGTGGGCAACAGGTTTCGGGTGAGGACTGACCACAACAGCCTCCGGTTTTTTCTAGAGCAGAAGTAGTTGTAGGAGAGGCAACATAAGTGGGTCAACAAAATCCAGGCATATGACTTTGACATTGAGTATGTCAAAGGGAAGAACAACGTGGTGGCCGATACTCTAACCCGCAAACCGGCAGCGTTGTCTCTGATGAGCATAGACACTGACTAGAGGGCTCAATTATTGGTGGAGTACTCCAAGGACCGTTTTGCATGTGAGGTACTGGATGGCCAGATCACAAATGACAGGTACAGGGTGATGGATGAGGTGATATACTTCCGGGACAGGATCTTCTTGACTGGGAGTTCTCATCTCAAGGAGAAGATACTACGTGCCTCCCATGACTCACCATTATCATGCCATCAGGGGTTCACCAAGACCTACAGGGTCATCAGGGAGAGGTTCTCTTGGAGAGGCGTCAAGGGGGGCGTACTCCGACATGTCAGGGAGTGCAAAGTGTGTTAGAGGAACAAAGAGGAGATGAGCCACCCAGCAAGAATACTATAGCCGCTTCCCATTCCAGAGGGGAAATGGGAAAATATTTCGATGGACTTCATCACTGGGTTGCCCACGGTGCAGGGCAAGGATTGCATTTTTGTGGTCGTTGATTGACTGACAAAGTATGGGTTCTTCTTTGCTATATCAGCACGGTACACAAAAACACAAGCAGCGAAGCTGTTCTTCAGGGATATTTTCAGATTGCATGGTCTTTCGAAGACCATTGTCAGTGACTGGGAGAGCCGTTTCATGGGCGGCTTTTGGCAGGAGCTCTTTCGTTTGGTGGGTACAAAGTTGACTCCGAGCACCAGTTATCACCCTCAGACGGACGAGTAGACAAAGACAGTGAACAAGTGGTTGGAAGGCTACTTGTAAAACTATGTCACAGGGCAGCAGAAGGCATGGCTACGTTGGTTGCACTTGGGGGAGTACTTCGACAACACCACTTTTCACATGTCTATCAGTATGTCTCCGTTTTATGCTTTGTATGGATACCATGCTTTGACTTTTCCTGACGTGATGTTTGGTGCTAGCAAGGCCCCCAGGGCCAAGGACTGGATCCGAGAGAGTCAAGACATACTCCGGGCTCTTAAGGATACCTTAGCTACAACACAGAACCAACAGAAGCTGTATGCTGACAGGGGATGGGTTCAGAGGCAGTTTGAGGTAGGGGACTTGGTCTACCTACGACTTCAGCCATATCGGCAGTCCACGCTGAAGCAGAAGGGGGCCGAGAAGCTCAAGCCCCGCTTCTATGGACCTTACAGGGTGATTCGCAAGATTGGGGAGGTTGCATATGAGTTGGAGATGTCCACAGGTAGCAGGATCCATAACATCTTCAACATATCATGCCTGAAAAAAGCATTGGGGCAGCAGGTGACTGCAACAGAGGAGTTTCTGCCTACAGATGATGAGAGGCATTTGGTGTTGCAGCCAGAAGCCATCATAGACACCAGGGAGAGACAACTACGGAGCAGGACAGTTAGAGAGTACTTGGTGAGGTGGAGGAACTTGCCGGATGAGGATGCCACTTGGGAGAGTGAGAAAATTTTGCAGCATCTGTCCTTGCAGTTGCTTGAGGACAAGCAACGTTTTGGCAGGGAGCACTGTAATATTCCCAATTAGCAGTAACTAATTGGCAATATTAATTTTGCCCAGTTTTGCTTTTCTAATGTTGATCAGTTAATAAAAAGAAGTGATGGGATCCATCACCCACACTTAGGAAATAATGACTCCCTAAAGTCACTTAGGCAAATATTAGATGACAACATGGGGCCTAGGAGAGCCTAGTGACAACGTGAGGGAAGAGGCAGTGTGGACAATGTGGGCCCATGACAGCGCAGTTGAGTGGGGACAGCGTGGCCAAGGAGGGATAGTGCAGTTGAGTGGGGCCCGGGTGAGAGAAATGCTCTCAAGCATAAAAAGGAGAGGAGGCTCCTCATTAACTCATTCTATTATGCATCTTATGATTTCTGTCTTTTGACATTGAGCACGCTTTGCTGTTGAGCGAAGTTTGCAAGTGCTGTTCAGCACACGGGTGTCTTCGAGCGGAGATCCCAACCTTAGCCTCGGGGGACTTCGAGTGCCCGCTCAGGTGAGGAGATCCATCCATCGTTTTTCAGGAGAGAGCACATAGTACCTTCAGCCAGGATCACGTAGTTGCTTGGACAACGTAGTCTCTCTAAGGGATTACGCAGTATGTAGTGGAGGTAGCTTCGGGAGTGAGGGGATATCAGGGGTTTCAGCTCGAGGGTATTGTGAAGGGACTAGCCCTTTACAAATCATAATTTTGCAGCAGGAGGAGGCCATCGCTTGCATGTTTATCATTCAGGGCCAGCGTATTCACTGGGAGTGCGTTATTTTCCAAGGGAGGTCAAATTCTGGGGTCAGCCATTCCGGGATTCCTTCCTGGGTTTTTCCGGGTTATTGGAGGAGAGCTCATTTCCAAAGTTTCACAATTTTCTGAGGAGGGGAACAACCCCAAAGAGCAGCTCCATTCCAACAGTAGCAACGATCCGACAGCAGCAGCAACAACATTTGGAGATTACGCAGTTCTTGTCAGAGCAACGATTCATTGAGGGTTTCTGAGAGTATTTCTAGCTTGTCTTGAGCAAGCCAAGGTGCCATCATTCTGATCACCTTTGTACCTATTGTTATCTTTCAGTTTATATAATAAAATGGCTTAGCATTTCTGCATATTTGCAGTATTTTTATGATGTCTCTCTATTTGCTATAGTTACTTGTTTATGTTGGTTTATATTACTGTCGATTTCCTATTTGGAATATTACAAAGGCATTTCTCCTTTAGTTTATTTTCTTGCAATATGTCATGCCCCAGGCTTCCGATAAGGTAGGGAATTCAGCTTCTAAGGTTCACTTCTTGCTCACATCATTGTTCCATGTGGTCCTAGGCCTTGGTTCAACCAAAGACCATGGCACTTCATGACTGATGCAACAAATGGTAATGTAAGCTATGTAACCATGCCTCCAATTATGTTTCAAGTGTGCCCAAATGGCACCTGATGGTGAAATATGCCTCTGAAAATGCCTCCATCAAACCAACAATGCCCCTCTACACTTTTGTGCTTGCTTCAGATGATGAATAATGCTTGTTCAAGGTAGAACCTAGTGCATGGCCTCTAAATGCCTCCCCACAACGTGTGACTGCCTTTGAACTCCTAGGATCTTCTGCAGTGCTTTATGAGAAATCAAAACCCATGAAAATGTGAAATAAGATGTTTTTAGGTGGTAACAGATGCATTGAATATAGCAGAGAATTGAGAAATTGTTGAAGATTTACAATGCAAATCTTTTTTGATGTTGCATGTGAAAGTGTCTTCTATTTCCCACTTCTTTGGTGTTCAAGTCCTTTTATCAGATGACCATCTTTTATGCTCACAGTTGATACTATGGATCAGGAAACAGGATGGTTACCTCAGCACATCGTTGCGACTGATCAAGATGGTATTGTGCTAGGTGTTGTTCCACTTTATGTAAAAAGGTATGCTTTGTCATAATCGATACATCACTTTCTTGAATCTTCTTTTCTAATGGAAATATTGTTTCAAAATTCAGAGCTTGTTAATCTCTTTGAAAATGAAGAGAGATTCAGCACATACTGTTTGCTCACAGAGTGCTTCATTTGTTTTGTATTGTTTTTATTTTGCAGCCACTCAAATGGTGAATATGTATTTGATCACTCCTGGGCCGATGCTTACTATCGGTTTGGTTCTTCTTACTACCCAAAGCTACAGTGTTGTGTGCCATTTACACCAGTAACAGGTCAACGGATACTAGTTCGTGATACTTGTTACAAGGATCAGATTTTTGACAAGCTGCTGATTGCCATGAAGCTACTTACTGATAAGGTATGCTCGGAAGTTGGAACCATGTGACGGCACTGACAAAAAAATCCTAGAGTATACCCTTGCTTTCTTGAAAGGTCAAAAGAGGCTTCAAACAGAGATGGAATTGAAAGAGGAAATACAGTAGCTAAGAGAAGCAATCATGTATCGATGCGTGCTAGAAATGGACAAATGGTAGAGGTGTATAGTGGGGAGACATTACTAATTATGAGTGAATTGTATATTAGTATTAATTTGTCAAGTGAGCTAGGTGGACATTAAAGGTAGATAAATAATGACACAATAAAAGTTGGCATGTTGGATTTGTAATTTTTAATATGAAAGTAACTTTTTTTTCTTATTAGTAAATATTCCTATTTCGAAGCAGTTGCAGATGTCATCACTACATATAACATTTCCTACAAAAGAAGAATGGGAGAAAGTGAGTCAATTTGGTTTTCTACAAAGGATTGGAATGCAGTACCATTGGAAAAATCGTGACTATAAGAGGTAGGCCTGTTGAGATTTATGTTCAGATTTAGCTTTGAATCCAGGCTTGAGAGTTTGTAAAATTTAATCTTTAAGACAAACTATCCAAGGATGAAAATTTCCATCCTAGAGGGCTTAGCGCAAGTCTATAGGTAATTGTTGAGGCAAATTATTATTATTGTGAAGTTTATCATGAGTCTCATAACGTTAGCCATAGATGTTAATGATGTTTAATGCTGATCACAGGGAATTTATAATCAATTCTAGTGCTAGCAAAAAATGGAAATAAATATAATGGTGGCAGTCACTTATTCTATATTTTTTTTTTCTCAAGTGCTAGCAAAAAATGGAAATAAATATAATTGTGGGAATCAATTATTCTATCCCTTTTTTTTCACCTTGTGGGTGTTTAAGAAAGTTGGTTTTCTTTGGTTACATATTTTTGATTGACAGAACCGTAGAAGGATTCTATAAGACAATTATCGCACACACTACCTGGGTATATTTGCATTATTTGTGTGCTTGATGTAGACTCTAATATGTGGATTAGATATTTGGTTAAAGGTTTTCGAAGGAATATTATCTCAATTGTCTGGAGAAAATGTCATATTACAATGGAATTTTTTTGGCCTAGATGTCTTTTAGGTGACTATGGTTTACTAAAATTTCTTGTAATATGTATAATCGAAAACCTTTAATCAACAATACTGTGGTAATATCAATTATCAATCAAATATTACTCCACAATATTTCAGTCAATATTCCACAATAATATTCCACCATACTAGAGTATTACTTCACAATTTCTCAATTCAATTTCCCAAAGTACACAGTGCTCTACTCAGCATTAGGTAGTTCACCAATTTAACATAATGAGACCAATATTAATCTGGTTGGTCAACAACAGTTTATAATTGCATTCCACATAAAAATCCTACGTCTGTTTGTAACAAATTGACCAGGACCTAGATAAAACGACCCAAAAGACTGAGCGGTTGTAACAGACCTAGTGCTGGAATCATCCCGACCTCTTGTTGTTTCGGTCTTCTACTTGTCTATTTTTCCAACAGGCATTTTTGCGATAAATTGTACCCTCCCCTTGTGTTCACTGATAGTTACGGTTGATATAATCTGCGATCTGTCTTTAAGAAAATCTTCGTAGGTTTTCCAGAATTTGACTTCAGCGTGACGAGGCTACCCTTTTGTGTCCGATCCGTTAAAATGAAGTTATAACTGTTTCAGGCCTTCGCTGATTCTCAAAAGGAAACCCTCGATGGCTACAAAATGCACTTCGCTACTTCAGGAGATGACCGGAGATGATAAATGGTGACATCAGAAACCCTTGCTGCATCTTTGTTTTTTCTTGGACAGAGAATTGACGACTTTGCACGGGTAGATAATCTAGCTGCCCTTGTTACCTCTTGTGCCCAGACTTACTAATCAATGCAAGGAATTTACCTTCTGCGTTAGTTCTGTGCCAGACCCATGAACCAAACCCTTGCTGCTGCCTTTTTAGGAAATGATCCTCTGCCCAAACGAAAACCACCAATGATTCACTGTCTCCAGATTGCTCTCCCATGCCCAGAACAGAAGAAAAGAAATGCAAATTGTGTCAACTAGGGTGGAATCTTTCACCACCGAAATTGACAAGAAGAAAGGGGTCTTAAACCCTCAAAGCTAATGCTCAAAAACATATGAAATGATCTTCACTTGATGCCTCCAAAATAAATCAATCTTCCTTTATTTATAGACATCCTTGAAGGGTTTCACCTTCTAAAATGGTTGAGTGTGTCTTACTCAAAACCCCAGCTGACCCAAAACTTGCCCAACAATGGGTATTTTGGGTCTTTTATACCCTTTATGAAGGACTATAGTCTACGGGGATGGATAGGCTACTAAGTCCATTGATCCTCAATTCATTGAGGACATTACAGTCCCCCCTACCTGAAATTGCTTGCCCTCAAGCAATTGCAAATTCAGGTGCTGCAGGATTCGTTTTCCTTCCCACGTTGTATCTTCTTCCGGTAAATTCTTCCATCTGATGAGGTATTATGGAATTACTCTTCCCGTTAACTTCTTTGCCTGCATGGCCATGTTCGTTTCCGGGATCAATTCTAGTTGTCCTTCTTCATATAATGGCGGCAGCTCGACGGAGGTGGTGACTTGCTGGCCTACAACATTCTTGAGGCATGATACATGGAATACATTGTGGATTCTGCTATCACTCAGTAGCTTCAACTCATATTCCACTTCACCAATTCTTCGGAGAATTTTGTAAGGCCCATAAAACCTCGGCTTCAGTTTTTCTGCCTTGCTTTTCTTGAATGTAGACTTTCTATAGGGCTGCAGTCGTAAGAAAACTAGATCTGCTACATCAAAGTTGTGTTCTATCTGATGCTAGTTTGCATACAAGTTCTGCCGATTCTGAGCAACCTGTGTATTTTCCTTGAGTACCCTGAGAATGTCTTGACTCTCCTATATCCAGTCTTTGGCAAGGGGTGCCTCGCTGTATCCAAAAATTCTGTTGATGAAGGAAGGTGCCTCATATCCATACAGAGCCCCTGAAGGGTGCCATCCCAATGGATAGGGGTAGGTGGTGTTGTAGCAATGCTCCACAAGGTATAACCACTTAATCCATGCCGTCTATTGACCTGTTACATGTGGAAATTCGTAATCCCGAATCCCTATTGCAGAAACTGATTAGATTTCTCCTACTTGTTAATTATTGAACAAGTTATTTACAATGTTACACGGAAAATATCAAAATAAAATCTATTGCAACTTTCACAACATATAAAACTGCGGAAACAAAATATAGCGCAGGAAAGAAGTAAACACAAAATTGACACCGTTATTTTTGGACAATGTCCCCAGAAAAACTCAATGCGGGAAAACCAGTGTAGCAATTGAGGGTTTGTATTATTATGTAGTAGTTTCTAAATACAAATCTTTGGATGCCTTTCTGACTATTTGATACAGAGAAAATAACTGGCAGAGATGAAGTGAGAATTAACCTCACACTATCATTGGCGATCCGACACTGATCCAGCCTTTGAATGGATAGCCACAAGCTGCCTCTGCACAGTGACTGCGCTGCCTCTGTGTCACAACTCGTAGGGACCACGCCACTCCTCTGGATGATCGATTTGCCACCTGGAAACACAGATCTCCGGCCCTCCAGTCTGACACCCCGACTCCTGGCACTAGATCTAGACTGCTCCTCAGTGTATCTACGAATCTCCTACGTGGCTCTACGCTGCCTAGCGTGGCTCTGCACTGCCTCTTCTTCTTCTTCGTCGTCAGAGTGCACTTCAATGTAATGAATCTTCCCCTTTCCTAGACAACTATGTCTAGGTTCCCATGGTTCCCTGCAAGTAAAACATAGCTTTTTTCTCCTTTCTTCGCTTTGAGTTTCCTCATCTAGTCTGCCCCTCTTGGGCCCATCACGTTGGAAATACTTCTTTTCCCTATCTTTTGGAGGAATGAAAGGCTTATATGGAGCCTTAGCTTTAGCGGTTGCATTTCCCATGTCTCGAGTCTCCTTGAAGAGTGGCGGGAGTGAATGCCTTGACCCATTCTTGTAGAGGCTTAGCTAATGCTTCGGTGAAAAGCATAACTAATCACTCTACAAATATATCTATTACCTTAATTGCAGTGTGTTCAAATTCTACGATAAACTCTTCATGTGACCCTGTTTGTTTAAGTAATGCTAGTTCTCTAAAGTGGATTTTTGGGTTCTTCTGATCGAACCTTTCTATCAACCTTTGTGTAAATTCTTCATAAGAAGTGATGTTGGGACCAGAGTCACTAGACCATGATACCACCACTCATGTGCTTCCCCTTCTAAATGTAATGTGGAAAATTTGATTGCATCTGCTTCAACCATAGGCTTGAGCTTGAAGTAGGTGTCCAATTTTTGCACCCAAGCTCTTGCTGTACATTTAGATGATCCATCAAATGAGGGTAAAGGAATTTTACTCACCATGTGAGCTAATTCTCCGCTCGTTGAAGGTCATAGCTGCTCAAGTATTTTCTTCCAATCTTGCATAATCTAGAACATAATTGTTAAGGAGTTTATTTGGCTCAACCGCTTCTTGGGCTGTTGACACATGATTATCTGTGAATTGTGGTAGAAGTGGCTGACTGCTCTTTCTGTTGTTTGCTTGGTTGTTGGGCAGAGAAGGATTATGGTTTCCACTTCTCTCCGTGTTAGTTCTATTGGTGATAGCGATATTCGGCTGTCCTGTGAGGTGAGCGATCAACATTGTGATTTATTGCTTCCCTTGGGTCAATACTTGTGCTATCTGTTGTTGTCCTTGAATCATTTGTTGCCCTTGATGATGCAGTTGTGGATGCATCTGTTGTTGTCCCTGCATCAATTCCTAAAGTAGAACACCTGGGTCATGTTCTCCTTAAACTATCCCGTCTCCCATGACAGAATAGTGGGTTTTCCTCTTTTTCCTTACAGTGATGTTGCTTGTATTCGCAGGAAGCATATAAAGCTCATGCACTCACAGCTAGCAAGATGCTTTGCGCTCTAATATCACTGCCATATTACAATGGAATTTTTTTTGCTCTAGATGTCTTTTAGGTGACTAGGGTTTACTAAAATTTCTTGTAATATGTATAATTGAAAACCTTTAATCAATAATACTGTAGTAATATCAATTATCAATCAAATATTACTCCACAATATCTTAGTCAATATTCCACAAGAATATTCCACCATACTACAGTATTACTTCACAATTTCACAATCCAAATTATCAAAGTACACAATGCTCTACTCAACATTAGATAGTTCACCAATTCAACATAATGAGACCAATATTAATCGGGTTGGTTAACAACTGTTTATAATCGCATTCCACATAAACAATCCTACGTCTATTTGTAACGAATTGACTAGGACCTATTGTCGCCAGGATTGTATAGGTCATCGCGACAACGCTCAGGATGGGGGCTGTCACTTTGATCCCCGCCCACTCTGTTCTAGCTGTCTCCCAGCAGTAGGCTATGGGGGGTAGTCCCGATGGAATGAGGTGAAGGAAAACAAGTTGGAAACCAACTTGTTTGGGGGAGACGGATGAGTGGCCTAGCCAATTGGTTGAATTTGAGCAAGAATATTGATTAGATTAGATTTATCTATTATGAGACCAATGTCTTAAGTGGAGTTACAATTCTTGCTTATGGTAAATTGGAACCAAATGACCGGATGGACATTCACTGCTTGAATGATTGACTAACCTATATGATGTGCAAGTCCTAGAACCTATGTGAGATGCAATGATCTTGGTTAGTTTTAATTATATACTTAGTCTAAGTGTAACCTTCCCTTAACTGTTTTGAAGCCAAGCTCCAAGGTAGGTTGTGAGAAGGATGCCAACAGGATGCAGGCTAAGGCCTGATTAACGATACCTTCTGTTAGGCTCCTATCACCCAGTGCCTCTGGCACTGCAGAGACTGTGGCTCTGATGACTGCAAGGTCACCGTGTTAACCATCGAAGAGTTGCTAGGCCCCTCAAGCTAGGTGACAAGGGTTGTCCTAGATTTCTATCAACCTAGCTTATGCTAGGAGGTGAGTTTTTAATGCAAACTAGATCCTAGGATTCTTGTGCAAAATATTATGAGTGAAATTATTTTGAGTTAAGATTGTTTATGTTACTTAAGTACTTATTGTGGATTAGCTTATAGCAAGAGTACTTAACAATGATGAGATAACAATCTTAAACAAGATAAAGTGCTTAGATACACAAGTGCAAACTTCAACAAATTCCCAGAAGATGCTTAGCCAATTAAATCAACTTATCCACTTATCAATTAAGATGCCACAATTACCAAAGATGTAAAACAAGATTACATGTGATTTTATTTCTCAATGCTACAGAGATATTAAACTAGATTCACAAGATGCCAATATTTCCGAGAGGCTTATCACCAGATTGACTTATGATCCAAGTGCTTTTAGTGAGTGAACTTATTAGATGTGAAATATGAATTCTTATAGCACATAAACTCACAAGAGAAACACAATGTTAAACACTAATATACATGCTAGGAACAAGTAGCAAATTATAGGATTTTGAAGACACTTAGGCAGTGAGGCACTTTGTGTTCCAATTATATTTTTATGAGCAACAAGTGGTTGTTATGACAACAGTAAATAAATATCAATTTAACAATGCTTATGTTTGCCCAATGTCACAAAAATTAACCCAACCACTAAATAACTTGACAAACTTGAAAAATGAAATGTACTAGCCCCTTTATGATGTATTTTTAGAGATATTCCAAATCTCATATATTTATTTCAGCAGTAAATAAATGACAAACCAACAAGCTAGCAAAAATAGTAAAAAATTTCCCAACTTGAAAAAAACAATTTTTAGGGCTTTTAGAGGGTATGATTCAATTTTTTTTAGATCTGATCTATTTATTACAGCAGTGAATAACTAACAGATCAACAAACTAATGAACCTATAACCAATGCCCAAAACACCCAAAAATAGGAAAATTTCACTGTAACTGAAAATTTTGAGTTTTTGACTCTTTTTAACTATATGCTTGAGAAATTTCAGATCTGAAATTTTCAGTGATGCAGTAAATTCCAGCAAGCATAAAAAATAAATCTAAGCATCTAAGGTGCCCAAGTGGCCAAAATTAGGAAAATAATATTTGACAAATTTTAAACGATTTTGACCATTTAGCATGTGATTTTAGGGCCTAATTCTTACTGATTTAACTGCTGTAATAAAACAGAGATGAAACAAGGGTTTAGAAGTCGAACCTTAGGCCTAAAAACTTGTAGAAGCACTTGTCCAAGTGGCCCAAATATTTTGGAATAAGTCAGTTGAAAATCAAAATTTTGGAGACCCTAAACTTGCAAAACCACCAAGGAATTGTTGATTTTTGGTAGCATCATAAGTGCTCTAAGCTTCAAATTTTGTGGAAAGGCTTAGACATTGGTATTCCAAAGAACCCAAAAACCGTTTGTGAAAATTCCATTCGGATTATGTTTTATTGTAAAAATTAATTATTTTAATGGGTACCTAAGTCTAACTTAGGGAAATTAAATAATCAAAAGGTATTAATAAAACAGATTGAGAATGATTTAGAAAGCGAAGATCAAGTCATGTTATAATCTTAGGTGCTCCAATTCCTTTCTGCTGATGAAGAGCTTGCCACTTGTGAAAGGAGGCGAATGGCAAGGTTTTGCAAATGTACACCATTTGCTCCATGACAAATCCACCACCTAACTGGATTCATGGTGCTTCTCTCTTCTGGAGATGATATATTTGAATAATCATCTATTCCTGTAGAAAAACTGGCAAATTCTTCCTTCACTTCCTTGTGTAGATGAGCTGGAAAAATTCTCATACTTTTGTTTTTCACCCCATTAGCCACCTCTCTATCCTTATGGGGTGCCTTCCTCTTCCCATTGCTTTGAGCAATAAGATCCTCATCATAAAATTTGGGGTTCAAGGCATGTGCTAAAGTGTGCAATGGAGTGTTGAAATTGTTCCACCTATCAACACTGATTTTGTAATATCCCCAACGGGAAATAGACAGTAATACACAGCAATACAAACAT
Organism: Pinus albicaulis; assembly: GCA_034641835.2. Taxonomy (NCBI): domain Eukaryota; kingdom Viridiplantae; phylum Streptophyta; class Pinopsida; order Pinales; family Pinaceae; genus Pinus; species Pinus albicaulis. The sequence continues at coordinate 1,673,039,113 of CM076580.1, read as the reverse complement.
GCAACTATATAGGAAAAATGCCGGAACTAGAAAATAGAGCAAGTACACATAAAAATACCAGAACGCTAAGCCATTTTATTAATCTGAGAATATATATATGGGTACAATAGATAATCAGAATAAGTGCACCTATCCTTGCACAAGGCAAGTGAAGAACCCTCTCAGAATAGGAAATGGCTGCTATAGAGTCTGCGTCCCAGCTGCTGGAGAAATCTGCCGTAGAATGCTGCTGCTGCAATGAACTGGAACTAGGGGCTGATCCCCTCACCGGAATGAGCTGAAAATCGATAGACTGCCTGTACTCACTGCTCCGGACAAAACCCAGAAACCATGAAGCAAATGGACCACCTCCGAAAAACACCCCAGAAGCCCTCCTCAAGGAAAACGCTGTCTCTCCCAAGCACAGCGCAGATGCCAAAGGAAGAATGCTGGAAAAGGGCCACAAATCCCTCTGCAAACTCTCCAACTGAAAAGACTAACCCTCCAAGCTGAAACACGCTGAAAACTCCAGGAAAATCCCCCACAACTGAGCTGCTCTAACTCCAACTGCGTCCTCCCTCCAGGACTGCGCAGTCACTCAATGAGGCCCAGCTCCTCTGCAAAACGTCCACCCAAATATCCTGCAAATCAACCGCTGAAACTGAAGGAATACCTTGCCCGAGCAGGCACTCGAAGTCCCTCGGGGCCAAGGGCGAGATCTCCGACCGGAGACACTCAGTCGCACTAAACAGTGCTGCAGACCGACTAAACAACCGGCGTGCTCAAGTAGACAGAAGTCTAGCTCACAATATCATCAACATATCAATAATGCCAAATGGAGTGAAACTCCCACCTTTTATAGTGCTAGCTCCCCTTAAAACCCTAACTGCGTCCCCTCTCTCCATGAGCTCCTCCTATGCCTGCGCAGTTGCCTCTAGAGCCTACGTGAGGCCTCTCTCATGTTAAGTGTGGACCCCCAAGGCTTTCCTTTAAGTTACAACGTTACTCTACTAGGAAGCACTTTATTTTATTAAAGTGAGTTGACCCCCTCTTTCTCACTTTTATTTATTAATTTAACTATAGGCGGCAAAACTATACAAAATGAAATATTCCAATTAGCGGTGCTAATTAGGAATATTACAGTCTCCCCCGGCAGAACATTGCTTGTCCTCAAGCAACTGAAGTGATGGGTGCTGCAAAATCTTCTCATCCTCCCAAGTGGCATCCTCATCCGGCAAGTTCTTCCACCTCACCAAGAACTCCCGGATCGTCCTGCTCCGTAGCTGCCTCTCCCTAGTGTCAATAATAGCCTCCGGCTGCAACACGAGATGCCCCTCATCATCCGTGGGTGGTAGCTCATCTGTGACTGTCACCTGCTGGCCCAATGCCTTTTTCAGGCATGATACATGAAAAATGTTATGGATCTTGTTGCCTTGGGGCAGCTCCAACTCATATGCAACCTGCCCAATCCTGCGTATCACCCTGTATGGCCCATAAAAACGGGGCTTAAGCTTCTCAGCCCCCTTCTGCTTAAGTGTAGACTGTCGGTATGGCTGTAGTCGCAGGTAGACCAAGTCTCCTACCTCAAAGTGTCTCTCCACCCGACCCTTATCAGTATACAACTTCTGCTGATTCTGTGCTGTGGCTATGTTATCCTTGAGAGCTCGGAGGATATCTTGGCTCTCTTGGATCGATATCTTGGCTCTCGGAGCCCTACTAGCACCAAACATCATGTCCACAAAAGATAAAGGATGATATCCATATAAAGCATAGAAAGGTGACATACCAATGGACATGTGATGCGTCGTGTTGTAGCAGTACTCTCCCAGATGCAGCCACTTCAGCCATGCCCTCTGCTGCCCACTGACATAGTTGCGCAAGTAGCCCTCTAGCCACTTGTTAACTATCTCTGTCTGTCCGTCCGTCTGGGGGTGATAACTAGTGCTCGGCGTCAACTCTGTCCCCACTAGCTAGAAGAGCTCCTGCCAGAATCCGCTCATGAAGCGGCTGTCCCTGTCACTGACAATGGTCTTAGGTAGACCATGTAACCTGAAGATCTCCCTGAAGAACAGCTCAGCCACCTGCGCTGCTGTGTGGTGTGCGGATACGGCGAAAAAATGAGCATACTTCGTCAGTCGGTCAACGACGACAAAGATGCAGTCCTTGCCCTGCACTATGGGCAACCCTGTGATGAAGTCCATCGACATGCTCTCCCATTTCCCCTCTGGAATGGGAAGAGGCTGCAACAACCCTACAGGATGGCTCATCTCTCCCTTGTTTCTCTGGCAAACATCGCACTCCCTGACATGCTGGAGTACGTCCTCCTTAAGGCCCTTCCATGAGAACCTCTCCCTGATGGCCCTGTAAGTCTTGGTGAACCCCTGATGGCCCGCCAATGGAGAATCATGTGAAGCCTGGAGTATCTTCTTCTTGAGCTGAGATCCCTCAGTCAAGAAGATCCTATCCCTGTAATAGATGATCTCGTCGACCACACTGTACCTGTCATCTGCTACCTGCCCATCCAACACCTCACACGCAAACCTGTCCTTGGAGTACTCTACCAGCAGTCGAGCCCTCCAATCAGCGTCCAAGCTCATAAGAGATAACGTGGCCGGTCTACGGGAAAGGGCATCAGCTACCACGTTATTCTTGCCTTTGACGTACTCTATGTCAAAGTCATAGGCTTGTATCTTACTGATCCACTTCTGCTGTCTCTCCTGCAACTGCTTCTGCTCCAGAAAGTACCTGAGGCTGTTGTGATCTGATCTCACCCTAAATCTGCTGCCCACTAAATACTGCCGGTATTTGGCCAATGCATGCATGATGGCCAACATCTCCTTGTCGTATATGGAATACAACCTCTCATGCGGAAGGAGCTTCCGGCTCTCAAAAGCTATCGGGTGACCACCCTGCATCAAAACTGCACCAATCCCCTCTCCTGATGCATCACACTCGAGGACAAAGGGTTGTGTGAAATCTGGCAATGCCAGCACAGGGCAGCTGCTCATCACCTCCTTGAGCTTATCAAAAGCTCGCTGTGCTGTGTCCGACCAACTGAATGCCCCCTTCCTCGTCAAATCTGTGAGGGGTGCAGCAAGCTGTGAGAAGCCCTTGACGAACTTCCTGTAGTATGTGCAAATGCCAATAAATCCCCGAAGCTCAGTCACATTCCTCGGCTCTGGGCAATCTCTGATGGCCCTGATCTTCTCCTCGTGGACTCTCACCCCGTCCACTCCTATAATGTGCCCCAAGTACAGCATCTCCGTCAAGCCGAACTCACACTTGGAGAGCTTGGCATAGAACTACTGCTCCTCCAAGATGCGCAAGACTGTCTCAATGTGTTGGAGATGCTCCTCCCAAGTCCTGCTATATATAAGTATGTCATCGAAGAAGACCAACACAAACTTCCTCAGATGACCCCTGAAAATGTGGTTCATGCACGACTGAAAGGTAGCGGGTGCATTGGTCAACCCAGAAGGCATGACCAAGAACTTGAAGTGCCCATAATACACCTGAAGGCGGTCTTGGGAATGTCCTGTTCCCTCACGCGTATCTGATGGTACCTGGATCTCAAGTCAATCTTTGAGAAGAATCGTGCTCCTCTCAACTCGTCCATCAGCTCATCAATCCTGGGGATGGGGTACCTGTTCTTCAGGGTCTTCTTATTCAGAGCCCTGTAGTCAATGCACATCCGCAATGTGCCGTCCTTCTTCTTCACCAACACCACGGAAGAAGCAAAAGGACTCGTGCTCGGCCGAATGTGACCAAGGGCTAGCAACTCCTGAATAGCACGCTCTATCTCATCTCGATAGGCCTTGGGATGCCTATACGGTGTGGTGATCACCGCCTGTATACCCTGCTCAAGCTCAATAGTATGCTCAAACCCCCGATCCGGTGGCTGCCCTGGTGGAATATCCCCAAATACTGCGGCATACCTGTCGAGAATAGACTGTAGCTCAGGATGCACTGTCTGACCTGTATCCACTGCCTCTGAAGCTCGCAACTCTACGGCCCACTCTATGTGTCCCTTGCGGAAGGTCGCCTCCATCCTATGTGCCGACACTGTCTGAGGCGGGTATGTGTGCTGTCCCCGTATCTTCCCATGCCTCCCTGTCTTGGGATCATCCCACTCCATCTCTAGGGCCTTCCAATCTGTCGTGGCCTTCCCCAGAGTAATGAGCCACTGGACACTCAATATCATGTTGGTGTCCGGGATATCCACCACAAAAAAATGATCTGTCAATGTATAAGTGCCCATCGTCACTAATAACTCTGGGACATACCGAGCACATACCATAGTCTGATCTCCTGGAACCAAAACGGAAAATCCATCAAAACTCTTAGTCTGTATGCCTCTCCGCTCAACCATCTGCGCATCAATAAAGTTGTGGGTGGCCCCACTATCAACAAAGACCGAGACCCGCTGTCCACGTATTGTCCCCCGTACGCGCAGCGTCAAATACTTGGGAACTCCCCGCAAGGCGGCTAGAGCTCCTCCAGTGGGTGCAAATGGTGCACCACCTGCTGCGGGTGGTGGAGGTGGCAAGGTATCCTGCGCTGCATAACAATCTCCTGTCTCCACGTCATTCCCCTCATCCTCTTCCCCGCTGCTCTCGGAGAAGACCTCAATGAAATGTGCTTTCCCCGCAGCACATCTATGTCCCGGTGCCCATGGCTCCTGGCAAGTGAAGCACAACCGCTTCCTCCTCAACTCTCTCCTGGCCTCATCATCAAACTGCCCTCGCCCAGGATTCGCCTTGGGAGGCGGAATCCTCGTGTCCTTCCCCTTAGGCTGGAAGGCCTGTCTCTGGGGGTAAGGTGTCCGAGTCCTGGGTAAGACATCCTGTAAATCCCGAGTCCTGCTGATGGCATCCTGAAGTGTAGCTGGTCTAGTCGACCGGACTAGGCCACGTAGTGGCTCTGTCAACCCATCCACAAACATGTAGACCATCCGAGCCGCGGATAGGTCAGGCACCATCACGGAAATCCTCAAGAAGTCTGAAATGTACGTCTCTGGGCTCCCAGTCTGCTTGAGCTTTGTCAGCTCAACGAAGTGCTGCTCTGGATCCCTCCTGTCAAAACGCTTTATCACCCTCCTGGTAAACTCGGCATATGTCATCACTGTAGAATGCCCGAGTGTCGTCATCCCATGAAACCACCAGTCCTGGGCCTCACCATCCAGATGTAAGGTTGCCACCTTAATGGCATCTGACTGCGACATCTGGTTAAGCTGGAAATAGATGTCCAACTTCTCCACCCAAGACTTTGCCGAACTGTTTGATGAACCATCAAATGTGGGCAAATGAAATCTACTAGCTGTGCGGTGGTAGTCTCCATCATGATGATGCCGGTGCCCTCGATGATGATCGTGGGGTCTACTGTCCCGCTGGAGCTGGACAAAGTCTCTGAATGAGAGAGCCTCCATGAACTCCTGCCCGTATGCCTGGTACTCTGCAAAATAGTCACCCATGTGGCCCGACTCCGGCTCTCGCTGTGCTGCTGCCCCTACGTCCTCTGCTAGGAAGGTAGGCATGGTGGATCGCGTGGGTGCTGGAATATCCCTCTGTGCTCCCCTCTGTGCTCCTGCCCCTGTGTCCTCTGCTAAGAATGTGGGCATAGTGGATCGCATGGGTGCATGCAATGCCATGATGGGGATAGCATCACACACCGGCACATGATGGGACGTACCCGACCCCTCACCGATCTGAAAACCCCTGGGGGGTTCCCGCTGCTTGACCTCTAACGCCGTGAGTCTCTGTGTCACCTCCTGCATGCGCTGGAGGAGTGCCTCTCTAAATCTCCTCGAGTCCTCCTCGTCTGCCATAGGACCCCACTGTTCTGCGTACCCCACAGGCTGCTCCTGCTTTGAATCTGTCTCACGCTGCTCCTGATCGGAATCTGTCACAGGCTCCCCCTCTCCTTAGGGGTTCTCCCACCTACACTCAACGTTTCTATATCTCCTTCTCCTATAACCGATGTAGGGTTTATCCCCTGGCGTCATAGACTGCTAGTTCCACAGGCTGAGCCAGAACTATGCTCTGATACCACTGTAATATCCCCAACGGGAAATAGACAGTAATACATAGCAATACAAACATGCAACTATATAGGAAAAATGCCTGAACTAGAAAATAGAGCAAGTACACATAAAAATACCAGAACGCTAAGCCATTTTATTAATCTGAGAATATATATATGGGTACAATAGATAATCAGAATAAGTGCACCTATCCTTGCACAAGGCAAGTGAAGAACCCTCTCAGAATAGGGAATGGCTGCTATAGAGACTGTGTCCCAGCTGCTGGAGAAATATGCCGTAGAATACTGCTGCTGCAATGAACTGGAATTAGGGGCTGATCCCCTCACCAGAATGAGCTGAAAATCGGTAGACTGCCTGTACTCACTGCTCCGGACCAAACCCAGAAACCATGAAGCACATGGACCACCTCCGAAAAACACCCCAGAAGCCCTCCTCAAGGAAAACGCTGTCTCTCCCAAGCACAACGCAGATGCCAAGGGAAGAATGCTGGAAAAGGGTCACAAATCCCTCTGCAAACTCTCCAACTGAAAAGACTAACCCTCCAAGCTGAAACACGCTGAAAACTCCACGAAAATCCCCACAACCGAGCTGCTCCAACTCCAACTGCGTCCTCCCTCCAGGACTGCGCAATCACTCAATGAGGCCCAGCTCCTCTGCAAAACGTCCACCCAAATCACCTGCAAATCAACTGCTAAAACTGAAGGAATACCTTGCCCGAGCAGGCACTCGAAGTCCCCCGGGGCCAAGGGCGAGATCTCCGACCGGAGACACTCAGTCGCACTAAACAATGCTGCAGACCGACTAAACAACCGGCGTGCTCAAGTAGACAGAAGTCTAGCTCACAATATCATCAACATATCAATAATGCCAAATGGAGTGAAACTCCCACCTTTTATAGTGCTAGCTCCCCTCAAAACCCTAACTGCGTCCCCTCTCTCCATGAGCTCCTCCTATGCCTACGCAGTTGCCTCTAGAGCCTACGTGAGGCCTCTCTCATGTTAAGTGTGGACCCCCAAGGCTTTCCTTTAAGTTACAACGTTACTCTACTAGGAAGCACTTTATTTTATTAAAGTGAGTTGACCCCCTCTTTTTCACTTTTATTTATTAATTTAACTATAGGCGGCAAAACTATACAAAAATGAAATATTCCAATTAGCGGTGCTAATTAGGAATATTACAGATTTTCTTGATTAATATAGCAAAATGATCATCTACAAACAAAAGTTTTGGAGACTCTTGTGAAATGATTTCCATAGTTTTCTCAACCATGGAATCCATGCCATCATATACCTCTCCTAAGAAAGGCTGGTCAGTGTCGTCATTTCGAAGAAGCTCAAATGCAGGGGTTGTGAACATTAGCAAGAAATTTATCTTGCTCCACCAATCTTCATCAAGGCACAATCTACGCACCGTATATCCCCTCTCTGAATTTGCCTGTCTCCACTTAGCCCAAAGTTGACTAACCACCATAGACACTAATGCTTGCTTAACCTCAACAAGGTGGCACAACATTATGAAGTTTGAGGCATATCTTGTCTCAACAACTTTTAACAATTCCAATTTGGGGTACTCTCGAAATATTGCTTGAGATTGGTGGTGGTTTGTGATGAATTTAACAATCTCCCTTGCTTCCCCTGCGAGTTCCTTTATCCATGGGACTTTATTGTCGAACTCCTCTAAGATCAGATTCAGATTATGGACAATGCAGGGTGTCCAAAAGATGTGGTCATACCTGCCCTCAATAATTAAACCTGCAACTTTGCATACTGGTGCATTATCCGTGATAACTTGCACCACCCTGTTAGGACCTACTTGTTCAATAGATTTTATAATAACATCAGCAATGAATTGTGCATCTTTTACCTCTCTTGAGCAGTGTTTCGCCTTTAAAAACATTCCTCCTTTTGGTGAAGTAGCAATGATATTTATCAATGGTCTATGCCTTGTATCTGTCCATCCATCTGAGACGATGGTAACCCTAGAGCTACTCCAAGAAGAATGAAATGGTGATAAGACATCCTCGACAAGATCCTTCTCATTTTTGAGAAGCTGAGTGCTAACTTTCTCATAGTTGGACCCCTTGTACACTTGAGGAGCTTTGTTAATTGCCCTTATCATATCTTGCCAGTAAGGAGAGTGAAAAACATTGAATGGGATACCACATGCATAGATGCACCTAGCCACTCTGGAATCAACTTCTTCTCTTGCTTGCACATTCATCAATTTAGCAATTATGCTATCTTGAACTGTACCGAATACCCCTCTGGATGGTGGTTGTTCTGGTTGTTGAGTGGCTCTCCTCTTTCTTGCTTCAACTACAATCGTTGGTTCAATGTTTGTTGGAGCTTTAGTAGTAGCTTGACTAAGATCATCATGCCTTCTTTTAATTCCATTTGCCTGATCTTTCTCTCTTTGATATTCCCTCTTCACCACAAGGTCTGATGTTTTTGTGCAACTTGCAATCCCCCGTCCTCCTCCATGCAAAAGATGTGCCTTCACTCTTAGGTAAGAGCCCTTGTAAGAATTACTGCAAATATTACATCACGATTCCCATGAGCCACCACCTCCACATCTTTGAAGCTTCCGAACATGCCTCCAAAGAGGATAATATTCAACCCTTGGGTTGGACTTGGGGCTTGAAATTGAACCTTAGATGGAAGCCATTGCTGCAAAAAAAATTAAAAAAACAAATTTGTAAATAAAAAACGTTTTTTCATAATGTTGGTAGCATAAGCCCTCAAAAAATAGAAGAAAATGTTGAGATTTTTGAGTGTTGGGGTAGCATCAGATGTGCTCTAGCTCCCAAACTTTGTGGAGGGACTAGAGTACATGAGATCTCCAAGACCCAGAAAGGGATTTGAGAAATTTCATCATGTTTAAGAGATATTTAATTAATCAATCTTTTTAATTAAGGACCCTAAGTCTAACTTAGGAAAATTAAAAGATTAAATCTAATAAATTAAACATGTGATGAAAATGATTTAAGTCAGACGGATCAAGCTTTCTTTTAATCTTAGCTGTCGATTCAAGATTAGATCACGACCGTTGGTTTCCTAACGAGAAAAGTATAAAGGAAAGGCTTGGGGTCAGTTGGAGATCACACATAGAAGTAGAGCACTGAGACTAAGCTGGAATTTTAGTGCATGGTTTGCTAGAAATTTCCAGAAGTGTTTCAGCTACAGCGAGGGGTAGTATTGGCGGAAGGGATGATCTGATCCCAGGCCAAGAGTGCAACAAGAGGCAGAGAAGCAACAGACTGAGCAACGCAGAGGGAGTAGCAGCTATGCAACAGTTGCGCAGCGCAGAGGCTTCAGGTGCTACGCAGGCCCAGAAAGGGCAACGCAGAGGCAGCAGGAGGCCAGCAGGGCTGACGCAGGCCCAACTAGGGCAACCCGGGGGTAGCGTAACCCAGTCTGGAGTGACGCAGGCCCTTCCTGAGCAGTGCAGGGGTTGACGCAGGCTAGCAGAGCCGACGTAGAGGGCTTCAGAGCAGTGCTGGGGTTTCTGAAGACTGCAAAGGGTTGAGTTCTGTAAATCCCATTTGAGGGTGTGAATCAGTCAATTTTTTTGTCTCCGGAATAGAGGTATTGCTGCAGATTGTTTATTTATTTGTCCGGTTAACTAGTTTGGTTCCCAGATTTGTTGTACTCAGTTTCTACTTAATAATAAAACCCTCCAGCAACTAGAAGACTGGTTTTCCCGCATTGGGTTTTTCCGCGGACAGTTGTCCAGAAAATCTTGTGTGTCACTTTGTCATTGTGCATGTATTCAGTTTAGATCTGTATGTGTGTAGACTGGTAATGTATTTACTTTGATGTTAATGCTGAATATTTCAGATTAATAACTTGTCTAAGTAGGAGAAGTAAATCAAGATTTAATAGTAGGGTTTCTGCATAAGTAATATTCAGAAATTTTCACATGGTATCAGAGCGATTGCAGATCTAGCTTGGATCACCAGCAAGAAGATTGAAGAATCCTTGCTGTAGAAAACAACAGAGAAAGCAGCAGCAACAGCAGCCACAGAAAGCTGGACCAGAGAGGACAACGTAGCAACAGAAGGAAGCAGAGCCACGCAGAGGCCAGAGTGACGCAATCTCCAAGCAGGCCCTCGTACTTACTGCGCTGAGGCAGTGCAGAAGCTGTGCTGAGACTGTTTGCTCACGCAGAGGCCAGCCAGGGTGCCGTAGTCTTGAAGCTATTAGCTGATTCAGAGTGTCGAAGGCTGTGCTGTAGACCTTCAGTAGTTGCTAGTGGGGTTAAAATTCTGTCGGTGCAGAATTTAGCCTAAGCGAAGTTGACAAAGAGCAGGAGGAGAACAACTTCTCAGTAGATTTCCAGCCAAAGAAGTCTGAATATCGATCAGAGGATCGAAGAGAGTTGATTCATTTTTGATTTGGCAGACTTCCAAGAGAGGAAGTCAGTTGTCAGAGGGAGCAGAGGGTGCTTGTTTTGCCATGGACCCTAGATCCAAGTCTCTAGCATAGAGAGGAGGATTCGTTCCGACACACTTTCTGAGCAGATGGCATCTCACGGACTACGTGATCAGGATAGGTTGGACGACTTGTCCAACTTTGCAATTTGGAAGGCCAGAATCCTGGTAGTCATGGAGGCATATGGTTTGAGGGAGCATGCAGAGAAAGTCCTGGCCACGCCGACCGATGCAAAGCTCCTGGAGAAGCATGAAGAAGAAGTGACACACACCAAGCGCTTCATCATGGACGAGGTCAAAGATCATGTGGTTCCTCACATAGCCGAGAAGAAAACGGCTCATGATATGTGGGTGGCTATAACCACATTATATGAAGGAAGATCCGTCCAGAGGAAGATGCTTTTGGAGAACCAGCTTAGGTTATTCATGATGGCCAAGGGAGAGGAGATCGATCCTTTTTTGTCTAGACTACAAGTGATCCGGGATCAGCTACTGGTAAGGGAGTGAAGGTGGAGGACGATGTTATGGTGAGGACAACTTTAAATGCTGTCATAGAGGACTGGGAAAATTTTGTCCAAAGTCTCTTGGGTGTAGGAATTTACAGGGTAAGTTCTGTAGATCAAGAACCAAAGGTCACTGCTCACAAATAGATCACAAATCAGTACACCAGTATAATCACGTGGCTAAAACCCTCAAAGAGGGAAACAGTCCACGGCCTAAGCCAACGCGGCCACTTCAGACAATTTATTAATATAAAAAGAAAAGTTACATATGTTTCTCTCATAAACGGTTACCGAACAAATGACTCTCCATGCTCTTTAAATAGAGATCATGGACCAATCAGGTGTTAAGCCACGGATCAAGCGTCGTTAATACCGAGGTGAGAGATAATTGTCGGATCACTACAAATCGTGACTGTCGGATTATAAGTTACAAATGTACATGGTAAAGAAACACACTTTACCTAACTCTACACTAGACTAAGTTATTCTTAACTATTTCCTATGTGTTGGAATATCCTAACATCCCCCCTTAAGAACAACTTGGGATAGAATTGAAGGATTTACAAAGGTGACACAAAAGGAGCCTATTTCCTATGTGTCGAAATATCCTAACATCCCCCCTTAAGAACAAATTGGGATAGGATTGAAGGATTTGCAAAAGTGACATAATAGGAGAAGGAAGGAGGCATTATAGCCTATCCCCCCTTAATGACAACTTTCCTGAACTCCAAGCATGGATCGAAGTTTGGTAAACTTCGCTTTTGTGAGAGCCTTTGTAAAGATATCGGCTATTTGATCATTGGTTGGATAGTATTGCACTTCAAGAACACGATCATGAATGAGGTTTCTGATGAAGTGTATGTGGAGTTCAATGTGTTTCATATGCTGATGCTGAACTGGATCTTTACATCGCTGAATGGCACTCTGATTATCACACCAAAGTGTAGTTGGATGTTGCTGATGAAAACCAAATTTAGACAGGATCTAACGAAGCCACATGGCTTCCTTGCTGGCTTCAACTGCACCACGATACTCTGCTTCTGTTGAAGAAAGAGAGATGGCACTTTGTTTCTTACAAGACCATGTAATAGGTCTTGAACCAAGACTGAATACATATTTTGCGGTATACTTTCGATCATCAGGGTCACCAACCTAATCAGAATCAGTGAAACCAATCAACAATGGAGATGCTCCTGCACTATAATGAATCCCGAACTGAACTGTACCTCGAATATATCGAAGTATTCTTTTAGCTACTTTCCAGTGACTTTCATGAGGTTGGTGCATAAACTGAGTGACAAGACCAACGACAAAGGAAAGGTCAGGATAGGTATGGGTTAGATACAGAAGTTTACCAACAAGTTGACGATATAAGGTAGCATCAACTTCAGGGGTAGTACAAGTGACTGAAAGCTTGACTCCAGATTGAAAGGGAGAAGGGGCTGGCTTACAGTCTTCCATGTGAAAGTGGTGTAGAAGATCACAGGCATACTTGGACTGAGATCCTTGAGGTCCTTGAGATAAGGTTGCATGACAAGGTAGGAACACATAGTACATCATTAAACTGACGATTATCGAGATGAATGGTTCCAGATCCTACAACACTAAGAGATCTATCATAACCAACATAAATATGTTTGGTGTTACAATCATTTAAAGAAGTAACATGGCTTTATTTTTGGCCATGTGATAAGAAGCTCCAGAATCAATGAGCCACTCATGAGAATGAGAAGAGGAAGATACTTTTAATGCATAACCAGATCTTGATGCTTGACAACCACAAGCAGAAAGTGCCATTCTTGAAGATGAAGGTGAAGAGTGCTCCAAATTGATGTCGTGCTTCTTCATTGTTGCTTCTAAGGCTTCCATCTTCTTAAAACATTTGGACTCTATATGGCCATCACGATTGCAAAAGTTGCAATGTCTATCTGTCTTCTTTCCTTTATTTTTATGTGCCTTATCATTTTGGTGAGTTGCTTTTTCAGTTTGCGGCTTAAATCGCTTAGGACCTTTGTTTGGTTTCAGAGCATACTTTTTAGGATATTGCTTCTTGGGATTCTTTTGATATGATTGCTGTTGGGCTGCTAAGGCTTTCTTAGAAGCGTTTCCAGAAGTGATAAGACCAAGGTGTAAGAGTTTTTCTTGTTCTCTTATCAAAGAATCACAAAAAGAATCAAAAGAGGGATTCTTGTAGGTGGTTCTTGAAGAAATGATGGCTTCTCTAGTGGAATGGAAGGCGGAAACAAATATAGAGTAAGAAGGGGCAAGCTTAGCAAGAATGCAATAGATGAGGCTACTATCTTCCTTTTTGACCTTACAACTTTCTAAAAGAAGTCTAAGGGTCTTGAGTTTGGACAAAAAGTCTTCAATAGAGGAGAAATTATTAGGGTCCAAAGTAAGCAACTCATTTTCAAGCTGGTGAGCCCTGATTTGATTTTGAATGCCAAAAACAGTATTTAGCTTATCCAAGGCTTCATGAGGGGTGTCAATGTCAAGGATATGAAATCGAAGATCTTGTGCAATGGACATTCCTATCAACCCTCGTGCTTGATCTTGTTTATTTTCCCATTTAGCGACTTTATCATCATCAGAAGGTTTAGTTTCTACCCCTGTGGCTATTCTGTAAAGCCCTTTACTTCTAAGTATATCTACCATGTGAGGTAGCCATTGGAAATAATTGGTGCTGTTAAGAATAATCGAGCATGCACTTTCCATTTAAAAAATAATTGAAGCTAAGAAAATTTGAAACTAACTGCTCCAATGGAAAGATCTCGAAAAATTAGGCCATTTAAAAAAAACGGCTCGAAAAACGGCTTCCGGATTATGCCTTTATGAAAAAACGAGTTGAAGATGCTGAATAGTTACGGAAATGAGATGAAGTGCGGCTTTTAAAAAAAAATTCCGCCCCTTTTAACAAAAACTTTTTACAAAAAGAAACTTGAGAAAGAGATTTGAAAACGAAATGCAAAGCCTTACGGTAGAATGTTGATTTTCAGTTAGCCTTACCGGCAACTATCCTTTTTTTCACTATTTCTGATTTCTCGAGATTGCACAAAGACACGGGGAAAGAGCATACGTAGCAAAAAATATCCCTTTTCCTGTTTCTGATTTGCCGAAATCACACGCAGCGCACAACAAAGAGTAGACACAGAGAAGAGGGTATAGATCCGACAAATAAATAAAACTTAAAAACCGAAAATAAAAAAAGGAACTGAAATAAGCAGAACTATTAACAAATATAACTGCAAAACAGATGCTTTATACCTCCAGATCTAAACTATCATAACTTGGGCAGCCGAAAACCTTTTCGCATGAAACGAAAGGCGTTCGTCACTGTAATAGACGCTCCGGACACAACCAAGCAGTTCTCCAAACTCAAAAATGTTTAGAAATAGTAGATCTACAAAATGACATTCGCATGTAGTCAAATCGGCTTCGGATTTTGATCAATAACGGATGCGGCCCTCAAAATAGCTCTGATACCATGTAGGAATTTACAGGGTAAGTTCCATAGATCAAGAACCAAAGGTCACTGCTCACAAACCTACGTTGCACGGGTTCCCGCACCCGGGGGTGGGGTTCCCGAACCCGCACCGGGTTCCCGCACCCAAGTACCGGATTCTCCGCACCCAAGTACCCTGAAGAACCCAAACGAACCGGGTTCTTCAAAAAAAAAATCGGGTTCTTGGGTTTTTTTGGTATGAAGAACCTATCGTTTTTCAGTCAAACATCTGGGGTGTATCCATAACCATGCAAATTAATTTTGAATGCTTCCATATTTGCTATGCATTTCCTTTCCTCTTTTGTATAAAGAACAAGAAACTGATATGGTGTTTTGACCCTTCTCGATACAGTTTCACAATGGAAGAAGCAACTTGTATGCTAGGAGGCTTGAATCCTGTCAAGTTATTTGAAATCCAGTATGCTGGCACTTTATAAGATGCTTTTGTAAATAGTTGCTTTTAGAAGGGGTTTTAATTATTCATTACCAAAAAAAAGTTATTTGCTTACTCCACAACCAGCATTTTGTAGTGGACAAGAGCATGAATGCATGCTTTGAGATTTTGGAGTTGTTTTAATGTACTGACAATATACCTATCCAAAATTTTACTTGCCTTTGTGGGACTTTCAATAAAAGGAAGTTTGATCAGTAGACAGCATGCAAAACAGCCTGTCTGCCTGAGTTTTCATAGTTAGCAAAAATCAATCATCTGAGTATCCGAATTACAATACTAATAGGCCTACTTCATCAAGTGTATGTGTAGATTTCAAAAATCACATTCCTCATTAAATTTATGGGTAGGATCTTCATCAAATTTATGTGTAGATTTTGAAACAGTTGTTTTTAACTGCCACAGGAAACTTGTGTGGATATTGCAGCAATTTTTCTGTTGCATCATTTTTCAGTTAATGAATGATTGTTTTCTAACGTTACCAAATCTGTGTCTGCATGGCAGGCATGACAAGCTTAAGAACACTGAGTGGGAAAAACACCCCAAATGTTTGACTGATGCAATTCTGATAAGAATTCTAATGGTAGCCGTTTTCTTAGAGTTTGTTTAGTCTTAATTTTCATTAAATTTATAATTTATAAATTTAATTTATAAAATATAGTATTATATATGATATATAAATTATAATTTATAATTTATAATATATATTAATATAAAAATACCCAGACGAACCCACGCACCCTGTTTCAAAAAATGCCGTCCTCGTCCCCGTCCCCGTCCCCGCACCCACACCCACGTTTCCTGGCAACATAGTCACAAACAGATCACAAATCAGTACACCAATATAATCACGTGGTTAAAACCCTCAAAGAGGGAAACAGTCCATGGCCCAAGCCAACGCGGCCACTTCAGGCAATTTAATATAAAAAGAAAAGTTACATATGTTTCTCTCATAAACGGTTACCGAACAAATGACCCTCCATGCTCTTTAAATAGAGATCATGGACCAATTGGGTGTTAAGCCATGGATCATGCATCGTTAATACCGAGGTGGGAGATAACTGTCGGATCACTACAAATTGTGACTGTTGGATTATAAGTTACAAATGTACATGGTAAAGAAACACACTTTACCTAACTCTACACTAGACTAAGTTATTCTTAACTATTTCTTATGTGTCGGAATATCCTAACATTGGGCAGAGCAGACCTTCCCAACTGGGACAATATGTGGGCTATCCTCCGACAAGAAAAAATCTGTCGGATCACCAAGAGACAATACAACACCGAGTCCAGTAAAGTAAAGAAGGAAGAAGAGGAAGATGCAGCCTTGGCATCAAAGAGGCAACAAGGGAGAAAGAAGCGGTATTTGTCGAAGATCAAGTGTTTCCAGTGCAGCGAACTAGGACATTTTGCCAGCAATTGTCCTCAGAAGAAGAAGGACAAGGAATCTTCTAGCTCCAAGGCTGCTGTGGCAGACGATGGATCCGAAGATGACGTAGCCATGAGTGCTCATGACCCACGAAAGTGGGGCGACATGGATTTGTAGAGCAGCTACAGAGTCGTGGCAGGATCCTTGAGTAACCCAACTCTTGGATCATATACGAGCTACGAGAGCCTTAAGACAGTAGCGGGACAAGTGGAGTAGTGGGTGTAGAGAATCACATATGGAGCAGAGGCAGAGATGGATGTTGAGAGGGAGCAATGCAGTGCAGATGCAGCAACAATGTAGCAACAACAACAACGTAGCAGCAACAACGCAGAGGGGTTGATGTGACTTCAGTAGCGCAGAGCACGCTTGCTTACGCAGAGCAGAGCTGCATCAACGCAAAGGCTTCAGGAGGACAAGCGCAACGCAACATCAAAGTAGGGGATTTCAGCGTAGAAGCAGCGCAAAGGAGGTCTGCTTACGTAGTGCAGAGCTGCAACAACGCAACAACCTCCAAATGACAACACAGAGCAGCAGCCTATGGAGCTTCAGTGATAAGATGCAGCTCAGTTGACAAGTCTGTCAAAGATTGGGCAAGAGTTTTCAGTTGTTTCTCTTAGTAACTGATTTGCAGTGCAACATTTGGCAGCACGATGCAACAGATTGAGAGGGAGCTGCAATACAGATGTGGTAGTGGCGGTGGCGATGGTAGCATCATGGGCAGCAGTATGGAAGAGAAGCAACAACGCAGTGATGAAGGGCAGTAGGCCAAGCATTAGCGCAGAGACCCACACCAGAGATCAATGCAGAACTTCAGGGTGAAGTGTTCTAGAGCACATTCCTCGCTAAGAGGGAGTGTTGAGATTTTTGACTGTTGGGGTAGCATCAGATGTGCTCTAGCTCTCAAACTTTGTGGATGGACTAGGGAACAGCAGACTGAGCAGCGCAGAGAGAGCAACATCTACGCAACGCAGAGGCTTCAGGTGCTATGCAGAGGCTACGCAGGCCCAAAAAAGCAATGTAGAGGCAGCAGGAGGCCAATAGGGCTGACACAGGCCCAACCAGGGTACTGCAGGGGCATCATAACCTAGTTTGGGGTGACGCAGGTCCTTCCTGAGCAGTGCAGAGGCTGACACAGGCTAGTAGAGCTGATGCAGAGGGCTTCAGAGCAGCGCTGGGGTTTTGGAAGACTGAAAAGGGTCGAGTTATGTAAATCTCGTTTAAGGGTGTGAATCAGTCAATTTTTCTGTCTCCAGAACAGAGGTATTGCTGCAGATTGTTTATTTCTTTGTCGGGTTAACCTAGTTTGGTGCCTAGATTTGTTGTACTAAGATTCTACTTAATAATAAAACCCTCCAGCAGCCAAAAGACCGGTTTTCTCGCATTGGGTTTTTCTGAGGACAGTTGTCCAGAAAATCCTATGTGTCGATTTGTCATTGTGCATGTTTTCACTTTAGATCTGTATCTGTGTAGGCTGTTAATGTGTTTACTTCGATGTTAATGCTGAATATTTTAGATTAATAACTTTTCTAAGTAGGAGAAGTAAATCAAGATTTAATATTAGGGTTTTTGCATAAGTAATATTCATAAATTTTCACAGAAATAATGGGAAAAAACCAAGAAATTGAATGCTTCTTACCCAAATTAATTTTGTGTAGCTGAAGTTACCCCAAAATGCCACAAAAAACAAGAGAAATATGGCTGTAGCTGAGCCAAAAACCAAGAATGCCGTAGTTGGAAACTTCGCACTCCAAATCTGCTTTTGAAATCTCTTTCTCTTGCTGCTGAAATCTCCTTTGCTCACTGGTGAAACTGCCCTAGCTGAAGCACTACTCTCTTCCTGTTTTCTTCTTGCTAAAATTTCTCTTCTCCAAGTGAAACGACTTGCTCAATTCGTGTGATGAGAGAATGAGGCGAGAGTCTTTTTATAAGTTGAGATAGCCATCTAGAAGCATCCAAAAGACACTTTCAACAATTAAAAAAAAATATTAAAATGCACGCAAATCAAGAAGGGTGGCCGTGCGGCTTGGAAATGCGTTTTCGGCCGTACTGGGCACGTTTCCCCAACGAGAAACGTACCAGTACGACTGGAAACACATTTCTAGGCCGTACGGTACGGTAAAACACGTTAAGAAGAAGAAGAAGAAGAAGAAGAAAAGTCGACAGAAATGCGGCCGTACGGCTTGGAAATGCGTTTTCGGCCGTACTGGGCACGTTTCCCCAACGAGAAATGTACCAGTACGACCGGAAACACATTTCTAGGCTGTACGGTACAGTAAAACACGTTTCCGTTTCGCTTTTTTGCTGAAATGAGGGTGGGACCCACGTTTTCTGCAACATAGGGAAAGACACACCGAGTGAATCGAGTGATCGAATTCTTTTGACGGAGCAATGCTCAGACGAAGATCAAATCTAATTGATTCCAACACAGAGGGGCAGAGCAGCTTCCTGGGGATTTTTCTCAGCCAGAGAATCATCAGCAGAGAGAGGCAGAGAGTGATCCAAGAACTCTCATGCAGAGCCACGCAGGGCTACGCAGAGGGCCAGAGAGAATGCGAGATTTTGCAGAAAAATCAGTTTTAGAAGCCAAGAACTGGGGTGTGAGACCGGGAGGCTGAAGACAGTGATTCCGGGTTGCAGATCGATCTTCCAGCTGGGTGACACAGTGCCCAAAGAGGGTGACATAGGGACTATGTAGTGGCATCGCAGGGCCTGCCAGGGGCACCTCATCCAGTGACCAGATTAACCGGATTTTCCAGTGATTGTGTGAGGTATTCTTAGAAATATTTCTGCCACTATTTCTCTCTCTGTAACTGAATAACCCTTGAGGTATTTAGCGATGTATTGAGAAATTGCTACTGCTTAATAATACAAACTCTCAGATTTGCTGCCCCAGTGTCCTATGTGTGATTTAATTCTTGCTCAGTGTCCTTGTTTCAGAATCATAAAGTATTAAGTGTAGGCTACTTTAGTAATTTATTTCATTAATTCATGAAGAAATCTGAATTAATTTTGTAATGTAATTTACATAATAGAAGTAAATTCAGTTAGTTGTAGTAGGATTCCGGAGATTGTCAGATCTAGGAATTTTCACAGGAATCAGTCTTGAAAATTCAGATGAGGGTTTAGGGCAGATTAGGGAAGAAAATGACCAAGGAGGGGCAACGCTAGGCCAAGGAAGCCCAACGTTGGAGGATAAAGAGGCTAGGAAGGTAGATCGGGGGTCAACAAGCCTAGAGAGGGCCAAGAGGAGGCAACGCTGGAGGAGGAGGCCCTAAGGCAGAACGTTGGGGCTTTTGAGGCAAATTAGGGCCAGAAAGAGGATGACTTGCCTAAAGGGCAGCCATTAGGGCTAAAGGAAGGCAGTTGTGTGGCCTAGGGCCCATGACTAGGCCTTTTAAGGCCCTAAAGCCCTAATGCTAGCTTAGGAAAGGGAGGTCGAGGCCTTAAAGTGATTAAAAAAAAAGACGCAAAGGCTCTAGAGATCGAGGCCTTAAAGTGATTAAAAGAAGACGCGAAGGCTCTAGAGGCTAATGCAGGCCAAGGATGGGAGACGTTGGCCCTAGGAGGGTTGGATTTGGACCCGGGAGGTTGAAAAGGTGAAACTCTTGTCTCAAATTATTTTTTTTTCTCGGATCTGAATTTCGCTGCAAATTTCTTTAGTGGGTAGCCATGCAAATTTTTTAAGAAGCTAGATTTTACCCTCAAGGGCCTAGATCTATCTCTTCCACTTGATCCCTTGATCCAACCTGCAAAATATAAAAATACAACACCCAAACCCCAAATATATACAAAAAAATCTAAAATCCCCAAACCCCAATTAGCAAAATAATTTACAATCTAAATCTACAAAATTATTTTACAAATTATACAAGGGTTTCAAATAGATTTTGAGAAACAATTTTTATAGTATTTTTTCCTTGATGAATGCCAAAAAATGCGTCAGAAAATCCATGCACACTCTAGCCTTAGTGGAGATTTAATTCACCATATAAAAACATAGGATCCAAGCAAAATGATCCTTGTCCACAGTCTGTGAACTTGGAGACCAAGGACTGAAGTACCTGTAATCCCGATATGTTATCTCAAATAATCATATAAAACCAAACATAGGAAGCCCGTAGTTAGTACATGCCACGAATCAACGAACAAGTACACCTCGAGTTGCACCCCAAAGTCTTTTATTATAGTAGAAAAAATAGTTCCCAGCGGGACAATAGTTTACACAAATGCTTCAGCTGCAATATTCTAGCCAGAGATCAAGATGACTAGAGACTCTACTGACTCTCTAATTTATAGATAAATCCTCCAAGTGGAAAAATAATGACTAGTTTTTTTGAGCCTTCAAAATTTTCCTTGCAATGCCCTTTTTTGACTTTGTGACATGAGTTGTGGCTTGCTTGGTGGGCCCTATGTGGCTGCCACATCACCCTTGGCTTCCCCCCTTAATTTCCATGTCAAATTTTGACTTATTTTGCCTTTAGAAATTATAATATTTTTTCCAATTATTAATTTTTTTTGAATTTCTCTTCATTTTTGCCATTGACATTAGGAAAATCGGCTTTTGAGGGACTATAAGTTGTTTTTTGACCCTCAAAGTGGGTCCTAAGATAATTATGGGCCTATGAGGATGAATTTCGAGTAGTCACACACCAAAAACATTTCCTAGGACCACTTAGTTACATCATTACGTAGAAAATAATTAAAAAATCCCGTTTTGCGGGAATTTTTTAATTATTAAAAAGTCCTACTTAGACCTAGTCAAATTTCACGAAACTTTATGAGTTAGCTAGCATGGTAATATACAATGACTCTTGACACTAGGAATCACCTAAGGCCTTCTTGTCAAGCTACACTCCGGCTTTGGGGTTATTAATTGGGAGAAAAAACTCAATTAATTGTTACGCAATGAAAAGCACAAATAATTAATCAAGTAAACAAAAATCCCCAGATTAAACTCACTTGATGATAATGTCCCAAGCTACCTAGACCTGTTACATGACTCTTTTCATCATGGTAGCATCATTTTACAACATCCCCACAGGGCTTGCGGAATTTGAGTACAATAAAGAAGAAGATGAGAAGAAGAAGAAAGAGCTTAAAAGCTCTGATGATCTCTGAACTCTGATGGTAATGAACTTTTTGACATGTCCTCAGGCATGGAGTCTTCAAGTGATCTTCAATGGTCAACAAGTAGGAATCTCATTAAGTCAACAAGAAATCACACTCAACTGAGTGTGTCTCTGAGGTTAGTTACCTGAAGGGAAACAAACCCTTTCCTTGGGTGAACCTATGACATTGTCAAGGGACATTTGCACAGGTAAATAGCTACCTAGGTCAACCTAAACATAAAATCACATGGACCCACTAGTGAAAGTCAAGTGTACTAGAGTCATATGTTATATCTCAAGTTCTCCAAACTTGCTTATGCCATAGAAACTAACTTGCATAGATAAATATGAGATATTAGACATAAACTAGGTTGCCCCACTCATAGCCTCTATGAGCATGTGTGAAAATTTACAAACAGTTGCAGTGATAGATTTATTTCTCCTACTTATTATTTCAATAAGTATTATTCAGAAATCTTCCGGCAAATATCGAAATAAATACTACGACAACATTCACAATTATGTATGCAGAGCAATGTGGAAAAAGTCAGAGTCGGGATTAAATCGGCAAGGGTAAAAATGTTGAAAAACTCGGCAAAGTCGGGGGTTTTTTGAAAAAGTCGGCAAAATTAAAAAAATACAAAATTATTCAAAATTTTTCAATTTTTTTAGCATCTAAAGTATCCACAACATCAAATAAATGCATTTCCACATAAACATGTAAAGAAAGCTAATATATAATATGTATATGAAGTCTAGTGCTACATCACATATCAAAATAGTGAATCGAGTCCTGAATCTTGAGTCTCAGTCTCAAGAGTCAAAATATCAACAAAAAATATAATAATGTATATCATGAGTCATCTCCATGTCATAAAGTAAGATGAAGATCCCCTGCCCCTTTTACGGGAATAGGGAATGGCTTTGCCTTTTCCTCTAGAGGAAGAAGGCTCTGCACCTCGGGACACAGATGGACCCAGTCGTCTTCTAGAAGCAAGAAAAATAGGTGGCCTCTGTCCTCTGCCGCTGACACTGCCACTGCTACTGCCCATCCTAGATGGTGTCACCTCCTCCTCCACATCCTCCTCCTGCTCTGCCTCCTGACTCTGCTCCTCCTCCTCTACCACTGGCTCCTCCTGCTGTGCATCTGCTTCCTCCTCCGGCACTAATGCCTCTGGATCCACATCTAACCAATCAGGGGTCGATTCCATGACCGGCCTCTCAGTCTCGACCCTCCATGCAGCAGTGGTATCAATATTGTCCAATGAAATGGCATCCATATCAGGAGTTTTCTAAATTTGTCTCATCCATAATCGAAGATTGTAGTAGACATACGCCATGTCATTGAGGCGTTGGGATTCCAATCTGTAAAAGGGTCATAGATTATAAATTAGTACTTGGAAAATTTATATAGTAAAAATAATCAAATTATTTCAAAAATTTAATTTGAAATTTTTTTACCTGTTGCGCTTTTTGCTATGTATTTTGTCAAAGACACTCCAATTGTGTTCACACCCAGAGGAACTGCATGTCTGGCTGAGCACTCAGATGGCAAGCTTTTGGAGATGGGGTACTCTACCACCATAGCTTGTCCACCAAGCATCTACAAGTTAAAATAAAAATGAGAAGCAAAAATTATGAAGAGACAATGAATTATTAAATTTGAAAGTTGAAAGTTGAAACAAACTGAAGCTTACCTGGCATTTTGGTCGTCCTACTCTTAATAGCCATGGTAAAACCAAATGTGCCACCAGCGATCCTATATATTTCCATTTCTTTGGAAATTTCTTCACATTCTTGCTCAGATACCACCATCCTCTCAACACGTGAAGAATCCATCCATCACCTCGGCATTAAATCTGAAACCACAGGAGTAAGAAAATGCGGGGTTGAAGTAGATACCTGCAGCATGAATGGGGCGATGGAGGGTATTGTTCCATCGGTCATCAATCACTCTCCATATGACCTGTTGTTTCTCTAACCCCTCATCTCCCTTATCTTCATAATAAGCACGAATGGCTTCTTTGGCCCTATCCATGGCCTCATACAAGTAGCCCATTGCGGGTTTCTCTCCATCAACCAACCGAAGAACCCTTACCAAAGGTTCTGAAATGGCACACACCTCCTCTACTCCTGCCCAAAACTCCTGATCATATGAAACAAGTCTGCATATGCCCTCTCTCTCTGGTTTGCGGCTAATAGATAAGTCACGCCAATCCTGTGAAAGAAACATGCTCTTCACGTCCCACATAGAATTCAACAGAGACTGAAGAGATATGAAAGTAGTGGCAAAGCGTGTTATAGCAGGATGCACCAACTCTTTGTTGTTGGTGAATCTTCTCATCAAGCTAAGCACAGATGCATGATTGTAAATAAATTTTGTTATGCTCTTGGATGATTCAACAATATGTCTCACCATAGGAATCTTACCTATATCCTCCAACATCAAGTCAATACAATGAGCGGCACAAGGTGTCCAAAACAGGGTAGGATACCTCTCCATAAGCAACCTGCCAGCTGCAACATAATTTGCAGCGTTGTCCGTTATGACTTGGACAACATTCTGTGGGCCTATTTCCTGAATGAAGATGTCCAACAACTCACATAATAAACGTGCATCTTTAATGTGTGCAGATGCATCAACAGATTTCATAAACATTGTCCCCTTGGGACAA
Organism: Pinus albicaulis; assembly: GCA_034641835.2. NCBI lineage: Eukaryota > Viridiplantae > Streptophyta > Pinopsida > Pinales > Pinaceae > Pinus > Pinus albicaulis. The sequence continues at coordinate 1,673,014,994 of CM076580.1, read as the reverse complement.
CTAACCAAAAAGTTAAGAAGGGTCCTACCCTTCTGGTCAGTCCAACCATTTGACATGACTGTGCATCCAGTGTGTTCCCAAGATGCCTTAAACTCCTCCAGTCTAGCAGTGCAATCATTCTTTTCCTCTTGAAGAAGAGGCCCTCTCAACTGTGCAAAGGTAGGGGCTTTGTACCCCGGGCCAACGACAGCAACAACATCAAACATAGGTTGGCAGAATGGGTTTGTCTTGGCAATGTTGAAAGGAACATCACTCCATAGAAGACCTGTCAGCTTCTGCCTTTTCCTTTTTTTTAATTGCTGATTTGATGCCAGGTTGTGCACCGGGTGTCGTTCTAGGGACAAAAAAGGATAAAAAAGCTGAGGGGTTGGGAGTGGAAGGTGATGCTGAAGCAGAAGAAGCACTCTCACTTACCCCCAATCTTGAGCTCCCTACAAGTTGCCTTTTCATTACTGCCCTGGTGTCTTTGCCATCTTCTTTTTCCATCAAGGCTTTAATGGCCTGTCGGATCATTTCTGGACCCGGATTTGGGCAAAGTTCTATATTTTGCCCTGGAATTTGCCCTATATGGCATTTTAATCTGGCGATACCCCCTGACATATGCTTTCCACACAACTTGCAAGACAAATACATTCTATTGAGTCCTCCAGTTTCGGGTAAAGGATCAGGTTCACCATACTGCCAGAAAGGATCCAAATTCCTTGGCATTTTGTTTGAAACATTTTGATGTTTGAACCTGGGCACGAAACAAAAATTAAAAATAAAAATAAAAATTGCCCATCACATAAATTAAAAATTAAAATCACTAAATAGTAAATAAGGGTTAGAATTTTTTTTATTTGAATTTTGATTCTTGAAAGTTGAACTGTTGAAATTTTAAAATTTAATTCAATCTAGGATTCAACTTAGAATTTTAGAACTTCTGAGTCCTGACTGGGTTACAAACTTACAAGATGAATTTAATTAAATTAATTTTAAATTTTAATATTTATTATTTATTATGTTGGTTCAGGTTGTAGGAAGAAATTTGAAGGAAAGGAGCTGGAGAAAGTACAGAGGCTGTACAAATTTAATAACAGAGGCTGTACAAATTTAAAACTTAATTACCATTGCAATTAATGCTTACTGACATGACAGGAATGCTGAGATCAAGCATATTGTGAGGGATCATAATGTGGAATTTGTATTGAGTCATTGACTCTTGAGAGGCTCACTCTTTGGATATTTGTCTGGCATCTAAGAGTAGTTGGTCAAATATTTTAGAATTACAGCCTTCTCTACATTCACTCTGGAAACAATCATTACCAACAGTTGGAAGGAAGGCCAAAACGCACATGCTCAGCACCACTAGACATTCAACATTTCCCTGATTGGAATTGTTGACCACTGGAGTGGCACTTGATGACAATGAGAAGACTCCATGCCCAAGGATGAACCAGAAGACATTTGTACCATCAGATATCATCAGATATCATCATGTTCAACAGAGTTTTTAAACTCTACTTCTTCTTCTCATCATTTTCTTCTTCAGTCTTCAGATTCCGCAGCCCTGCGGGGATACTGTATAAATGTCACTAGCATGATGAATAAAGCCATGTAACAGGCCTAGGATGTCGGGACTCGATCAGCAAGCGAGTACACCTTGGAGTGTTTTTTTTTACTTGGTTAATTATTCCTTCTTTTTAGCGGCGAATAATTTTCTAGGTTTTTTCACTCATTGCATTACTCCAAAGCCGGGGTGACGGCTTGAAGGTTGAGCCCCTAACATATCTTAGTGTCTAGAGTCGATGTATATTACCATGCTAGGTCATCTCTGAAATTTCGCGGAATTTGACTAGGTCTAAGTAGGATTTTTTAATAATTAAAAATTTCCCGCAAAATGGGATTTTTTAATTATTTTCTATGTAATGATGTAAATAAGTGGTCTTCGGAAATGTCTGGGGTGTGTGACCAGTCGAAATTCATCCTCAGAGACCCAGCATTATCCTAGGACCCACTTTGAGGGTCAAAAAATGACTTATGGTCCCTCAAAAGCCGATTTTCCTAATGTCAGTGGAAAAAATGAGAAAAAATTCAAAAAAATTCATAATTGGAAAAATTTGGAAAATTTTCCAAAGTCAAAATAAGTCAAAATTTTGACATGGCAGATTCAGTGAAGGTCAAAAATGATATGGCAGGCATGTGGGGCCCACCACATGAAGCACAACTCTATTCAAAGTCAATCAAGTCAAAGAGGGCCCACGTTGAGTTAAAAAGGCAGCGTTGAAATATTAAGTATGGCTAGAGTTCAAATAATTCGATTTATTTCAACATGTGGGTGCACATTAAAATTAGAGGGGATTTTAGAAGCTTGTGCTTATTGTTACTATGCCGAAATTGTTATTGAGCTGAATAAAGAAAAGTCTTTGGGGTTACTAGCTTCTCTTGTGGTGCATTCTTTGGTTGATGAGGTATACTTGTTTCATTTGATATTGTTATTTATTGTAATCTAGTTGTTTTTCTTTGCATTTGCCTGAAGGCACTATTGTCTAGGGAGGGGAGATTTGTAGCTATCTCAGATCTCCTTTGGACTTGGTATGTTTTGCGCTTTTGTTGTAGCTTGTTATTTTCGATGAAATGACAAGCTCAACGTGGCCTCTATATGCCAAGTTTCTTTTGCACTAACAATTGGTTTGCAGAAATTGGTGTGTTCAAAGGACGGGTTGCCAAGTCCATTGGAGTGTGAAGACTTTTTTTTCGATTCGAATAAGTCAGCTCCAAGGATATCAGAGGTCTCATAAGTTGTTCAAGCCAACAATCTCATAAGACATCAAGAGATTTATCTAAAAGGGGGTTTCATGAGCCTTTTGCTTCTATTCCATCTCTAAAAAAAAAAAATCTCATATATTTCTTCTCTCATTTGTGCACATATCTATTTTATCTAGCATTTGAGGCTAAGTTGTTGGGTTTAAAGCCTAATTCTCACTCACTAAATCAACTTTTTTCAAGCTGTTCTTAGTGAGGGAATTTGTAACATAAAGTGTATTTTATACTTGCATTGAGTTTCTAACTATTTCTTTGGCATTCTAACTCTTTTGCTTGTTTGCCTATAGGTGTGCTTGGAAGCAATCTAAGTTTTGAAGAAAGGGAGCTAAAGCTTAGGCTAAGGAACACTCTTCTGTTTGGAACCTCAAATCCAAGTTCCGCCTTATCACTTCACCTCTACTTCTAAAGCCTCATTCTTTTGAGGAATTGTAACCGCCATTCACCTCAAGGCTTTAAGCCTTTACTTTGTAAACATCTCACAAGTAGATTTTTTTTAAACCTTACGCTTGTAACTTTGGGAAGGAGCAATTTTAAAATGCATATTGTAAGCTCTTCCCAATCCCCTCATTTCTATAAGAGGGCCTCATTTTCATTAATAAAGAGCTAACTGTTCTTGAGGGAGCTTGGGAAGTTTTTTCCCATGGTATCTCACCTACTCATTTAGAGGGAGGAAATCTTCTTGAGTGGGTAACTTTCTTTTGCTTAGTTTTTCTTTTAATTTTCTCAAACTAAATCACTTGCATTCATCATTTCGTTTGCTAATCTAGTCTAGTTGCATGTGAATAACTCATATGTTCATCTCGTTAATTGCTTAGATCACATAGTCATTTAAATTTCCTAATTTGCAATCTCATTTGCCATCACTTATGTTTTGTGATCTACTCCTCATTTGGATAAGTTTCACAACATACTACAAGTAAAGAAGCATAGCATTTCAATTTATGGCAACTTGAGTTATTGTTCTAACTATGAAGCATATTTAATTGAATCATCTCCATCTTTTACACAGCACTTGCAAACTCATTTCCATATCATTTAGGAATTTCACTTTGCATGCTAGACTTGCGTCTCTAAAAATTAACCTCCAACTTAAGTTGGTTGTATAGACATTAGGGACCCTCCACCCCTATGGACTCCTCATTGTGAGATCCGAATTTCGGGCGAGGGTGAGGTTTGGGGACAGGAGTTCAATTGTAACATTGCTTTAGAACTAATTAATAAAATAAACCAAGAGCACTATCTCATCACATTTACATTGCAAAGTTCCCAAATTTTATTTTGCTATCTTGACGGTCTAAAGATTCACGTGCAAATATTATCTCAAGAAGCACTTTGATGCAATCATTTTTAAATGCCTTAAATTTTGCAACAAGTTTAATTCTGTGGTACTTGGAAATTTGCTTCTACATACAATTTCAGTGCATGTTGTCATTTTAATGATCACTATGCTTATGGATAATTGATATATCTCGTTTCATTGGCAAATACCCTTATTTGGTGTTGCAAATTTAATTGCATATTGTGATCTTGGTCTAACACTTCCTTTGTGGGATTATTGTCATTATATCTTGATTTTTATTTTTGAGCAAGCATTTGTTATCTACTTTAAAGCACTGGTCTATATTTTGAACACGTCATTGAATATTGCTCATATATTTATATGCTTGTTTACATATTGGAAATCAAGTCATCTTTGATAAGTAATTCCTTCTAATCAATTCTCCTAGAAATCTCACATCTTTAACTTAGTTTTCCTTTAGGGACCACCCCCCTTAGCTAACCTAGGAGATAGCTTAAACGGAGAGAGTTGGGAATAGGTGACAACCCCTTCTCTGAGTTCCTTGCCACCAACCACACCTGTGGGGTTGAAGGCTTTTCCCACTAACTGTAGGTAGGTGTAGGCGGCAAGCGATAACAGGAATAAATCTCACCAACTATGCCATATCTACTCTCACACAATGCTTAAGCCTTAAACAGTTAGATATCAGAAGATTTCAAAACGGTATAAAGTTCAAAGTTCTAGCTAGTAGCTACTGCAGCGGCCAACCTGCTAGCCGACTTCTAAACAAGGGGATTTGTTTACGTTTAAAAATTAAAATCTAACAAAACATTTAAATTAATATATATATTATAATTTGTTTATTTAACAAAATGAAAAAAAATAACGTAGAACTCGGGTCTTACCTGGCGGCAGCAGCAAACCCCGGTGGCCAATCTGCAAGCTCAAGCTGTTGAATCTTGATCAGTGGTTGAAACTTGAATCTTGAACTCCAATCTCCCAACGCAAAACGTAAATGAAGTTAAAAACCCTCTGCTGGACTCTCCACAGTCAACGCAACAATACGACAAACAAATAACTCATAAAAATCGAAACTTCCGCCTTTTATTACCGCCGATCAGTGGCATCACGATTTTTTCCATCGACTCGGCAAAAAGTCGGGATTATAACGATTAAATCGCGACTTTTTGAAGTTTCAAAAAATCGGGAAAAAGTCGGCCGATTTTATCGGCGCTTGCAAAAAATCAGAATTTTTTGAAAAAGTCGCGATTTTTTCCCGACTTTTTCGACACTGATGCAGAGAAATAAACAATAGAGAACATAAGCACAAGAATCAATCACATGTACATAGTTATTTTTGGACAATTGTCCCCGGCAAAACCCAATGCGGGAAAACCGATGCAGCAGATGAGGGTTTTATTAATTCTTCAGCAAATGATATCTTTACACGGAAAATATTTGGCAGATAAATTCTGAACCACCTGAGACTGAATATCCATCTTACTTGGACAAATTTCTGATACCCAGAACAACCCCTGCAAGCCCCTGCGTTAGTCTGCGTGATTCTCTGCGCAGTCCCAACGCTGGACTGCATGAATATGCATGGAGATTGCGTGGGGTCTCTGCGTTGCAACCTCAAGCTGTCTCCAGTGACCCACCGCTACTCTCCGACCTTGATCTCGATCACCCCTGACCTCCTTTTGCTTCTACAACTTCTCGCCCTACAACTCTCCCATTGAGATCGAATTCTACATCAGAATGGATCTCCTTCGGATACTGAGTGTGTGCTTGGCTTATTTTCCAAGTGACCCTCAAGCCTTCTTTTATAATGTTCCTGTAGGAGAACCAATGACCCAGATTAAAAGATAATCAATGGCTAAGATTAAATCTTGACTTGAGCCATGTTTTCTAGAAGATTCACACTCTGACTTATTAATGCCCTTTAATTATTTCCTTTTTCTAAGTTTGGACTTAGGGTCTCCATTAAAATAATTAATTATTTTAATAAGTCTTGAGCCGAGTGGAATTTCCACAAACTGTTTCTGGGTTATTTGGAATGCTTCTATCCAAGCCTCCCGGCAAAGTTTGAGACTTGGAACACTTCTGGATGCAAAATCAACAACGTGTTCATCCCTTCTGCCCCACCGTTGTGATTATTGAGTTGGTTCGCCTCTCATTTATCTGTGCCTCGTATGCATCCTACCCATTGAGTTAAGGGCTCATGGGAAGTACCTCTCATTTGGCCAATGAGATGGGAAAGGCTAGAGACTAGTAGCAAAGACTGATGGACGCATCAGAATTTGCCGTACTCTCTTTCTAGGATGGCAGGGTCAAACCCTTGATGCGGATCAATTTAGTAGTCACCAGGACCTTTGCACGACTTCGAATTCCAGATGAACCACTTCGGGTTGGTTGGAGACTCTTTGTGAGTACGATAGAGGTTTCGGACCTACGGGCTGAATCTGTCAGCGGTACTGATGTCTTTGACGAGGCCCGGCCCGCCACGATACCGGAAATAAAGAGGCAGTAAGCAAATTCTGGCGGGATGGACGCACGATGTTTTGGATTGCACTACCTAGATCGACGGAGTTCTCCCCTAGTTGAGAGGGAGTGTTAAAATTGGACAACTAGGTCCAAACTGCGGTTGTCTTGCTCGGATGACGATGTGATATTTTTATTGGATTCCTCTTTCGGAGAGGTGTAAGATTGATCTAAAGATCATCTCGATCGGATGAGCAGAACATGTACTTTGAATTTGTTCCACTTATGTGCTAGGTCGGCCTGGAATAAAATATTGACTTAAATGTCTTAAAGGACGTGTCACACACCCCAAAGATTCCTATATATTGGAGAGACTTGGAGTTCATTTGACACACATCGATGTGGAGGAATTCTCTCTCTGGATAGCGTTGGAGCTGCACATTCTTTGTTTGGATTGTTCTGGGGTTATGTGTGACACGCTTGGCTAAATGACCTATTGAAGACTTTGCTGGTAGAAGCATCCTGCTGATCGCCGTAACGTCACCATTTTCCTATCTCTGTTCTGGCTTGTCTTCTATCGATCTATTGGTATGTTCTATCTTCTTCAGTGTTGTGCCCTAATCTAAAATGGCATAGAACATGTACAGAAATTAACAAGGACAGACCACAACAACCTCAGATTTTTCTTAGAGCAGAAGCAGTTACAGGAGAGGCAGCAGAAGTAGGTCAGTAAGATCCAGGCTTACGATTTTGACATTGAGTATGTCAAAGGGAAGAACAACGTGGTAGCTGATGCGCTCTCACGTAGACCAGCCGCGTTGTCCCTGATGAGCATAGACACGGATTGGAGGGCTCGATTGTTGGTAGAGTACTCCAAGGACCGTTTTGCCTGTGAGATCTTGGATGGGCAGGTGATAGATGATAGGTACAGGGTGATGGACGAGATCGTCTATTACAGGGATAGGATCTTCTTGACTGAGGGTTCTCAGCTCAAGAAGAAGATATTGCAGGCTTCCCATGATTCAGCACTATCAGGCCATTAGGGGTTCACCAAAACCTATAGGGCCATCAGAGAGAGGTTCTCTTGGAAGGGCCTCAAGGAGGACGTACTTCGGCATGTCAGGGAGTGCGCGGTTTTCCAGTGCAACAAAGGGGAGATGGACCATCCGGCAGGTTTATTGCAGCCCCTTCCCATACCAGAGGGGAAATGGGAAAGCATTTCGATGGACTTCATCACAGGGTTGCCCACGGTGCAGGGCAAGGACTGCATATTCGTAGTCGTTGATCGATTGACGAAGTATGCTCACTTCTTTGCTATATCCGCACATTACACAACAGCACAGGTGGCGAAGCTATTCTTTTGAGACATTTTCAGGTTGCATGGTCTCCCAAAGACCATCGTCAGTGACAAGGACAGCCGCTTCATGGGCGGATTTCGGTAGGGGCTCTTTCGCTTGGTGGGCACAGAGTTGACACCGAGCACTAGCTACCTTCCCTAGACGGACGGACAGACCGAGATAGTGAACAAGTGGCTGGAGGGCTACTTGCGCAACTATGTCAGGGGGCAGCAGTGGGCCTGGTTGAAGTGGCTGCACTTAGGGGAGTACTGCTACAACAACACTCATCACATGTCTATCGGTATGTCTCCATTTTATGCATTGTATGGATATCATGGTTTATCTTTTGTTGACATGATGTTTGGTGCCAGCAAGGCTCCTAGAGCCAAGGATTGGATCCAAGAGAGTCAGGACATCCTCCGAACTCTCAAGGACAACATGGCTATAGCACAAAACCAACAGAAGTTGTACGCAGATAGGGGCCGGGTAGAGAGGCATTTTGAGGTAGGGGATTTGGTCTACCTTCGCTTACAGTTGTACCGGCAGTGCACGCTGAAGTAGAAGGGGGCTGAGAAGCTCAAGCCATGCTTCTACGGTCCATACAGGGTGATACGCAGAGTGAGGCAGGTTGCTTATGAGCTGGAGCTGCCCCAGGGCAGCAAGATTCATAATATTTTTCACGTATCATGCCTGAAGAAGGCACTGGAGTCTGGGACAACAGGTGATAGTGGCAGAGGAGCTTCCACCTACAGATGATGAGGGGCACTTGGTGTTGCAGCCAAAGGCCATTATTGACACCAGGGAGAGACAGTTGAGGAGCAGGACAGTCCGGGAGTTCCTAGTGAGGTGGAGGAATTTGTCGGATGAGGATGCCACTTGGGAGGGTGAGCAGATCTTACAGCATCCATCATTACAGTTGCTTGAGGACAAGCAATGTTTTTCTGGGGGAGACTGTAATATTCCCAATTAGCTATAGCTAATTGGAAATATTAATTTTGATCAATTTTGCCTTATATAATTAAAATATAAATAAAGTGGGAGTGTGACTCACTTAGGATAAAGCACACTCCTTAAAGTCCCCTAGGAAATACAACGTATGGTCAAGGTGGGCCAAGGGGGACCAAGAGACAACGTAGGGAGGGGGACACACTTGGACAGCGTGGGCCCAGCCAGCGTAGATGAATTGGCAGCGTGGGCCAAAGAGGGACAGCGTTAGCATGGTGGGGCCAAGGAGAGAGGGAGGCTCACCCAAGATAAATAGAGGAGAGGCTACCTCATTTCTCTCATTGTTGATTATGCATTTTGGAGATTGTCTCTAGACATTGAGCACGCTTGCTGTTTAGCTAGTCTACACGTACTGTTTAGTACACCGAGTGTCTCCGTGCGGAGATCCCAACCTCAGCCCCAGGAGAATTCGAGTGCTTGCTCGGGTGAGGAGTCCTACCATATTTTGCAGGGGGGAGATCAGAGCTTCAGTCATTGAGGAGCATTCCTTGAGAGGGACTGCGCAGTCTTGCAGAGGGAGGACGCAGTTCTAGTTGGGGAGAGTTTCGGATTGAGGTGATTTGGGTGGATTCAGACCAGAGGATTAGGAAAGTGATCAACCCTTACCTATTGGAGACATTTTGTAGAGGGAGAGGCCATATTTTGCAGTGTTACCTTCAGGGTCAGCGTTTTCCCTTGACGGATAGCGTAGTGCCTCAAAGGAGGTATTTTCCGGGGTCAGCCATTCTCGAAAAGCTCTCTGGGCTTTTCTGGGTATTGGGAGAGGAGGCCATTCCCAGAGTTTCAGCATTTTCCAAGTTGGGGAAGAGCCCCAAAGACTCATTCCATTCCAGCAGTTGCAGCAGCATGGCAGCCTTTTTCCAGCAGCTTGGAGATTACGCAGTTGATAGAGGGAGCAGCCATTCCATACATTGTTCGGAGAGTATTTCAACACTTGCCCAGAGCAAGTCGAGGTGCTATCATTCTGATCACCTTTGTACTTATTTCTTAGTATTAATAAAATGGCTCAGTGTTCTCCATATTATGTATTTTGTCTTGTGATTTATCTTTAGTTACTGTGTACCTTGTTTGTGTGCTTTATATTACTGTTTATTTCCCTTCGGGATATTACAGGATCAATAGAGCATCACACCATATACACCTCAAAATCCATGCTACATCTTGAAAATGAAATGCAAACCATAATCCAAGTGTCAAAAATATTAGCAACGTAGAAAAGTTAGTATAGAAACTGTTTTTTCAAGTTTAATGATTTTGGGCATTTTTTTGGGTTTTTGGGGCAAAAATTGAGATCCGTGTCATTATCAATGAAAGTTTGACATTAATTCCACAATAATGTTTAGATAGAGGTGAGCTTAGACCAAAGGGATACATATATATTGAAGTGTCATTGCTTCCTTATAAGGGTTACTACATAACAAATCGAACACAGGAGATACCCTTGGCAAACTTCTTTGTCTAATATGACGTGCATAAGAAGCTCTTCACGAGTTGGATGCACTTGGTTGTTTGCTAATTTTTAGAGAAGATTGGCCTTGGAATTAAGGTAGATACTCCATCATTGGATGCAACTTAATCACCACCAAGGATTGTGCAAATTACCTCCATAACTGCGAGCTCTTCTCTAGATGAGATAAGTTGCAAATGCTTTAATAGACTTTAGAAGGGTTGATAAGGGAAGATGATATTCTTGTGTATGTATGGGTGCATTTTAAATGCTTGTTAGAATATCACTTATCTATTTTATTCTGTTTATCTATAATCTTTGTTCATGTAGCCATTTATTTCTTTCAAGTCATTTGTGCTAACCTTTAGGTTGTGATACTGTTTTTGTTTATGTCATCATTTGATATCTTAATGACAATTTCAACTTTCTTGAATGATCATTTTTGGCACTTTCTGCATCCAGCTTTGATGATTTTTTAATGGACTTGAAGCAGAGCAAAAGAAAAACTATTCGGCAAGAGCGCAAAAAGGTGTGTTGAAAGTTGATTTTTGTTTGTCATTACACATTGATATGTTTGGTGTACATTTAACATTTTGTCACAAAAATTATTTCTTATGAATATAAAATCACATATATAGATATGAGTAAATAGCACTTAGGATATAACATAAATCATATGTAATTATTAGAAAGTACAAATTGTGAAGACACGATTGTACATGAAGGGTCACCATAGGCATATAAATTCCATACACCCTCATTTGCACTTCATAAAATGATCATTTAGTAAATATTTTTGTATAATCCAACATGGAATATTTTATTATAATGTTGGTATTGCAGTGATTGGCCACTGGGTCAAGCTGTACATGCTTACATTTTCATTGCTAGTATTCTTGCCTTCACACCCGCAACTAACATATCTCATTGTTGTACAACCCATGACTTGCCATTGTACACCTGTGCTATCAAATTAGTGTAGTAGCCATTTTTGTCCATATGTCCCATGTCCACGTACCTTGCTGCATTCTTTCATTCCTGGTGTCGTACATCATACCAATCCCATGATACCATGCAACAAGGAAACTTGGTTTGCCAAAGAGTAGATTACCATACAATCAAGTAATTATAACAATGATTCTACAAGGGGGAAGAAAAAAAGTGACCATTTATGAAGTCCAAAGGAATATTTATACTTTATAGAGATGAAGTAAACTCCTTTTAAAATTATTTCAAGAATATCAAAAAGGAGTAAAAAGAATGTAGGAAAAACGAACCAAGGAAGGAGACGAAGGCAATAATCATTGAAAGAATTTAATACCATGGAGAGAAGTAAAGAAAGCCAATAGTACTGAGAATGACATAGTGACTAATCAGACATTCGAAATATTAGATAAGCTTATAGCTAGACCATTAAATATTAGAATCCCACTAGAAACAGTGAATCCATCAGACAACAGTGACTCAAGAAGTCACAGTAGCACTAGAAAGCATGATAGGATAGGGTTCTTTAATCAAATAAAAATGGTATTACCAGAATATGATGGGAAGGACAATGGATGCATTGCCATCATTCGGATTAAGAAAATGAAAGGAATCTTTGCACCCAATCCATTTCCTTGCAAGAAGGAAATGATTATGATAGCATCACATTATTTAGAAGGAAATGCTTATGATTGTTCCCTGTGGTGGGATAAAAAATGTGACAGTTTCTTAATAAATTGGAAAATGTTCATCGATAACTTGTTAAAGGTTTTCACGATTAAAAAGTTGATAGTTATACCAAGTTCAACCACCTATATCAAATAGGGATAGTGAGCAAATACAATCATGAATGGGAAATCCTTGCAACAAAAAACCTTGAGTGATAGATATACAATTGCTAAAAATGTACATTGTAGGATTAAAGCACAACATCCACAATGAAGTTAACTATGGAAAAAATCCTCGGTCAACAAAGAGTACCTTTTGGACTTGTTACCGATCCAATTAGTAGGGTTGCTAAGGTCTTGGAAATCTTGTTGGATGGGCACACATAGGGCAGGATCCACGGTCACTTCAGCTTGAGCCCCTGCTCTTTAGACTTAACTACCTCCTAAATGATCAACAGAGAATTCCCAAAGGTAAACCCAACTAACTCAAAGTAAGACTAGTGCCTTAAATGGGGTTGAGAAGGTCTTGAGTTGTTATATGGCTCTTTCCCTCTATTCTTGAGTATAGTTAAGCAACAGAAAACTAAACAACAATTAAAGTAACTCCAAATGACAAAAAATGTATATTGTAACGAGTAAAAAATGATGTACAAAAAATAATCTAACCATATATGGTCTTACTTTTCAGTTTGGACTTTTGGTTAGAGATTTATGAATAAAAACAGCTTGCTTTCCTATAAAATCAGGCTGTAATGTCTGCATAAAATCATATGGACAATAACTTATTGAGCCTGAATTAGTCATCCTGTGAGTTCCAAAGCACTCTTAAAAAGTTAAATGTTATGCTGTAATTGTTGAGAAATGTGATTAGTATCGGTCTTCGTAATTATATTTGGGTCAAGATGTAATATATTTGTCAATAGAAAGAAAAAGAAAAATTATTGTAAAAGAAAATTATTTATAAGCATGGGCTTCATGCTGTATTTATTTTTTCAAAGCACCCATTGTGTGCTTCTAGGGTTTGTAATAAGTCATTGTCCATGTCATCATGTTATAGACCCTTCTTGGGCTTTGTATATCAAGAAATACATTTGTAAAAGAGTCAATATTGTAAGATTAGACTCCTCCATCAAGTCGGCCTTCCCACTCTTCATGTCAGCCTCATAGATGAGCTTCAAACCACTATAAATAGCTGAGCGATCGACCTATTATGAGATCATCTATCCATGAATTCGATCTGCAATTTTTCAAGTGAAGAAGGAAGTGCGAAGAAGTCTAAAGAAAGGTCTTTATCATTTCAAAGAAGGAATAATCATAGCGAAGAAGGAAGAGACCTTTGGTAGCCGAGATTCTCTATTTTCCTGCCATACATGCGAAGGAGATTGAGGTAAATTGTAGGGCCAAAGATGCAGGCCATACTTCAGTGTTGCAGAGAGAGCCAAGACCTTTGCTAAAGAACAGATTTGTGTTAACTTGTGAAGAAATGGACCAAAACTTGACTATTTTTCTTGGCAGGATGATATTAATTTTTGCAACTAGGGTCAAATTCCACCTTGGACAGCTCAGATGACAGAGATGATGATTGCACTGAATTGCTCTTTTCGAGAGGACCAAAATCGACCTAAAGATCACCTCATTTGGACAAGCAGAAGTTGGATTTTGAATTTATGAACCCTCTTATTTACATTGAATTAGGTCGACCCTTTGCACATATACAATAGATCAGATCAGCCTCAACATCAAGTGGACCCTCATGGAAGCCTATAAATAGAAGAGACTTCAAGCTCATTTGGACACATTCATCAAGCATTCTCTTCTTCTCTTCTATTGTCTTGGTTCACATAGGTCTGACGTAGGAAGTTCGTGCAAGGGTCTGAAAGTACAGGTCTGAGGCTCGCATGTGTCTAGGGTTTCTGTTTCCCGGTCGCATGCACGTCACTGGGCATTTTCGATCACAGTCACACGCTTACAGTTCTCCTGGGAGCAACCAACCACTTGCATACAGTGTCTCAGGGAGAACTTGGGAAGTTTCAGTCGCTCGCAAAATATCTTGATGAGTGCGACCAGGGTTCTGAGCTAGGGTTTGACAGTTGACCGTAGTTTCCTACATTTGTCTGATGGTTGGATGGTTTCTCTCTACTTTACAGTAATTCTGAAAGTCTGCTTTTGTTTTTGTATGGGTAAATCTCTACTGGAAGTTTATGTAATGGGCTCATTGTACTCTTTGTTTAAACATTTTATGACGATCTAATAAGAAGAATATTTGAAAGGGTTTTCCCCCTTGTGGGGTTTTTCCCTGGTCTTTGACCAATTTGGTGTCTCTTGTGGATGTGCTATTGTCTCCTTTGTCTTTGTATTTATTGTTCTATCTTTAGTCACTGCTTATGATTGGAAACATTGTTAATAATTGAATGCATTGCTTAATGAAGAATTGATTTTGGCTGAAGTAATTGAAACAACATAGAACAATCTGAAAAAAAATTAACATGGTATCAAAGCTAAGGTGATGGACAAGCATTGAAGCCATCTTCTTTGGAAAGTTGAAGGAACTTTTCTAGTCAAAGTCAAGATGTCTTCCTCCACCTTCTAGGAGCATGAAAAGTTAGGTGATGCATCAAACTTTGCTGCATGGAAAGTCAGGTTAGAGATCATAGCTGACAACAATGATGTGTTGGAGTACATTCAAGGAAGGATGCTCGAGCCTCCAGAAAATGCTTCCGCTTCCCTCAAAAACAACTACAAGAAAGGTGAGTCCAAAGCAAAACAAATTATAGCTGATGGCTTACAAGATCATTTACTTGCATATGTTGGGAATTTAAGGAAGTCTAAAGACATATGATAAGACAACCAACATGTATGAAATCAAAAACCTGAATGAGATCATCACTTTAAAAGATAAATTCAAAGAAACCAAGATGAACAAAGGAGAAGCAGTACAATCCTATATCATGAGGATATCTCGCCTTAGAGATCATTTGCAAAAAGCTGGGGAAAATGTGTTGGACAGGGAACTAGTGATTGTAACTCTTAGAGGTCTCCCGCCTATTTGGGAAACCTTCATTACTACAATAAGCAACAGTAATGTCCTTCTGTCATTTGATGAAATTGTTGGAAAGCTTACTCAAGAAGAACCAAGGATGATAGCAAGAGGAAGGATTCAAAATCATGAAGAGGGAGAGCCCGCTGCATATATCCCTCATGACAAAAGGAAGATGAAAGGGAAAGGAGGTACATCAAGAAAGTCTCCTCAAAACACAAAAAGAAGGAATAATAGAACATCATCTCATATTGAATGCTATAACTGTTGCAAGAAAGGTCATTATGCACAAGATTGTCTTGAGAAGAGAAAAGGACCACGTTACAACACTAGAAGCAACAATAATCAAAGAAGAAAAGACGATCGAAGAAATAACCGCGATAGAAGATATGAAAGAAGAAGAAGAGATACCTCAAGCGACTGTGAAGAAGATCATCCTCCTCAAAAGAAGTCAAGAGTTCTCAGGTATGAAAGTAATGGTGTAAATAAATCTGAATACATTCTTATTTCTGCCCTTACCAATTCTTCTCCTTCGGATTTGTGGGATAGTTGGTTGGTTGAAAGCGGGGCCACTCGTCGCTTCTCTGGATGTAAGGAAGTCCTCTCTAATCTAGTAGAGAGGGGGACTAAGCTGAAGATTATTCTTGGAGACAACTCCACTCATCCCGTAAAAGGTTTTGGGTCCGTCAAATTTCATTTGAATTCTAGAGAATCAACTATGCTGCATGATGTTATGTATGTGCCAGTATTAATGAAGAATTTGGTATTTATATCTGCATTGGAAGATAAAGGGATGAGGGTGGTCTTCATAACAAAAAAGTTCTGACTTGGTATGGTGGTTCACCTACGAGAGATGCATTCACATTAGGATCAATATTTGAAGGACTCTATAGAGTCACTGGAAGGCCACTTCTAACATTGGTTCATAATACCAATCATCTAAGCGAGTTGTGGCACCATAGATTGGCTCATTTACATTATGATGCTTTTCCGAAATTGAAGAAATTGGTCTCAGGTATTCCCGATGTTCAAGCCCATCATGATGGAGTATGTCCAGGATGTGCGAGTGGAAAGAAAACAAGGGGACCATTCCCCTTTAGTGAAAACAAGACAAATGACATCCTCCATCTCATTCATTATGATATATGTGGTCCGATGCATGTGCATTCTATTGGTGGTCATCTCTACTACGTCACCTTCATTGACGACTTTTCAAGAAAGACATGGATATCCTACTTGAAGCAAAAGGATGAAGCCTTTGCAATGTTCAAGGAATTCAAATCTTTGATCGAAAAACAAACAGGGAAGAGTCAAAATATTCGGGTCTGACAATGGAGGGGGATATATGTCAAACGAGTTCATAGCATTTTGTAAGAAAGAAGGGATCAAGAAGGAAAAAATTGTGCCATATACACATGAACAAAATGGATTAGCGGAAAGGAAGAGAAGGTTTATATTAGAAGCTACCTGTGCCATTCTCCATGATCAAAAGGTGCCAAAGTTCCTTTGGGGAGACACTACACATGCTGCTGTATTTGTTCAAAATAGGGTGCCTCATCAAGCATTGGAAAACAAGACCCCCAAAGAAATATTCACATGTGTCAAGCCCGACATTAGCCATCTTCGTATATTTGGATGCCCTGTATATTTCCATGTGCCGAAGGACAAAAGGAACAAGTTGGAAGCTACAGGAAGAAAATGTACGTGTGTTGGTTATTGTGAAAATTCTAAAGGATATAGAATATATATTCTTGGTCAAAGGAAGGTTGAAATTAGCAGGGATGTAACATTTGTTGAAGATGTTGCTCTTGGAAAAGCAAGAGACCTTCCTCCACCTCCTACTCTCAAGAAGGAGAATGATGATTGGGATATTCTAGATGGTCCTTCTATGCCCGAGTTCAAGACTGATATTGTTGACGATCCCATGGAGCCTATGGATCCCTTAGATCCTCCTCCAAGTGATCCTCCTATTAGGAAGAGACCACTTTGGCTCCGC
This sequence comes from Pinus albicaulis, assembly GCA_034641835.2. Classification (NCBI taxonomy): domain Eukaryota; kingdom Viridiplantae; phylum Streptophyta; class Pinopsida; order Pinales; family Pinaceae; genus Pinus; species Pinus albicaulis. The sequence continues at coordinate 1,672,997,955 of CM076580.1, read as the reverse complement.
GATACCCTACAGTATGTTGAAAGACATGTTCCCGTTCGAAGATCATTTAGAGAAAGGAAGAAACCATGCAGGGATTAGGGATATGTTGCAGCCATGAGCACTATGATTCAAGTCTAACCTTCCACATTCGAAGAAGCCGTAAAAGATCAAGTTTGGAAGGATCCTATGGCTGAGGAATATGAATCGATTGTGAAAAATGATGTATGGGATGTTGTGCTGAGACTGAAGGAAAAATCTGTGGTGACTTCAAAGTGGCTCTTCAAGATCAAGCATGGAGTTGATGGTAGCATTGAGAAATATAAGGCAAGGTTTGTGGCTTGAGGATTCTCACAGAAAGAGGAAGAAGACTATGATGATATATTTACACCTGTGGCTCAATACAGAACCATCCATTCGATAGTAGTCATTACCGCAAGTCAAGGATGGACTTTTCATTAGATGGACGTAAAAACCACATTCCTCCATGGCATATTACAAGAAGAAATGTATGTTGAACAACCATAGGGATTTGATGTGGAAGATTGAAGAACGCATGTTTGCAGGTTGAAGAAGGCATTGTATGGTTTGAAGCAAGCTCCTCGAACTTGGTATGCACGCATTGACAGTTATTTGATGAAGCTAGGATTCACAAGAAGCAATGGCGATCCCAACCTCTACTTCAAGGTAGTCCAAGGTATGTCGTTGATTCTGGTTTTGTATGTTGAGGATCTATTCTTGACAGGTAGTGAGCCTCTGATGATCGAGTGTAAGAGGGAGCTAGCCTCTAAATTCGAGATGAAGGACCTTGGACTCATGCAATACTTTTTAGGCCTTGAGGTGTGGCAAAGACCTGGTGAGATTTTCCTTTTACAAGGAAAATATGTTGTGAAGCTGCTGGAAAGATTTGGAATGGCAGAATGCAAATCCATGGGTACACCGATGGAAATGAAGTTCAAGAAGTTATGTGGAGAAGCTACAGGACCCGGTTTGGCAAATCCATCCAAGTATAGAAAATTGATTGGGGCCCTTATGTTCCTTGTGAACACCCGTCCAAACATATGCTATGCAATGAACACATTGAGTCAATTCATAACCGAGCCCCTCCATGCACATTGGATTGCTGCCAAACATATATTGAGATATTTGCATGGGACGATCACACTTGGTTTGAGATATTCTACCAGAGATGTTCGACTTCATGGATACACCGATGCTCTGGGTATGAAATGTTATTGATAGAAAGAGTACATATGGATGCTATTTTAGTCTTAGATCTACCATGATATCCTGGATGAGCAGAAACAAACATCTGTAGATTGAATACTGCTAGCATGGCTAGCTGGGAAGCAGTTTGGTTGAGGAAGCTCTTTGGAGATCTAGTTGAGCAGGTCCTAGACACTACAATGATATATTGCGACAACAAGAGTGGGATTCGTCTGGCAGAGAATCTTGTGTTTCATGACAAGTCCAAGCACATAGAGATTCGATATCAATTTATTCGAGACATGGTGCAGAGAGGAGTTGTTAGACTCGATCACATATCGAGAGATGAGCAGATTGCAAATATTCTCACCAAGGCAGTACCGAAAGGAAAGTTCTTGGTCTTCAGAGAGCAGCTTGGACTGATGGATGTGACGCCTCCTAATAAGGGGCATCACTGATCGAGGACATTGAGCTAACTCTTCCCACCCTGTTGATCTCCCAGGGCGAGGAATTGAGATAGAGGGCTCCTGGGGTTGAGGGATCTCTGGACAGTAGGGTTGTGAAAATTTCATCTATTGCAGCAACTGGAAAATATTCTTATAACTATAAATTTAATTATGTAGTTTATTTGCTACGACAAACAACGAATAAATTCACAACTACAATTTTTACAATAAAATTACTGCGGAAAATAAAACACTGAAAACAGAGAAATTCTAGCACACACAAAAGAATATTAACATAGTTATTTTTGGACAATTGTCCCTGGAAAAACCCAACTTGGGAAAACCAGTGCAGTAGATGAGGGTTTTCTTATTAATCTTCAACAACAAATATGAGTACAAGAATTTTAGATGTTGTACTGACAATCTAAACTGAAGGAAATACTGAGAGAAATTTTGTGAAAATTTTCTGACACTCCACAACAAATTTTTGCCCTTGAGATGGACCCTCTGGCTTCATGTCGGACCCTCTGCGCAGTGACTATGTAGAGCTTCTGTGGACTTCGCTCTTTCTCACTCTGCCTCTTCCAGAATCCAGAAATCTTCCTTCTGGAATTCTGCTGCTCCCTCTCTCACCAACTACTCACCCTCTAGCTCTATCTCCTTTGCTGAATCACAGCCACTGAGAAAATCGAACTGCCTAGGTAACTGAGTAATTGCACTGGTGTATTCTCCATCTACCCATCGACTTCTTCTTATAATCTTCTATTGGAGCACCAAAGACAAAGATTAAAACATAATCAACGACCCAGAATAATTCCATGTCGATCCGTGTGAGTTTCTAAATGATTCTCACCTTATCTCAATTAATACTGATTAATTAACCTAATTAACCATACTCCCTAAGTTTAGACTTAGGAAATATTTAAAAATTGGTTAATAATCTAATTGAGACACTTCTAGGTGGATTTTCCAAAAACAATTTATGGGTTTTGGAGAACTCATGTATTATAGTCTCTCCACAAAATTTCGTGGCTAGAACACATCCGATGCCTCAAAAACTAACAATCCCTCTTAGCGAGGAATGTGCTCTTGTGCTGCACCTGTTGCCACAACACCCTGTCTCTGCATCATCTCTTGTCACGCTGCTGATGTTTGGCTATTGCTGCCCACCAACCACTGTGCAACTCTGATATGAGCTGCATCTGTGCTGTTGCTGACCTTACTGAACTGCTGCCAACACTGCATCTGCACTGCAACTCCCTCTCATCTGCTGCTGCTGCAACTGCAACATCTGCAACTGAGAAACATCTAAAGTACCCTGTCCCTGATATTGAAACGGGTGCTCCACCATACCCATCTGTTCCCTGAACTGGATGAACTTAGCTCTGCATAGAGATTTCATGAGTATGTCTGCCACCTGCTCTCTTGTGGGAACATACTGCAGCTGGACTACCCCATGCTGTACACAATCTCTGATAAAATGGCATGTAATATCTATGTGCTTCGACCTGTCATGAAACACTGTATTCTCAAAGAGCTTTATGCAACTCTAATTATCACAATAGACACTGGTTGCTCCCATCCTCTGCCTGAACAAGCTCACAAGTAGCTTCCTAAGCCATATAGCTTCGCTCGTAGCTGTGCTGGCTGCCATATACTCTGTTTTTGCTGAGCTCAGTGCTACTGATTTTTGCTTCCTGCTACACCAAGAAACCATCCCTAATCCAACACTGAAGCAGTACTCGGAGGTACTTTTCCTGTCCACTGAACTACCTGCCTAATCTGCATCTGTGAATCTGTAGAGATTTTGTGTATTTGGGGTAGCATCAGTTGTGCTCTAGGTCCCAAATTTTGAGGAAGGACTAGAGTTCACTTGATCTACAAGACCCAAAAATGGATTTGGAAAATTTCATTTGGTTTAGGAGATATTAAATTAATTAATTATTTTAATGTATTTCCTAAGTTAAAACTTAGGAAAATAAAATAATTAAAGTGAATTTAATTAAACATGTGATGAAATTGTCTTAAGTCACACGGATCAAGATTTCTTTTAATCTTAGCCATTGATTAAAGATTTAATCTTGGCCGTTGATTTGTCAATGAGAAAAGTATAAAGGAAAGGCTTGGGGTCATTTGTAACATACAGAAAGGTAGAGCACTAAAGCTAAGCTAAGATTCTAGGGTTGGGTTGCTAAGAATTCTCAGAAGTGTTTCAGTTGCAGAGAGGGGAATTTAGACCAAGGGGATGATCTGATCCTGGGGTCTAGGATACACAAGAAGCAGAGAAGAGATCAGCAAGGATAGCGTGGAGAAAGGCAGCGGCAGTAGCAGTAGACGATAACAGCAGCACACGGCAGCAGCAACAACAGACGACAACAACAACAACAGAAGGCAACAACAACAGCAGAAGGCAGCAACAACGCTGGGGTTTCTAGGCCTTGATCTGGCTGAGTTCTATAATCCCGTTTGAGGGTGTGGATCAGTCAGTATTTTGGTCTTAGATCAACCAGAAACTGTAGATCTAGAGTTTTCTCTGTAGGGTTTTCTAGATCTGGAACCCAAATTTGTGTATTCAAAAATATTCTTAATAATAGAACCCTCCAGCAGTCGAGACCGGTTTTCCCACATTGGGTTTTTCTGGGGACAGTTTGTCCAGAAATAACTGTGTCACTATGTCTATGTGTGCATGTGCTTATTCTAGATCTGAATTGGTAGAGATCTATTATGTGTTTTGCTTTGATGTTAACTTGAATTTATTCAGTTGATAACTTGTATAAGTAGGAGAAGCTTAACCGGATTAACAGAAATAATTTTTGTATAAGAATTAAGATTCATAAATTTCTACATGGTATCAGAGGAATTGCAGATCTAGAAGGGTCACCAGCTGAAGAATCTGAAGGATCTAGATGCAGAAAGCAGCTAGAAAGGCAACAGAAAAGCAGATATGAAGGGACAACGCAGTTTTCAGGAGTAGATTCACGCAGAGGGAAGGGTGACGCTGTCCAGTGTTGTGTCCTAGCAAACCCATGCAATTACTGCGCAGAGGCAGCTCAGAAACAGTGCTGGTTGGGTCTGAAGCCAGCCAGTGATTCAGATCTGAATCTGTCAGATCTAGAAAAGTCTGCAGAAAAGCTGCAGAAATTCAGAAAAGCTGGTGGGGTTAAACTTCTGAAGTTTTCAGATTTTTAACCTTAGCACAAGTGACAAGGATTGAGAAGAGATCAGTTTCTCAGAGATTTTCTTGCCAAAGGAAACTTGCGGTTTGGTCAAAGGATCAAAGAAGAAGCTGAATCATAGTAGATTTGGTAGATTTCCAAGGACGGAAATCAAGTGTCAAAGGGAGCAGAGGGTGCCCAGTTCAAAAAGGACCCTAGATTCATATCTCTAGCATAGAGAAAAGGAGCTTCGACACATTCTGAGTAGATGGCTCCTCATGGACTGCGTGATCAGGATAGGCTAGAGGGCCTCTCAAACTTTTCGGTATGGAAAGCTAGGATCCTGATTGTCCTAGAGGCATATGGTCTAAGAGACCATGCAGAGAAGACCTTGGCCACACCGACAGATGCGAATCTCCTACGGAAGCATAGAGAAGCTGCTGGGCATGCCAAGCTGCTGATGATGGACAGTATCAAGGACCATATTGTACCACACATTGCTGAGAAGAAGACAACTAATGAGATGTGGAAGGCCTTGACTTCCCTGTATGAGGGAAAATCAGTCCAAAGAAAGATGTTGTTGGAGGCCCAAATGAGGTCATTCATGATGACCAAGGGAGAAGACATCGAGCATTTCCTCTTCAGATTGCAGTCAATCAGGGATCAACTGATTGCAACGGGTGCAACCATAGATGATGCAGTGATAGTCAGGACTGCCCTCAATGCAGTCACAGATGAGTGGGAAACCTTTGTCCGAAGTATCTTGGGCAGAGTAGACCTCCCAGATTGGGACAGCTTGTGGTCGATCCTGCGGCAAGAAGAACTACGAAGGTTCACCAAGAAGCAGCACAACCCTGTGTTGAGAAAGGTTAAGAAGGAAGAGGAGGAAGATGCAACCTTGGCATCGAAGAAGCAGTCGAAGAAGAAGAAGGATCTTTCTAAGATCAAGTGCTTCCAGTGTGGCGAAATGGGACATTTTTCCAGCCATTTTCCAGAAAAGAAGAAGGACAGGGAAGCATCTTTTTCCAAAGTAGCGGTGGCAGATGATGGGTTAGCAGATGATGTAGCCATGAGTGCTCATAAACCACGAAAGTGGGGTGACTTGGATCTGTAGAGGATCTACAAAATGTGAGGCGGGATCCTTGAGCAGCTCATCTCTTGGATCATAAGCGAGCTACGACAGCCTTAAGACAATAGCAGGACAAGTAGAGTAGTGGGTGCATAGATCACAGATGAGGCGGAAGCAGAGGCAAATCTGGAGGCTGGGAGGAGCAGTGCAGGGCAAAGCAGCAGCAATGTAGAAGCAGTAGCAGCGCAGAGGCTGATGTGACTTCAGTAGTGCAGAGCAATGCTGCTTACGCAGTGCAGAACTGCAGAAACGCGGAGCAGTGCTACTTACGTAGTGCAGAACTGCAGCAATGCAGAGAGCTTCAGAGGGACAGTGCAGTGCAGCAGCAGTGTGATAGATTTCAGCACAAGGAGCTGATGTGACTTTAGTAATGCAGAGGGAGTCTGATTATGCTAGCAGAGCTCTAGCTGTGCATCATTCTTTAGATGCCAGCACAGAACTGTAGCCTATGGAGCTTCATTGATGAGGATGCAACCCATCTGACTTGTCTGTCAAAGATTGGGGAGGAGATTCAGTTGTTTCTCTCAACAACTAAAGTTGCAGTGCAACAGATTAGCAATGGCAGTGCTATGAGCAACACAGATGCAACATATTGAGAGGGAGCTGTAGTACAGTGGTTGCAGTGGCAGTGGTAGAGTCATGGGCAGCAATACAGAATGGCAGCAGCAGTGCAGAGTTGAGTGGTAGGAGGCCAAGCTTCAGCAGCACAAAACCAGTGCCCAAAATCATGTAATGCATAAGTGTGATGTATTGCCAGAGCACACCCTTGATGCTAAGAGGGAGTGTTGAGATTTTTTGTATTTGGGGTAGCATCAATTGTGCTCTAGGTCCCAAATTTTGAGGAAGGACTAGAGTTCAACTGATCTACAAGACCCAGAAATGGATTTGGGAAATTTCATCTGGTTTAGGAGATATAAAATTAATTAATTATTTTAAATGTATTTCCTAAGTTAATACTTAGGAAAATAAAATAATTAAAGTGAATTTAATTAAACATGTGATGAAATTGTCTTAAGTCACACGGATCAAGCTTTCTTTTAGTCTTAGCCATTGATTAAAGATTTAATCTTGGCCGTTGATTTGTCAATGAGAAAAGTATAAAGGAAACGCTTGGGGTCATTTGTAACATACATAGAGGCAGAGCACTGAAGTTAAGCTGAGATTCTAGGGCGGGGTTGCTAAGAATTCTCAGAAGTGTTTCAGTTGCAAAGAGGGGAATTTAGAACAAGGGGTGATCTGATCTCGGGGTCTAGAATACACAAGAAGCAGAGAAGAGATCAACAAGGACAACAGAGAGAAAGGCAACAGTAGCAGCAGCAGTGATGGGGTTTCTAGGCCTAGATTTGGCTGAGTTTTGTAAATCCCGTTTGAGGGTGTGGATCCGTCAGTATTTTGGTCTTAGATCAGCCAAAAACTATAGATCTAGAGTTTTCCCTGTAGGGTTTTCCAGATCTGGAACCTAGAGTTGTGTATTTAGAAATATTCTTAATAATAGAACCCTCCAGCAGCTAGAGACCGGTTTTCCCACATTGGGTTTTTCTGGGGACAGTTTGTCCAGAAATAACTGTCCCTTTGTCTATGTGTGTATGTGCTTATTCTAGATTTGAATTGGTAGAGATCTGTTATGTGTTTTGCTTTGATGTTAACTTGAATTTATTCAGTTGATAACTTGTATAAGTAGGAGAAGCTTAAACGGATTAATATAAATAATTTTTGTATAAGAATTAAGATTCAGAAATTTCTATAGAATCCACGTTGTTTGACGTCATCCCCTCGAGTATACCTCAACTGTTGATTTTTGTAGCATCCAGAAGTGTTCGAAGTCTCAAACTTTGCAGGGAGGCTTGGACAACAGCTTTCCAAAGAACCCATAAATCGTTTGTGGAAATTCCACTCGGTTCATGAGTTATTAAAATAATTAATTATTTTAATGATGACTCTAAGTCTAAACTTAGGGAAATGAAATAATTAAAGGGTATTAATAAGTCAGAGTGTGAATCTTCTAGAAAGCAAGGATCAAGTCAAGTTTTAATCTTTAGCCATTGATTAAACTTCTAATCTGGGTCGTTGGTTCTCCAACAAGAAGATTATAAAAGAAGGCTTGAGGGTCATTTGGAAAACAAGTCGGGCATACACTCAGTACCCTGAAGGAGATCGATTCTGAAGCAAGAGAATTCAATTTCTAGTGGGTGAGTTGCAGGGCGAAGATATTGCAGAAGCAGAAGGAGGAGGGAGTTAATAGTGATCGAGGTCAGGGATAGAGGGGAGTAGTGGGCCATTGGAGGTAGCGTGAGGCTGCAGCACATAGAACCCACGCAATACCTATGTAGACTTACGCAGTCCAACATTGGGACTGTGTAGTGAAGCACACAGACATGTACAGGAGAAGCAGAGGCTGATCAGGGTGTCAGTGAATTGTCCGAGGGAGTTGGGAATTCTGTCTCAGGTGTTTCATATTTGTCTACCAGTATATTTCCTTGTAAAGATATCATTTACTGAAGAATTAATAAAGTCCACATCTACTGCACCGGTTTTCCTGCATTGGGTTTTTCCGGGGACAATTGTCCAAAAATAATTGTGTACATTTGATTGATTCTTGTGCTTATGTCCTTAACTGTACATTTCTCTGCATATGTATTTGTGAATGTTGCAGTAGTATTTATTTCGATATTTGCCAGAAGATTTCTGAAAATAAATTATTGAAATAATAAGTAGGAGGAATAAATCTATCACTGCAACTGTATAGTTTTCAGTTTGTAAATTTCACATGGTATCAGAGCCAAAGATGAGTAATAGGAGGGGAGAATCAGTGAGTGAACGAAAGTCTACTACTGCAACAACAACATAGAAGGGTTCACACAGTTTTCTAGGAGGGGAAATAAGCATGACAGAACAGATGAATCACGATGTGATGCAGGAGTGCCCGACTCAGCAATTGTATTGTAATTTAGTAGATAGAGGGGGTTTTTATGTTTTAAAGGAAATTGGATTTTTATGTAACAAATTTAAATAATTTTAGAGCTTGAGTGATTTTAATGAGAGATATTAATTATTGAGAGGAATTTGTAAATATTCCCAAATGATTGGAGAACATGAGAGAATTAGGAATTAGAAGATTTGGGAGTTAGTTGTAAATCCTAAATTAGAATTGGTTTCATGATTTATGGGATTAAATAGGATTCTTAGGGGTTTGTTGAAATTATTATGGATCTAAACCAAAATTGGTTTTAGAATCCAATTGTATATATTGTAAGCCTCAAGGGCACAAGGGAAGAGAGAGTTTCAGGATTTAGAGAAGTGGGTTTTTAGATTGGAAGCCTACAGGCATTAGGAGGAAAGTGGCCACTAATTTGAATATCAGGCCAGAAAAGAAAACCTATGTAAATATTTGTTTATATATACTTGATTTCTGAGTTATAAATTGTGAATGAATCTGAGGAATTGCATGAACAGAATATCTGAATGGTGTGCATTGATTGAATGATTGATATATGAATTAGTGTTTCTGCATAATATATGTATGCAGAGTGAATTCGGCAAAATCAATTCAGAAGACAGACAAGTAACCATCGATCACAAAATGGATCGATGGTGACAATGGAATAGCGTGCAGAAAGGTATGGATATTGGGTTTAAGAAAACCAATTGAACAGTCAATTTATGAAGAGAATGACAGAAGATGGGTTCAGGTAATTGAGAGTTTTTAAGAAGTCAAGGACTGATATAAATAGGTCATGGAAGGTGAGACCCTGTAATTTCATTTGAATGAACTATTGATTTAATTGTGTTGGGAAATCCCGTGTTCTGAGTGCTACATTTTATTGAAAACCCTTTGAAAATCAATTTTACATATATCAACACTGCTCTTTTGTTTCTACGTGTTGAATTGAGTGTAACAGTGAATATCTTGAGGGTCAATACAGTGAATAAAGTCTTCCAATTTCATTATGATCGATTTATTTAAATGAAGGAAATTTGGTGTGTTATTGAGCCTTGTTCTGAACAGAAGTTTTGTGGATTGAATTTGCTGTGGTCGAAATTGATAATGGTAGTCACAACCAAAGCTTAGTGAGGCTCTTGAATATTCCACGCGGATTTTATATATACAGTGAATTACGTTTCTCGGATCTTTTGCAATCTGAGCTTTGAATTCAGATTTATTAATTACACCCAGAAGTATTTTTGATTGACGCAGAATGGATGCCGCAGGGTTCTGAGAAAGACTCAGTGAACAACAAGTGAAACCGTGGGTTTATGGCTCAGTGAATGGAGAAGTGGTTTTGAAAACCACCAAAAGGGTTTTCACACAGCTTTAAAGAGGTAAGTGGTAATCTTTGGAAGAACGCGATAACAGTTAGAAAGTGACACGTAGCACCACAAAACCGGCTATTTTGCGTGAATAAGAAACGCTAAATAGTGTGCTGGTTAATTTGCGATTGCCGTTGGATCATACGCATTTCATGTGGGGTATGCGATTGCCGTTGGATGGACATGGACAGATGTGATGGTACAAAATGCATGGTGTGTTAATGATAAATGTGGGACCCTAAATAATTTTGTTGGTGTGTGGTGTTTTAAAATCGAAATCATAAAGGATGTGGAAATCATAATTTAAATGAGTTTAAATTATGGTTTATATTATATGCTTAACCAAAGGAAATCAATTTTGCGTAATGAGAGAAGGTTGAAACGTATCAATGAATGTGGGTTTTCACCATGCTAAGGCATATTTCAATAAGTGGGTTTTTGTATATGGTTTATAACCATAATTGTGTGACAAGGAAATAGCTTCCGCAACAGAATTTACACTATTTAGGTTTATTATGGTATTTCATATAAGATATGCATTTTTATGCATAATTTTTGGGTTTTCGTAGCTAAGGCTGCATCATTTTGGTATCAGAGCTGGCAAAGCTCTTTTGAAGATTAATTTTTTTTTAATTTTTATAGAGTGCATGCATGATGAAGGAAATAAGGAAAGTTCAGATTTTAAATCTGATTAGCAGTTGTTGTAGATTGGACAGATATGAAGTGAAAGCATGATAATGAGGAAATTCAGATTTGCAGAATCTGGGTTTAAAAGCAAATGTGCTTTGAAAATTTATAAAGTTATGTTTTGAAAGATGTGAATACAAGTACAATGGTGATGGCAGAAAGGAAAAAGCGATCATATTTGAAACTGAAAGACAACATGCAGTGTAGCAGAATATTGGATGAATTGCAGAAGCAAGTACAAATGAGTGTTGAAATAAATCTTGAAGGTGAGGTATTTTAATTTTGTTTGAAGATTATGTTTGCAGAATGCAGATTGCAGATAGTTGAAGAAAATCTTAAGGAAAGAAGCTCAGAGCCTTAAGAGCAGTGATGAAGGAAGCCAGCAAAGGTTTCTAAGTGAAAGAAGAATGTGGCAAAACCTGGAAGAATTCCAACAGAGGTTGGATAAAAAAATGACAGTTGTGTTCTTAAAAGGTGCAGATGAGTTGAAGCCTAGAAGGAGTAGAGAGGAATGCTCAAAAGGTTCCAGAGAATAGAGAACCAGTGCTTGCCAAAAAGTGGCAGCAAGGAGGACTTGTTGTTGTAGAGGCTTTAGTATAGCTCATGATGAATGATTCAGGAACTCATGAAGATAGAAGTGGAGAAGAAGATGACTAGTGATAGTCATAGTAGAAATGGCAGAGGTTTTGAGAGAGACCACAACAGAATGAAAATGAAGAAAGAAGCTGCCAAGGCAAATGCCATACAGAGACAGTTAAGTAAAGAAGAGTATGGGAGAGAGAACGCTGAGATAGCAGTCCAACTTGAAGTATTATTGGATTTGTTATAGAGGAATGAGGAAGACCAGAGGTATGGTTTTCTTCTAAGAAGGAAGATAAGGTGGCATAAGCTACAGATGAAGAAAGAGCAAATGATAAATGCTCGGCTGAAGGAAAAATTACTCAGAATAAATGAGTTTTTGGGAAAAGACTTGAAGACTGAAACTTCAAGTGAGACCAAGAGGTCACATGATTTTAAATCTGATAAATTTTGTATGTTTGCAGGAAGAACATGTGAAGAAAAGCAAACTGCTGATATTGTCATAAAGGAAGAAAATGGGACAGCCAGATCTCGTATAAATGTCCATACACAGTTAGGGAAAAGTTTTACTTTTCAACATATTGGAAGCAGAGGAAATTTAACTGATGATGATGGCCAAAAGCTGGAAGTAAAGCAATCAATTGAACGGCTTAAGAGGATTGAAGAGAAGACCATTGAAGAATTTCTGAATCATATAGAGGATTTGGAACAGTAGGAGGATTTAGTGATTAAATCATCAAATGAGACCATAAGGTCTTATGGTTTTAAAACTAACAAGTTGTGTGTGAATGCAGGTATTGCAGAAGACAAATCATATGATGAAACTGTATTGAATGAGCTGAAAGTTGCCAAGCAAAATATGATGATGACTATCTTTCAGATGAAGATCGAGTTGAATTATTTCAACAAAAGGAGTTCAAAAATTCCTTTTTTTGTGAAAGAAATTATTTCAGTAAAGATGTGACAGTTAGATTCGGTGATGAGAAATTTGTTATTGGTAATGACAATGAGAAATTGATTTTATTAAATGGCAAAAGGAAGAGTGATAGACGGACAGCTAAAACTATTGCAAAGATGGAGGACCAAATTCTATTCTGATGAGGGATGAAGAGATAGTGTCACCAACAAACTTGACTTGTGACAAAGAAGAAGATAGTGAGGATTGTACAAAGTTTTTTTTAACTGGGATGACAGATCTATGGCATGAGTTAAGTATTTTGGAGAAGAGGCTAGAAAAACAAAGGATAAGTGTTCAGGTTGTGAAGTCAGAGCTGAATGAGAATGAAAAAGTTCATTTTTGTGAACCAGAACGAAGAGACATCTTTGAAATGGATGATGTGGAAAAAAGACTAACTGATAGTCTCGAGAGTTCTTTGAAGAATTGGTATCAGCACACTGATGTGCTGATAAAAGAGGAAATGTCAGAGCAGCAAATTGAAATGTTGCCAGAGAAAGAAGAGACACAAAGGTATTATGATTTTGATGATTGTTTTATGATTGCAGGTACTGTTGAAGAGACTAAAGCATGTTTGGTCCAGGAGAACAAATTAAAGCAAAGAAAAGAAGATGACAGTGAGTGGCAAACTAAATACCAGTCCAAGGAATTGTTGAAGACAAAAGACAAAGAAATTGTCATAAGTGACAATCAGGAAGAAGTTATTAGTTGCAGTAAACAAGAGGGTAAGGATGACAGGGCGACAATAAGAATAGAATTTCAACAATCAATAGGTGAAAGTACTTAGCAGTTAGAAGATCTATTAGACAAAGAAATTGAACTGATAAGAAGACTAATGGTGAAAGTGTCTCAGAAGAAGATAGCAACAGGAAAGAAAAGAAGCAGCGGCAAGAAAAAGACAAGAACAGATTGTGAAAGTATAGCAAGTGGGAAGATGCAGAATAAAGTATGGAAGCTTGGAAAAGTGCAGTTGAAGAATGATGAAGACAATGTAGCTTATGGAAAACAAAAAAACAGAGTATGGGATCCAGGAGGTTAAAGGTTGGAAGCACATGATCAGGAGATCATGATAAATTCCTACTTTGGGAGTCTGATGCAGGAGCATCCGGCTCAACAATTTTATTGTAATTTAGTAGATAGAGGGGGTTTTTATGTTTTAAAGGAAATTGGATTTTTATGTAACAAATTTAAATAATTTTAGAGTTTGAGTGATTTTAATGAAAGATATTAATTATTGAGAGGAATTTGTAAATGTTCCTGAATGATTGGAGAACATGAGAGAATTAGGAATTAGAAGATTTGGGAGTTAGTTGTAAATCCTAAATTAGAATTAGTTTCATGATTTATGGGATTAAATAGGATTCTTAGGGTTTTGTTGAAATTATTATGGATCTAAACCAAAATTGGTTTTAGAATCCAATTGTATATATTGTAAGCCTCAAGGGCACAAGGGAAGAGAGAGTTTCAGGATTTAGAGAAGTGGGTTTTTGGATTGGAAGCCTACGGGCATTAGGAGGAAAGTGGCCACTGATTTGAATATCAGGCCAGAAAAGAAAACCTGTGTAAATATTTGTTTATATATACTCGATTTCTAAGATATAAATTGTGAATGAATCTGAGGAATTGCATGAACAGAATATTTGAATGGTGTGCATTGATTGAATGATTGATATATGAATTAGTGTTTTTGCATAATATATGTATGCAGATTGAATCCGAAAAAATCAATTTAGAAGACAAACAAGTAACCATCGATCACAGAATGGATCGATGGTGACAATGGAATAGCATGCAAAAAGGTATGGATTTTGGGTTCAAGAAAACCAATTGAACAGTAAATTTATGAAGGGAATGACAAGAGATGGGTTCAGGTAATTGAGTGTTTTTAAGAAGTTAAGGATTGATATAAACAGGTCATGGAAGGCGATACCCTATAATTTCATTTGAATGAACAATTGATTTAATTGTGTTGGGAAAACCCGTGTTCTGAGTGCTACATTTTATTGAAAACCCTTTGAAAATCTATTTTACATATATCGGCACTGCTCTTTTATTTCTGCGTTTTGAATTGAGTGTAACAGTGAATATCTTGAGGTTCAATACAGTGAATAAAGTCTTCCAATTTTGTTATGATCGATTTATTTAAATGAAGGAAATTTGGTGTGTTATTGAGCCTTCTTCTGAACAGAAGTTTTGTGGATTGAATTTGCTGTGGTCGAAATTGATAATGGTAGTCACAGCCAAAGCTTAGTGAGGCTCTTGAATATTCCACGCGGATTTTATATATATAGTGAATTACGTTTCTCGAATCTTCTGCAATCTGAGCTTTGAATTCAGATTTATTAATTACACCCAGAAGTATTTTTTATTGACGCAGAATGGATGCCACAGGGTTCTGAGAAAGACTCAGTGAACAACAAGTGAAACCGTGGGTTTATGGCTCAGTGAATGGAGAAGTGGTTTTGAAAACCACCAAAAGGGTTTTCGCACAGCTTTAAAGAGGTAAGTGGTAATCTTTGGGAGAACGCGATAACAGTTAGAAGGTGACATGCAGCACCACAAAACCGGCTATTTGGCGTGAATAAGAAACGCTAAATAGTGTGTTGGTTAATTTGCGATTGCCATTGGATCATGCACATTTCATGTGGGGTATGCGATTGCCGTTGGATGGACATGGACAGATGTGCTGGTACAAAATGCATAGGTGTGTTAATGATAAATGTGGGATCCTAAATAATTTTGTTGGTGTGTGGTGTTTTAAAATCGAAATCATAAAGGATGTGGAAATTTTAATTTAAATGAGTTTAAATTATGGTTTATATTATATGCTTTACCAAAGGAAATCAATTCCGCGTAATGAGAGAAGGTTGAAACGTATTAATGAATGTGGGTTTTCACCATGCTAAGGCATATTTCAATAAGTGGGTTTTTGTATATGGTTTATAACCATAATTGTGTGACAAGGAAATAGCTTCCGCAACAGAATTTACACTAATTAGGTGTATTATGGTATTTCATATAAGATATGCATTTTTATGCATAATTTTTGGGTTTTTGCCGCTAAGGTTGCGTCACGATGTCTCTGTTTTGGTGTCCAGAATTGAGGAAGATTTTGCTTGCGTATCAAGCATTGCTTCTGCTGATGTTTGGTATATTGACAGTGGATCCTTTGCTCACATGACTGGAGTGCGGGATTGTTTTTTCGACCACCAAGAAGAGAAGATGAATTTTAAAATAACAATGAGGAATAAAGCAAAATGCACTCCTATTAGGAGAGATACTGTAGTTTTTCAGACCGAGGCTGGAAATAAGATCCGGGCCACTAATGTACTGCATGTGTTTGGGTTGGGGATGAATTTGCTCTCGGTTTCTCAGCTTCAAAACTGAGGTTATGACCTCTACTTTATTGGCAATAGAGTCTTCGTCAAACACCCCAGTTGGAAAAAGAAGGCACGAATCAGGGTAAAAAGTAACAAACTTTACAAGTTACAGCTTGAGTCTCCTATGGCACTGGTTGACAACACAGATGAAAAGGACCTGAATGAGCTCTGGCACAGAAGAATGGGGCGTTATGAATTCTCCATAAAACTGTCACAGGTGCTCCAAAATTGAGCACTAAACGGGATGATGTTTGCAAGGGGTGTGTATTGGGAAAATATGCCAAGGCAGCATATCAGAGAAGCAGCAAAAGGGCCAAGGGTGTATTGGACTTGATACACTCAGACATTTGTGGATCGATGTCCACTAGAGCTCTTTGTGGTGTCGAGTACTTCGTCACCTTCATTGATGACCATTCCAGGAAAACCTGAATCTACTTTTTGAAGACCAAGGATGAAGTCTTCAGTCGGTTTAAAGAGTTTAAGGCTCTGGTAGAAAACCTGACAGGGAAGCAGATCAAGGTGTTACCCTCAGACAATGGTGGTGAATACATTGATAAGGAATTCACTGGGTTATGCGCAAGGGAAGGCATTAGAAGAGAGTGGACAACTCCATACAATTCAGAGCAGAACGGTGTGGTTGAAAGGAAAGACAGGACGATTGTTGAAGCAACAAGGGCGATGTTGTATGACCAAGACATGCCCAAATTCCTATGGGCTAATGTGTGTAATACAACTGTCTACATTCAGAACAGGATTCCTCATGCTGCATTGGGAAAGATCACACCGGAAAGAGTCTTCACTGGCAGTAAGCCTGAAGTGAGTCACTTTAGGATCTTCGGCAACACATGTCACAACTTACTGCCATGTACCCAGCGAGAAGAGGAAGAAGTTGGAGATGACTGCAGAAAAGGGGTATCTGGTAGGATACATCGAGAATGCAAAGGCATATCGCATCTACATTCCTGAGAGCAGGAAAGTCGTGGTGCGAAGGGATGTGAAGTTCATGGAGAAGGCCTTCAGAAGATCCCATGAGTTGCCTTCTGCTACGCAGTCTGAGGAGGAGCCTCTAGTTCAGCCCCAACAACCAGCAGTAGAAAATTCAGTTGCCTCTCCAAGGCATAGGGATCCAAGGGGTGTGTCTCCCGAGGATTTGCAAGAGGGAGAGCCATAAATCCACCCACCATTAGTGGGAGAACGAGTAGGGAACTTCGAAAACTTTTGAAGGATGCAGAGGACTTTGTCGCAAACCCCCGAAATGAGAAGAGACAACGTAAGTAGCCTGAGAGGTATCAAGCCTTGGTGGCTCAAGTCGGAGAACCTTCCAGTTTCGAGAAGCAGCTCAGCATCAGGTGTGGGTTGATGCAATGGTGGAAGAGTACAGTTCCATCATGACGAATGATGTTTGGGAAGTGGTTCCCAGACCTCAGGAGAGATCAGTTGTAGGATCTAGGTGGATCTACAAGATCAAGTATGCTGCAGATGGTAGCATCGAGAAATTTAATGCTAGGTTTGTGGCTAAGGGGTACGCTCAGAAGGAAGGGATTGACTATGAAGAAAACTTTGCCTTAGTATCCAGATACACCTCTATCAGATCCGTGATATCCCTTGCTGTGCAAATGGGATGGGTAATTCACCAGACGGATGTCAAGACGACATTCTTGAACGAGGTAATAGAGGAAGAGGTGTATATAGAACATCTGGAGGGCTTCAAAATACATGATCAGAAAACTCATGTGTGCAGATTGAAAAAGGCGTTATATGGATTGAAGCTAGCTCCTAGAGCCTGGTATGGTCGAATTGACAACTACCTACAAAAGATGGGATTCGTCAAGAGTGACGCAGATCCCAATCTCTACTACTTGAGAGTAGGGAGTGAGCCATTGATATTGGTTTTGTATGTACTTGATCTATTTCTAACAGGATCATCAGGGCTCATCACAGACTGCAAGAAGAACTTGGATGAGGAATTCGACATGAAGGATCTAAGACAGATGCACTATTTTCTGGGGTTTGAGGTTTGGCAACAGAATGGGGAAATCTTTCTTGGTCAAGGGAGATACACTACAGATATTCTGAGGAGATTTCAGATGGAGGATTGTAGGCCCATGACAACTGCAATGATCACCAACTGGAAGAAAATCGACACGTCCGAAGATGATGAGGCTGATCCTACATTATATAGGCAACTCATAGGATCGTTGATGTATCTGGTCAATACAAGGGTAGATATCTATTATGCAGTAAATACCCTCAGTCGGTTCATGGTAGAATCGAAGAGGGCTCATTGGGCAGCAACCAAGCATGTTTTCAGGTACCTTCAAGGAACAATCGAGCTTGGGTTGAAGTACACCCGTAGCAATGATGTCGGGTTGAGCGGTTTCACTGATGCAGATTGGGTTGGAAGTTCAGTAGACCGGAAGAGTACCAATGGATATTGTTTCAATCTAGCAGGAAACAGAAGTCCGTAGCACTAAGCTCAACAGAAGCATATTATATGGCAGTCAGCAAAGCCTCGTGTGAGGCCATATGGCTTCGCAAACTGCTAGTGAACCTTCTTAAAGAGAAGGTGGAAGCGACCAGTATCTTATGCAATAATCTGAGTTGCATCAAGCTCTCTGAAAATCCTGTGTTTCATGATCGGTCAAAGCATATTAACATCAGGTGTCACTTCATCAGGGACTGTGTACAACGTGGAGCTGTTCAGTTGTAGTACACTCCAACAGGAGAACAGGTGGCAGACGTCCTCACAAAAGCTCTAGGGAAGACTAAGTTTGTCTACTTCAGAGAGAAGATGGGGATGATGAAGAATCCCTTCCAATAGCAGGAATGGATAGGATCAGTATTTAGAGGGAGATGTTGTACAGATGCAACAGTGACAGTGGCAGTGTCAAAGGCAGTAGTACCGAGGGCAGTAGCGCATCAGATGAGGGGCAGTGTCTAGAGATCAACAACATAGAGAGTGCTTCAAAACAGAGTAGTATGCAACAAGCATATTACTGGAACACCTTCCTCGCTAAGAGGGAGTGTTGATTTTTGTATCATCCGGAAGTGTTCCAAGTCTCAAACTTTGCAGGGAGGCTTGGACAACAGCTTTCCAAAGAACCCATAAATCATTTGTGGAAATTCCACTCAGTTCATGACTTATTAAAATAATTAATTATTTTAATGATGACCCTAAGTCTAAACTTAGGGAAATGAGATAATTAATGGGTATTAATAAGTCAGAGTGTGAATCTTCTAGAAAGAGAGGATCAAGTCAAGTTTTAATCTTAGCCATTGATTAAACTTCTAATCTGGGCTGTTGGTTCTCCAATGAGAAGATTTTAAAAGAAGACATGAGGGTCATTTGGAAAACAAGCCGGACATACACTTAGTACCCGAAGGAGATCGATTCTGAAGCAAGAGAATTCGATTTTGAGTGGGTGAGTTGCAGGACGAAGAGATTGCAGAAGCAGAAGGAGGAGGGAGTTAGTAGTGATTGAGGTCAGGGACAGAGGGGAGCAGTGGGCCACTGGAGGCAGCGTGACGCTGCAGCATAGAGAACCCATGCAGTCCCTACGCAGACTTACGCAGTCCAGTGCTGGGACTGCGCAGTGAAGCACACAGACAGGCATGGGAGAAGCAGAGGTTGATCAGGGTGTCAGAGAATTGTCCGAGGGAGTCGGGAATTCTGTCTCAGGTGTTTTAGATTTGTTTGCCAGTATATTTCCTTATAAAGATATCATTTGCTGAAGAATTAATAAAACCCTCATCTGTTGCACTGGTTTTCCCGCATTGGGTTTTTCCGAGGACAATTGTCCAAAAATAATGTGTACATGTGATTAATTCTTGTGCTTATGTCCTTTACTGTTCATTTCTCTGCATATGTATTTGTGAATATTGCAGTAGTATTTATTTCGATATTTGCCAGAAGATTTCTAAAAATAACTTATTGAAATAATAAGTAGGAGCAATAAATCTATCACTGCAACTATATAGTTTTCAGTTTGAAAATTTCACACCATACCCGACTATGCCACGCAAATACCTCAGAATGTGCCTTGCTGTTGCCCAATGTACCCTCTTTGGCTCTACCATGAACTGACTTAGGTTATTGATTGCGAAGTAATTATCTGGCCTAGTGTTGACTAGATACATGAGAGACCCAATGAGTTGTCTATACAAGGTGGGGTCGACTTCATTGTCATCTGATTCCTCTATCTTCTTCCAATTTGTGATCATGGGCATAGTCATGGGTTTGTAATCCTACATTCTGAACCTCTTCAGAATATCTGTAGCATATCTTCCTTGTCCAAGGAATATTTACCCATTCTTCTGCCACACTTCCAATCCTAGAAAATAGTGAATCAACCCCAAATCCTTCATGTCGAATTCTGCTGCTAGGTTCCTCTTGCAATCTTCTATGAGCTTTGATGATCCTGTCAAAAAGAGCTCATCCACATATAAAACTAGAATGAGTGGCTCGCCTTCTACCGTTAAATAGTAAAAGGTTGGGACCTACATCACTCTTGACAAATCCCAACTGCTACAAGAAACTGTCAATTTGACCATACCAAGCCCTGGGGGCCTGCTTGAGCCCGTACAGAGCTCTCTTCAGTCTACACACATGAGTTTCGAAGCCCTCTAGCTATTCTATGTGTACCTCTTCTTCTATCACCCTGTTCAAGAGTGCTGTCTTGACGTCCATTTGGTGAATCTGCCATCCCATATGAGCTGCTAGGGATATAACTGATATGATAGATGTATACCTGAAAACTCGGGCGAAGGTCTCCTCGTAATCTATTCCTTCTTTTTGTGCATACCCCTTTGCCACAAACCTAGCCTTGTACTTCTCTACACATGCCATCTGCAACGTACTTGTTCTTGTAGATCCATCTAGAACTCACAACCGATCTGTCTTCCGTCCTCGACACTACCTCCCAAATATCATTTGTCATGATAGAACGATACTCTTCTACCATGGAATCCATCCACACCTGATGCTGTGCGGCTTCCTGAAAGTTGGAAGATAGACACACATTACACCGTTATTTTTGGACTAAGTCCCCGGAAAAACCCAATGCGGGAAAACTGGTGCAACAGATGAGGGTTTGATATTATTAAGTAGAAGTTCTGAATATAATCTGGGATGGCTTTCTGGACATCCACACAGAGAATCTGACTGACAAAAAAGTAGTGAGGATTACCTCACACTAACACTGTAAATCTGGAACTGACCCAACACTGAGCTGATGAGCCCCACGCTGCCTCTGCACAGATCTGTGTCACTCTGGCTAGGGACTGCATCACCTCTTTTTGTCGGATCTTCTCCTGGCTGGATGCTGTTCTCTGGCCCTTCCAATCTCACATCCCGACACTGTATCTAAGTGATCCTTAGCAAAATCTCGGATCTCCTCAAGGCTACATTGCTGCCTTTGCATGGCACTGCGCTATCCAGCATAGCTGCTATGCTGCCTCTTCTGTGTACTGCCTTCTGCCTTCTCTGCAAATTATTCTCGGCTTAGGAAGAGATCTTTCAACCAGAACTATCATTGCTCCTCACTGCAATTGAATCAACTCGACCTACTCCTCCGACTGCTCTCTTGAGAAATTCAATCTCTAGACTCACTTGGTGTGTTTTTCCAAATGCCGATCAAGTTCTTATAATTTTCTTGTTGCGACTTCAACGATCGAGATTAAATCACTAATCTACGACTATGGTTAACTTGACTTGATCTCCGTATTTTTCTAGTAGATTCACTCCGTTTTATTAATATACTTTAAATATTTTAATTCCCTAAGTTTAGACTTAGGCTCCCATTAAAAATAATTAATTATTTTAATAAAACTCCATCTGGGTGGAATTTCAAAAAATGTTTATGGATTCTTTGGAATACATGTGTCTAAGCCTCCTTGCAAAATTTGAGACTTAGAGCACATTTGATGCTACCAGAAATCAACACAATCTTCAACATGGACCTCATCAGGCCTCTTGGAGGGCCCTACAACATGCATTGTTTATCATTTGACCTCTTGAGAGGCTTATTATTTGATTTATGAGCTAGTTTGGTGGGCTTGTCACCAAAAATTAGTTACTTTGCACATTATTTTATTTTAGGGGCTAATGTAGGCCCAATGAATTAGGTAATTGGAACTCCTAATTAGTGTATAAATAGGAGTGACAAGAATTCATTTTGATCATCACTTGATTTGGATCATTCTCTCTCTTGAGAACTTCACATTTCCTTCTTGGAGGAGGAATTGGAGCATGGATGAATTTTGATGTTTGGATTGGATTTTCTTATCTTGATGTTTCTTTATTGGCAAATGTATTGATGGTTGGATATATTCTCTTACATGTAAGTAGGATATTGATGCTATTTTCTTTTAATTTTTTGCATTCATTGATCATGGGATTTTCGCTATTTTAGGGCTAATCACTGCATGCATTTACTCCTTCATTGTGGAATTATGTTTGTATATAGCATATCTCTATGTATGGGCCATGTTTGTTGAACGAATTGTCCTAGAGATCGAAGTTATCTTGACAATCCATCTTTATTTGCAAGTGAAGTATAAACGCTTTAAGGTCACTTTCATTTTTTCCCTAATGTTGGGTGAAGTTTCCCTTAGAGCCTCCTTGAGGTAGAATCGAGATCCTTCATAATTCTCCTTGACTCCATATCCCGAAAATGAATTAGGCACTGATCCATCAGAAGGTGGTCAACTTAAACCCTTTTCTTCACTTTTTTCCTTTCTCTTCTAGGTCTAGCCATGCTGGGCCATCCAGGGCATCATTTTCCCCCAAAATAGCCATAAAAAAAGTTCGATCCCCTAGCCCCTATTGTGCTGGTGTGTCCTGTGTCCTCAAGGTCCCCTCCAAATTTGAAGAAATTCCGACGGTGTGATTGTGAGATATCCCAAGCCCTAGCTCTAGGATCAAACTTTTCCCTAGTGTTCCCTAGGCTAGCACCTCATGTGAAAATTTCAACTTGAAATTATACTTACACTATCTGTTGTTATTTCTTCTACTTATTATTCAAAAATAAGTTATTTGCAGAAATCTCTTCAGTAAATATCGAAATAAATTCAAATGCAAACTTCACCATATAATTACTAAGCAAAACAATAAGGAAAATACTAGCTCACGAATGAGATATTTTGGACAATTGTCCTTGGAAAAACCCAATGCGGGAAAACCAGTGCAGCAGATGAGGGTTTCTATTATTCAGCAGAATCTTCTTGTACAATTTACAATCAGTAGTGACGAAGAAAAATTCCCTATGAAAACATTGGAGAAATTCCTCACAAAATAATCAGATGAGAAACGACCTAGGAAGGACCCTCCTGAGCCTCTTGCGTCATCACTGCATCATCACTGCGCTGGCTTTGCGCAAAACTGCGTCACCCTTCTGCGCTGCTCCCTCCCAGCCTCTGCGCTGTCTCTTCCTGGCACTGCGTCACCTGCTCCTGCACCCTGGATTGCTACTGAACCCTCTTCCTCCACCTTCCTCTCTCCCTCTAAGTTGTTTTTCACTTGTCGAACTTCAACCACTGAGAAAATCAATTTACTCGGGAAATTGAGTATCTGGATTGGTGTATCTTCCAAATGACCCTCGAGTCTTCTTTTATAATCTTCTTGTTGAGATATCAACGACCGAGATAAGATCTCTAATCAACGACTTATATCATAACTTGAATTGACCTGTGTTTTCTAGAAGATTCACACTGTTTTACTAATGCCCTTTAATTATTCAATTTCCTTAAGTTTAGACTTAGGGTCACCATTAAAATAATTAATAATTATGATAAAACATGTTTCGAGTGAAATTTCCAAAAACGATTTCTGGGTTCTTTGGAATACGTGTGTCTAAGCCTCTCCACAAAATTTGAGACTTAGAGCACTTCCGATGCTACCAAAAATAAACACCACCTCTTAGTGAAGAAAGTGCTCTAACAATATGCCTGCTGCATACTATTATGATCCTGAAGCATCCTCTGCACTGATGACATCTGACAACCTGTCGATCAACCACTGCGCTGCTGCTGCTATTAGACTGCTACCCATGACTTTGCCACTGCCACTACTGCATTCGTACTACTCCCTCTTAAGTGCTGCTTCATCTGTTACTGAAACAAATTCTCAATCATCCCCATCTTTTCCCTGAAAGAAGCAAACTTTGTTCTCCCTAGGGCCTTGGTGAGAATGTCTGCTACTTGTTCTCCTGTGGGAATGTACTGCAACTGTACAACTCCCTGCTGAACACAGTATCTCATAAAATGACACCTGATGTCGATGTGTTTCGAGCGATCATGAAAAACTGGATTCTCAGAGCTTGAGGAAACTTTGATTATCACATAGAATACTGGTCGCCTCCATCTTCCTTTTGAATAAATTCACGAGTAGTTTTCTAAGCCATCTAGCCTCACACGAAGCTGTGCTGGCTGCCATATGCTCTGCTTCAGTTGTGCTCAGTGCTACAGACTTCTGCTTCTTACTGCACTAGGAAGTCATACTTGATCCAATGTTGAAGTATTACCTTGTGGTACTTTTCCGATCCACTGAACTTCCTGCCCAATTTGCATCTGTGAATCCATGTAGAATGATGTCATCGCCTTGGGTGTATTTTAATCAATATCCGACTGTTCCATGAACGTGTATTTTAATCAATATCCGACTGTCCCTCTTTTGTTCTACCATGAACTGATTGAGGGAATTAATAGTGTAGCAAATGTCTGGACTGGTGTTGACCAAATACATGAGAGAATCTATGAGTTGTCTGTACAAGGTGGGGTCCACTTCTTTATCTTCAGATGCATCAATTTTCTTCCAATTGGTAATAATTGGAGTAGCCATGGGTCTACAATCTTGCATTCTAAATCTCTTTAGAATCTCTATAGCATATCTTCCTTGCCCAAGGAAGATTTCTCCCTTCTGCTAACAAACTTCCAATCCCAAAAAATAGTGCATCAACCCCAAATCCTTCATGTCGAATTCCTCTGCCAGGTTCCTCTTGCAGTATTTGATGAGCCTAGATGATCTTGTCAAAAATAAATCATCTACATACAATACCAAAATCAATGGCTCATTCTCTACTGTGAGATAGTAGAGATTGTTGATTTTGTAGCATTGGAAAGTGTTCCAAGTCTCATATTTTGGGAAGAGGCTTGGACATCAGTATTCCAGATAACCTAGAAATCATTTGTGGAATTTCCACTTGGATCATGCTTTATTAAAATAATTAATTATTTTAAAGTGATCCCTAAGTCTAAACTTAGGGAAATTAAATAATTAAAGGGTATTAATAAAACAGAGTGTGAATCTTCTAGAAAATGAAGATCAAGTCAGCTTTTAATCTGAGCCATTGTTTAAGGATATAATCTGGGTTGTTGATTCGTCAACGAGAAGACTATAAGAGAGGCTTGAGAGTCATTTGGAAAGCAAGCCGGGCACATTCTTAGTACCCGAAGGAAATTGATTCAGAAGTAAGAGAATTCGATTTCAGAGGGTGAGGTTATAGAGGCTGGGTTGCTGGGACAAAAGGAGGAGGGAGAGGTCAACAAAGACTAAGAGAAGGAAGGCAAAAGACGAAGAGGAGGAAGTGCTGAGCAGCAGCACTGGCCCTCCACGCAGAGTGATGCAGTGCAGTGCAGAGGGGCTACACAGAGTGACGCAGAGGGAGGAGTGCCTACCGTGTGTCAGGAATTCTTTCGAGGTGTTCGGAAAATTCATCTTAGGTGTATGCTAAATATCTGCTTGTCATATATTCTGTAAACAATCTTTTCACTGCTGAAGATTAATATAAACCCTCATCTGCTGCACCGATTTTCCCACATTGGGTTTTTCCGGGGACAATTGTCAAAAGTTGTATTCATGTGGTTTTTTCTATTGTGTTATACTTGTTCTATCTGTAATTCTTCTTCAAGATTATAGTGAATGCTGCAGTTGTATTTATTTCAAAATTTACTGAAGCATCTGTAAATAATTTATTATAAATAAGTAGGTGAAATAATTCAATCACTGCAGCAACATTTTCAGATTGAAAATTTCACATGGTATCAGAGCTAAAGGCAAAAGACAGAAGAGGAGGTTCTGGAATGGAACTGAGATCTGAGATAGATGTAGCAGTAGCTCGGAAGGGTCGAACAGTCCTCCAGAACACATGGATAAACAAAGGGATCATGACATGTCAGTTCTGACATCCAGACTAGAAGATGGTGTGTCAAGCATGGCCTCTCCAGGAGTTTGGTATATTGACAGTGGAGCATCTGCTCACATGATGGGAGTTCAAGAATGTTTTTCGAGCTACCAGGAAGAGCAGATGAACTTTCAGATCACAATGGGAAACAAGGCCACGTGTACCCCTGTTGGTAGAGAAACCATAATATTTCAGATAGAAGTTGGTAACAAGCTTCGGGCCACAATGTATTGCATATACTAGGATTGGGGATGAAGTTACTCTCTGTGTCTTAGCTCCAGAAGAAGGGTTACGATGTATACTTTATTGGAAATAAAGTTTATGTCAAACATTCTAGTTGGAAAAGGAAGGCACAAATTGGAGTAAGGAGCCATAAACTGTATAAGCTACAGCTTGAGTCTCCAATGGCACTAATCGACAATACAGATGAAATAGACCTGGATGAATTATGGCACAGAAGAATGGGGCATTTACATTATGGAGCCTTGAAGATTCTCAAGAAGACTATCATGGGAGCTCCAAAACTCAACACAAGGAAAGATGAGGCCTGCAAGGGGTGCGTACTAGGGAAGTATGCCAAGGCAACATTTCCAAGAAGCAGCAGTAGGGCCAAGAGTGTATTGGAGTTGATACACTCGACATCTGCGGACCAATGTCCACGACTGCTCTCAGTGGTGCGAAGTATTTTGCTACCTTTATTGATGAACATTCCAGGAAAACATGGATCTACAGTCTTAAAACCAAAGATGAAGTCTTTGAGCGATTCAAAGAATTCAAGGCTTTGGTAGAAAATTTAACCAGAAAGAAGATAAAGAAGTTGCGATTAGATAATGGTGGAGAGTATATTGATAAAGAATTCATAAGTTTCCGTGCAAAGGAAGGCATCAAGAGAGAATGGACAACTCCATACAATCCAGAGTAGAATGGAGTTGCAGAAAGGAAAAACAGGACCATTATAGAAGCTGCGAGGGCGATGCTATATGACCAAGACATGCCCAAATTTCTGTGGGCAGAAGCTTGCAATACAACAGTGTATGTGTAGAACAGGGTGCCTCATACAGCATTGGGGAAAGTGACCCCTGAGAGTGTGTTCACTGGCAGGAAGCCTGAGGTGAGCCACATCAGGATATTTGGCAGTATAGTGTATTGCCAAGTACTCGATGAGAAGAGGAAGAAATTGGATCAGACTGCGGAGAAGGTTTATCTTGTGGGATATAGTGAAAATGCGAAGGCATATCGCATCTATATTTCAGAAAACAGGAAGATCGTAGTAAGGCGAGACGTGAAATTCATGGAGGAGAAAGCCTTTAGAAGATCCTGGGAAATGGCTACAGATACGCAGGCTGAGGAGGATCCACTAATACAGCCACAACGACCTACAAAGAATGGCTCGAGTGCCTCTCCATGGCACAAGGATTCTGAGGAAAGTTCTTCCGAAGAAGATAAAGTAGGTGTAATATTCCTAATTAGCAATGGCTAATTGGAATATTTGATTTTGCTCAATTTTGTCGTCTATAGTTTATTAATAAATAAAAAGGTGAGTAGAGAGGACATAACTCACTTTTGGGAATAAAAGCCACTCCCTAGTAGCACAACGTTGTAACTTAAAGGGAGCCAAGGGGGGCCAAGGACCACGTAGAGAGGGGGCCCATGTATGCACTAGGGGAGACTGCGCAGATGGAGAGGAGCACGTGGCAAGAGGGAGGCTACGTTGAGGAGATGGGCCTTAGGGTTTGGAGGGAAGCCAACATTATAAAAGAGGGAGGAGCCTCCTCATTTGATTCATTCTAGTTTATGCATTTGAGCTAGTCACTTCGACTTCTTGAGCATGCTGGCTATTTACCTTGTCTGCAGCACTATTTAGTGCATCGAGTGTCTCCGATCGGAGATCTCACACTTAGCCTCGGGGGACTTTGAGTGCCTGCTCGGGCAAGGTAGTTTCATCGTCGTTTTGTGGGAGGATTGATGTTTGGGTTTTCTTGCGGAGCTGGGCATTCAGAGACTGCGCAGTCTTGAGAGGGAGGACACAGTCCATTCTAGGGGAGCTCTGAATTGAGTTTCTTGTAGGGGTTTTGAGCTTGGAGATTGAGCAAGGGACCAACCCTTGCCTGTTGGAGGATTTTGGTGGAGTTTGAGGCTGAATTTCAGTGGTTTCTATTCAGCCTCTGCGCAGAGCCTTGGAGGTCAGCGTAATTCCCCAAGGGGGTGTTTTTCGGGGGTCAGCCATTTCAGATATGGTTTTTGGGTTTTGCTGTGATTGGTGAGTAGAGGTGGATTCCAGATTTTCAGCTCATTCCGACAAGGGGATCAGCCCCAAATCATTAGTTTATTTCAGCAGTAGTAGCTACACGGCAGTTTTCCAGCAGCTGGGATGCAGTCCAGAGAGCATCCATTTCTTGGACATTCTGAGAATATTTCTTCACTTGCCTTGAGCAAGTCTAGGTGCCATCACTCTGATCACCTATTGTACTTCATTATATTTCTCAGTATAATAAAATGGCTTAGCATTCTCTCTCTATATTTCTGGAGCATTTGTTATACATTCTATCTATGCTATTGTATGTCTGCATTGTTGTTATTTTTATATCTTCGGGCATTCTAGTTCTATACCACTTGGTGTGTTTTTCATCGTACTCTTAGACAGAGTCTGGAAAGGGCCAGGTAGCCTCCAGATCTCACCCTCTTCTTAGAGGTGAAATATCTGGTAAACGCCCTCCCAGTCCATCTCTGGTTGGAGTTTGCTTGAGTTTTAGAGATATCCCCGAAATGGGATATTACAGTGGTATCAGAGCATAGTTCTGGCTCAGCCTGTGGAGCTAGTGGTCTATGACACCGGGGAAGAAGCCCTACATTTGTTATAGAGGCAGAAAGTACTGAGATCGCAAGTGTAGGTTGGAAAACACCTACGGAGAGGGAGACTGTGTTCGGGTGGTGGACACAGAACAGGAGGAGCCTGTGATAGATGCAGAGCAGAAGGAGCCTGTGTTAGATTCAGAGCAGAGAGAGACCATGGTAGATGATAGTGAGGCAAAACAGTTTGGGGAGGCACTCCTCAATTCGGTGCAGGATCTAGCGAGACAGATTGAGGTGATGGGTCAGAGATTCACCGCTGTGGAGGCTAGACAGCGTGAGACCCCACGAGTTTTCCAGGTAGGTGAGGGATTGGGTACATCCCACCATTTGCCAAAGCATGGTGCTACTCAGCGTGATACTACTCAGCAGATGGCTTCACATGCACCTACACGCTCTACCATGCCCACTTTTCTGGGAGTGGATACAGGGGCAGGAACCCAACAGGAGACAGAGCCCGGCCATATGGGTGATTATTTTGAAGAGTATCAGGCCTATGGGCAGGAGTTCAGGGACGCTCTCTCGTTTAGAGATTTTGTTCAGCTTCAGCGAGACAGTAGACCCCGCGACCATCATAGAGGGCACCAGCATTATCATGATGGAGATACCCACCGCACAGCTAGCAGATTCCACTTGCCTATGTTTGATGGTTCATCAAACAGTTCGGCGAAGTCTTGGGGGGAGAAGCTGGACATCTATTTCCAGCTTAACCAGATGTCGGAGACGGAGGCCATCAAGGTGGCGACATTACATTTGGATGGTGAGGCCCAGGACTGGTGGTTCCATGGGATGGTTACACTCGGACATTCTACTGTGACGACATATGCCGAGTTCACCAGGAGGTTGATAGAGAGATTTGACCGCAGGGATCCAGAACAACACTTTGTTGAGCTGACGAGGCTCAAACAGACCGGGAGCCTAGAGACATACATTGCAGATTTCTTGCGGGTCTCAATGATGGTGCCAGATCTATCCGCGGCGCAGATGATCTACATGTTTGTTGAGGGGTTAGCAAAGCCACTTCGAGGTCTAGTCAGATCTACTAGACCAGCCACACTCCAGGATGCTATTAGCAGGACCCGGGATTTACAGGATGCCTTACCCAGGACCCGGACACCCTACCCCCAGAGACAGGATTTCCAGCCCAAGGGGAAGGACGTGAGGATTCCGCCTCCAAAGGGGAATCCAGGACAGGCACAGATGGATGATGATGTCAGGAGGGAGCTAAGGAAGAAGCGGTTGTGCTTTACCTATCAGGAGCCGTGGGCATCGGGACATAGATGTGCTGCCGGCAAAGCACATTTTATTGAGATCTTCTCTGAGAGCAGTAGGGAAGAGGATGAGGGGAATGACGTGGAAGTGGGAGATAGTCATGTAGCACAGGATCCTTTGCCACCTCCACCACCACCAGCAGGTGGTGTAGCTTTTGCACCTATCGAAGGAGCCCTTGCAGCATTGCGAGGAGTTCCGAAGTATTTGATGCTGCGCGTACCGAGGACAGTACGTGGCTAGTGAGTATCAGTTTTGGTTGACAGTGGGGCAACCCACAACTTCATTGATGCAGAGATGGTTGAGCGGAGAGGTATTCAGATTGAGAGCTTCGATGAATTTTTCATTTTTGGTCCTAGGAGATTAGACCATGATGTGTGCTCGTTATATTCCAGAGTTATCAGTGACGATGGGCACCTACACACTGACTGATCACTTTTTCGTGGTCAATATTCTGGACACCAACATGGTACTGGGTGTTCAGTGGCTTATCACTCTAGGGAAGGTCACTACAGATTGGAAGGCCCTAGAGATGAAGTGGGATGATGAGAAGACAGGGAGGCATGAGAAGATACGGGGACAGCACACATATCCGCCTCAGACTGTTTCGGCTCATCGGATGGAGGCAGTCTTCCGTAAGGGAGACGTAGAGTGGGCAGTGGAGTTGCGTGCATCAGAGGCAGGGACTACAGGGCAGACGGTGCACCCAGAGATATAGCCCATCCTTGACAGGTATGCCACAGTGTTTGGGGATATTCTGCCGGGACAACCACTGGACCGAGTGTTTGAGCACACCATTGAGCTTGAGCAGGGCATACAGGCAATGATTACTACCCCCTATAGGCATCCCAAAGCCTATCGGGATGAGATTGAACGGGCCATCCAGGAGTTGCTGGCTCTTGGGCACATCTGGCTGAGCACGAGTCCTTATGCTTCTTCTGTGGTGTTGGTGAAGAAGAAGGACGACACCTTGAGGATGTGTATTGACAAGAAGACCTTGAACAAGAAGACCTTGAAGAACAGGTACCCTATACCCAGGATTGATGAGTTGAGAGGAGCTCGGTTCTTCTCAAAGATTGATTTGAGATCGGGGTACCATCAGATTTGCGTGAGGGAGCAGGGCATTCCCAAGACTGCCTTAAGGTGTCACCATGGGCACTTTGAGTTTTTGGTGATGCCCTTCGGGCTAACCAACGCCCCAGCGACATTCCAGTCTTGCATGAATCACATCTTCCGCAGTCACTTGAGGAAGTTTGTGTTGGTGTTCTTTGATGATATCCTCATTTACAATAGGACTTGGGAGGAACATCTCCAGCACATTGAGGCAGTGTTGCGCATTTTGGAGGAGCAGTAGTTCTATGCCAAGCTCTCCAAATGTGAGTTTGGGTTGACGGAGATGTTGTACTTGGGACATATCATAGGGGTGGACGGGGTGAGAGTCCACGAGGAGAAAATCAGGGCCATCAAAGATTGGCCGGAGCCGAGGAACGTGACAGAACTTTGAGGATTCATTGGAATTTGTACTTATTACAGGAAGTTCGTCAAGAGTTTCTCACAGCTTGCTGCACCCCTTACAGATTTGACGAAGAAGGGGGCATTTAGTTGGTCGGATACAGTGCAGCGAGCCTTTGATAGGCTCAAGGAGGTGATGAGCAGCTGCCCAGTGCTTGCATTGCCGGATTTTATGCAGCCATTTGTTTTGGAGTGTGATGCGTCAGGAGAGGGGATCGGCACAGTATTGATGCAAGGAGGTCACCCTATAGCCTTTGAGAGCCGGATGCTCCTTCCACATGAGAGGTTGTATTCTATATACGACAAGGAGATGTTGGCCATTATGCATGCATTGGCCAAGTTCCGACAGTATTTGGTGGGGAACAGATTCAGGGTGAGGACTGATCACAATAGCATGCGGTTCTTTTTGGAGCAGAAGCAGCTATAGGAGAGGCAGCAGAAGTGGATCAGTAAGATCCAGGCATATGACTTTGACATTGAGTATGTCAAGGGTAAGAACAACGTGGTAGCATATGCCCTTTCACGTAGACCAGCTACATTGTCTCTTATGAGCTTGGATAGAGACTGGAGGGCTCGACTTTTAGTAGAGTACTCCAAGGACAGGTTTGCATGTGAGGTTCTGGATGGACAGGTGGCGGATGACAGGTACAGGGTGGTCGATGAGATCATCTACTACAGGGACAAGATCTTCTTGACTGAGGGATCTCAACTCAAGAAGAAGATACTTCAGGCATCACATGATTCACCATTGGTCGGCCGTTAGGGGTTTACCAAAACCTACAGGGCCATTAGAGAGAGGTTCTCATGGAAGGGCCTCAAGGAGGACGTACTCCAGCACATCAGGGAGTGTGATGTTTGCCAGAGGAACAAGGGGTAGATGAGCCATCCTGCAGGATTATTGCAGCCTCTTCCCATTCCAGAGGGGAAATGGGAGAGTATTTCGATGGACTTCATCACAGGGTTGGCCATGGTGCAGGGCAAGGATTGTATCTTTGTCGTCGCTGATCGGCTGACGAAGTATGCGCATTTTTTCGCCATATCCGCACACTACACAACAGCATAGTTGGCCGAGCTGTTCTTCAGAGAGGTTTTCAGGCTACATGGTCTTCCTAAGACCATCATTAGTGACAGGGACAGCCGCTTCATGGGCGGATTTTGGCAGGAGCTTTTCCGGTTGGTGGGGACGGAGTTGACACCGAGCACCAGTTATCACCCACAGACGGATGGGTAGACAGAGATAGTTAACAAGTGGCTGGAGGGCTACTTGCGTAACTATGTCAGTGGGCAGTAGCGAGCATGTCTGAAGTGGTTGCATCTGGGGGAGTACTGCTACAACACTACACATCACATGTCTATTGGTATGTCACCATTCTACGCTTTGTATGGGTATCATTCTTTATCTTTTGTTGATGTGATGTTTGGTGCTATCAAGGCTCCAAGAGCCAAGATTTGGATCCAAGAGAGTCAGGATATTCTCTGAGCTTTCAAGGATAATATGGCTATAGCGCAAAACCAGCAGAAGCTGTATGCTGACAGAGGTCGGGTAGAGAGACAGTTTGAGGTAGGGGACTTGGTCTACCTATGATTACAGCCATACCGACAGTCGTCACTGAAACAGAAGGGAGCTGAAAAGCTCAAGCCCCACTTTTATGGGCCATACAAGGTGATACGCAGGATTGGACAGGTTGCATATGAGTTGGAGCTGCCCCAAGGCAGCAAAATTCATAACGTTTTTCATGTATCATGCCTGAAGAGGGCATTGGGGCAGCAGGTGACAGTGACAGATGAGCTACCGCCCACGAATGATGAGGGGCATTTGGTGTTGCAGCCAGAGGCTATTATTGATACCAGGGAGAGGCAACTATGGAGCAGGACAGTTCGGGAATTCTTGGTGAGGTGGAAGAATTTGCCAGATGAGGATGCCACTTGGGGCAGTGAGAAAATTTTGCAACATCCATCACATTAGTTGCTTGAGGACAAGCAACATTTTCCCGGGGGAGATTGTAATATTCCTAATTAGCAATGGCTAATTGGAATATTCGATTTTGCTCAATTTTGCCATCTATAGTTTATTAATAAATAAAAAGGTGAGTAGAGAGGACATAACTCACTTTTGGGAATAAAAGCCACTCCCTAGTAGCACAACGTTGTAACTTAAAGGGAGCCAAGGGGGGCCAAGGACCACGTAGAGAGGGGGCCCACGTATGCACTAGGGGAGACTGCGCAGATGGAGAGGAGCACGTGGCAAGAGGGAGGCTACGTTGAGGAGATGGGCCTTAGGGTTTGGAGGGAGGCCAACGTTATAAAAGAGGGAGGAGCCTCCTCATTTGATTCATTCTAGTTTATGCATTTGAGCTAGTCACTTCGACTTCTTGAGCATGCTGGCTATTTAGCCTGTCTGCAGCACTGTTTAGTGCATCGAGTGTCTTCGATCGGAGATCTCACCCTTAGCCCTGGGGGGTTTTGAGTGCCTGCTCGGGAAAGGTAGTTTCATCGTCGTTTTGTGGGAGGATTGATGTTTGGGTTTTCTTGCGGAGCTGGGCATTCAGAGACTGCGCAGTCTTGAGAGGGAGGACGCAGTCCATTCTAGGGGAGCTCCGAATTGAGTTTCTTGCAGGGGTTTTGAGCTTGGAGATTGAGCAAGGGACCAACCCTTGCCTGTTGGAGGATTTTGGTGGAGTTTGAGGCTGCATTTCAGTGGTTTCTATTCAGTCTCTGCGCAGAGCCTTGGAGGTTAGCGTAATTCCCCAAGGGGGTGTTTTTCAGGGGTCAGCCATTTCAGATATGGTTTCTGGGTTTTGCTATGATTGGTGAGTAGAGGAGGATTCCAGATTTTCAGCTTATTCCGGCGAGGGGATCAGCCCCAAATCATCAGTTTATTTCAGCAGTAGCAACTACACGGCAGTTTTCCAGCAACTGGGACGCAGTCTAGAGAGCAGCCATTTCTTGGACATTCTGAGAGTATTTCTTCACTTGCCTTGAGCAAGTCTAGGTGCCATCACTTTGATCACCTATTGTACTTCATTATATTTCTCAGTATAATAAAATGGCTTAGCATTCTCTCTCTATATTTCTGGAGCATTTGTTATACATTCTATCTATGCTATTGTATGTCTGCATTGTTGTTATTTTTATATCTTCGGGCATTCTAGTTCTATACCACTTGGTGTGTTTTTCATCGTACTCTTAGACAAAGTCTGGAAAGGGCCAGGTAGCCTCCAGATCTCACCCTCTTCTTAGAGGTGAAATATCTGGTAAACGCCCTCCCAATCCATCTCTGGTTGGAGTTTGCTTGAGTTTTAGAGATATCCTCGAAACGGGATATTACAGCAGGAGAGCAGGTAAATCCACTCACCCCCAGTGGAAGAACGAGCGAGGAGCTCCGACAGACTCTGAGGGATGCAGAGGAATTTGTTGGAGCCCCTAGAGATGGGAAGAGGGTACGCAGGCAACCTAACAGGTACTAGGCACTGGTAGCACAACTCGGAGAACCCTCTAGTTTTCATGAGGTAGATCAACAACAGGTGTGGGTAGATGCCATGGTGGAGGAGTACAATGTTTTTTTTTTTTGTAGCATCAGAAAGTGTTCCAAGTCTCAAACTTTGTCAGGAGGCTTGGACATCAGTATACCAATGAACCCAGAAACCGTTTGTGGAAATTCCACTTGGTTCTAATGGAGACCCCAAGTCTAAACTTAGGGAAATGAAATAATTAAAGGGTATTAATAAGTCAAAGTGTGAATCTTTTAGAAAACAAAGATCAAGTCAAGTTTTAATCGTAGCCATTGATTAGACTTCTAATCTGGGCCGTTGATTCATCAATGAGAAGATTATAAAAGAGGGCTTGAGGGTCATTTGGAAAATAAGCCGGGCATACACTCGGTACCCGAAGGAAATCGATTCTGAAGTAAGAGAATTCAATCTCAGTGGGAGAGTTGCAGAAGAAGAATGAGGAGGGAGTCAGCAGTGACTGAGGTCAGGGACAGAAGGACGCAGTGGGGAGGCAGCACAAGTCTGCAGCGCAGTGAATCCATGCAAAGCCTACGGAGTCCAGCGCAAGGATTTCGCAAAGAAACACACAGACAGATACAAAGAGAAGCATAGGTTGATCAGGGTGTCAGGGATTTGTCGGGAGGAGCCGATAATTCTGTCTCGGGTGTTTTCATATTTTATTTGCTAGTATATTCCTTGTAAAGAATCATTTGCTGAAGAATTTAATAAAACCCTCATCTGCTGCACCGGTTTTCCCACATTGGGTTTTTTCGGGGACAATTGTCCAAAAACATCTGTGTACAGGTGATTGATTCTTGTGCTTATGCCCTTTACTGTTTACTTCTCTACATATATATTTGTGAATGTTGCAGTTGTATTTATTTCGAAATTTACCGATAGATTTCTGTAAATAACTTATTGAAATAATAAGTGGGAGGAATAAATCTATCACTGCAACTGTAGACTTTTCAAATTGAAAATTTCACATACAACTCCATCATGACAAACGATGTGTGGGAAGTAGTCCTTGGACCTTAGAACAGATCGGTTGTAGGATCAAGGTGGATCTACAAGTTCAAGTATGCTGCAGATGGCATCATAGAGAAGTTCAAAGCCAGTTTTGTGGCTAAGGGGTATGCACAGAAAAAAGGGATCGACTATGAAGAAACCTTCACCCCTGTAGCTTGGTACACTTCAATCAGATCCGTCATCTCTCTTGCAGCGCAGATGGGATGGGAGATTCACCAAATGGATGTCAAGAAAAGGTTCTTGAATGTGGTGATAGAAGAGGAAGTGTACATAGAACATCCAGAGGGCTTTGAGACACATGAGCAGAATACTCATGTATGCAGGCTTAAGAAAGCCTTGTACAGACTGAAACAAGCCCCCAGAGCATGGTATGGGTGAATTGATAGCTACCTGTAGAAGATGGGATTTGTCAAGAGTGACGCAGATCCCAACCTCTACTATCTGAGAGTAGGGGATGAGCTACTAATTCTAGTATTATATGTAGATGATTTGTTCTTGACTGGATCATCTAAGCTCATCAAAGACTGCAAGGAGAATTTGGCTACCGAATTCGACATGAAGGATTTGGGGCAGATGCACTATTTTCTTGGTTTGGAAGTCTGGCAGCAGAAGGGATAAATCTTCTTTGGGCAGGGAAGATATACTACAGAGATCCTGAAGGGGTTTCAGATGGAGGATTGTAGACCCATGGCTACGTCAATGATTACAAACTGGAAGAAGATAGACACGACCGAGGATGATGAGGCTGACCCTACCTTGTATAAGCAACTCATAGGATCATTGATGTACTTGGTCAACACTAGACCAGACATATGTTATGCAGTGAATACCCTCAGCCAGTTTATGGTGGAACCAAGGAGGGCTCATTGGGCAACAACCAAACATGTTCTCAGATATTTGAAGGGGACAGTCGAGTATGGGTTGAAGTACACCAAAGGCAATGAAATCCAGTTGAGTGGGTTCACTGACACAGATTGGGCTGGAAGCCTAGTGGATCGGAAAAGTACCAGTGGGTACTGTTTCAGTCCCGGATCATGAATGACTTCCCGGTGCAGTAGGAAACAAAAGTCCGTGTAACTGAGCTTAGCCGAGGCTGGATATATGGCAGCAAGCACAGCTTCGTGTGAGGCCATATGGCTTCGTAAACTTGCTCTTGAACTTGCTCGAGAAGAGGATGGAACCGATCAAAATTTTGTGTGATAATCAGAGTTGCATCAAGCTCTCTGAGAATTCTGTGTTTCATGATCGATCAAAGCACATTGACATTAGGTGCCACTTCATTAGAGATTATGTCCAACAAGGAGCTGTACAGTTGAGGTACACTCTTACAGGAGAACAGGTGGTAGATATCTTCACAAAGGCTTTGGGTAAGATTAAGTTTACTTATTTCAGAGAAAAGATGGGGATGGTCGAGAACGCTTTCCAATAGAGGAATGGGTGGTCTTCAGATTCAGAGGGAGCTGTAGTACGAATGAGGCAGTGGTAGAGGTGGTGTCACGGGCAGCAGTACAGAGGGTAGTAGGCAAGACATCAACAACGCAACAAATGCTTATGGTCAGAGCAGATACAATTGGTACCTTGCTGAAACAATTTCCTCGCTAAGAGGGAGTGTTGATTTTGTAGCATTGGAAAGTGTTCCAAGTCTCATATTTTGGGAAGAGGCTTGGACATTAGTATTCCAGATAACCCATAAA
Source organism: Pinus albicaulis (assembly GCA_034641835.2). Lineage (NCBI taxonomy): Eukaryota > Viridiplantae > Streptophyta > Pinopsida > Pinales > Pinaceae > Pinus > Pinus albicaulis. Next base: position 1,672,960,111 of record CM076580.1, on the reverse strand, counting down.
TCGTTTGTGGAAATTCCACTCGGATCATGCTTCATTAAAATAATTAATTATTTTAAAGTGATCCCTAAGTCTAAACTTAGGGAAATTAGATAATTAAAGGGTATTAATAAAGCAGAGTGTGAATCTTCTAGATAATGAAGATCAAGTCATCTTATAATCTGAGCCATTGATTAAGGATATAATCGGGGCCATTGATTCATCAACGAGAAGACTATAAGAGAAGGCTTGAGGGTCATTTGGAAAGCAAGCCGGACACATTCTTAGTACTCGAAGGAAATCGATTCTGAAGTGAGAGAATTCGATTTCAGAGGGTGAGGTTTTAGAGGCTGGGTTGTAGAGACAGAAAGAGGGAGAGGTCAACAGAGACAAAGAGAAGGAAGGAAAAATACACAGAGGAGGAAGTGCTGAGTAGCAGCATTGCCTCCACGCAGAGTGACACAGTCTAGCGTAGTGACTACGCAGAGGGGCCACGCAGAGTGAGGTAGAGGGAGGAGTGCCTACCATATGTCGGGAATTCTTCCGAGGTGTTTGGAAAATTCATCTCAGGTGTATGCTGAATATCTTCTTGTCATATATTCTGTAAACGATCTTTTCACTGTTGAAGATTAATATAAACCCTCATCTACTGCACCGGTTTTCCCACATTGCGTTTTTCCGGGGACAATTGTCCAAAAATAACTGTGTTCATGTGGTTGTTTCTATTGTGTTATACTTGTTCTATTTGTTCTTCTGCTTTAAGATTATAGTGAATGCTGCAGCTGTATTTATTTCAAAATTGACTGAAGCATTTGTAAATAACTTATTATAAATAAGTAGGCGAAATAAATCAATCACTGCAGCAGCATTTTCAGATTGAAAATTTCACAGAAATTGGGATCAACATCACTCTTGAAAAATCCCATCTGCTACAAGTAACCATCAATTCGACGATACCATGCTCTTTGTGCCTATTTGAGTCCATACAGGGCTTTCTTTAGTCTGCATACATGAGTTTTCTTCTCATGCGTCTCGAAGCCTTCTGGCTGTTCGATGTTAGTCTCTTCTTCTATCAGCCCATTCAAGAATGCAATCTTGACGTCCATTTGGTGAATCTCCCATCCCATCTGCACTGTAAGGGATATAGTGGATCTGATAGAGGTATATCTAGCTACAGGGGCAAAGGTTTCTTCGTAGTCTATTCCTTCTTTCTGAGCATACCCCTTAGCCACGAACCTAGCCTTGTACTTCTCCACGCTGCCATCTACGACATACTTAATCTTGTACATCCACCTGGAACCTACAACTGGCTTGTCCTGTGGTCTAGGTGCGACTTCCCAGACATCATTGGTCATGATAGAGCTGTACTCCTCTACCATAGCATCCACCTAGACATGGTGCTGAATCGCTTCCTGAACGTTAGAAGGTTCATCAACTTGTGCTACCAATGCTTGGTATTTGTCAGGCTGTCTACGTTGCCTTTTCTCGGTTCTAGGAGCACCAACAAACTCTTTTGTGTTCCTCAGTGTTTGTCGTGCCTCTCTGTTGATTTTGCTACTGGTAGTGGTTGGCTCAGTCATCTCTTCCTCTTGCTGTCCGATCAGCTGCGAGTTATCTGTATTTTCTTCTCTCGAAGAAATACTAGTACTAGTCACAGTGCTAGATCTCGATGGCTGTCCATCTGCTGGATCCTCTCCTAGCTGCCGCTAGACAAGAGGCACATCCTCAGACTGTTCTTCGGTATGCATTTCATGGGATTTTCTGAAGGCTCGGTCCTCCATGAATTTCACATCCCTCCTCACTACTACTTTCCTGTTACCTGGAATGTAGATTCTATATGCCTTGGATGTCTCGCTATATCCCATGAGATACCTTTCTCAGCAGTCGGATCTAGTTTGCTTCGTTTCACATCTGGAACATAATAATATGCCACACTCCCAAAAATCCTGAGGTGACTTACCTCCGGCTTCATCCCTGTGAGTACACTCTCGAGCGTTGTCTTGTGCAATGCTCTGTGAGGAGTTTTGTTTTGGATATATACAGTTGTGCTCCATGCTTCTGCCCACAGATATCTAGGCAGATCCTAGTCATACAACATTGCCTTTGCTGCCCCAACAATAGTCCTGTTCTTCCGTTCTGCAATTCCATTATGCTCCGGATTGTAAGGAGCCATCCATTCTTTTCTGATGACTTCCATTTCTGATGACTTCTTTTCTTTTCTGATGACTTCCCTTGAATTCCTTATTGGTATATTCACCTTCGCTATCTGAATGCAACACGTTGATTTTCTTCCCAGTCAGGTTTTCTACCAGAGCTTTGAATTCTCTGAACCGATCAAAGACCTCATCCTTGGTCTTTAAGAAGTAAATCCAAGTCTTCCTGGAATGGTCATCTATGAAAGTGACAAAATATTCACTTCCACCAAGAACTCTAGTGGCCATTGGTTCGCAGATTTGAGTGTATTAACCCCAATACACTCTGTGCCCTATTGTTACTCCTGGAATATGTTGCTTTAGCGTATTTTCCTAAAACGCACCCTCTGTACACGTTATCTTGTTTGGTGCTAAGATCTGAAACTCCCATAACTATTTCTCTGAGCATTCTTAGAGCTCCATGGTGTAGATGCCCCATTCGTTTGTGCCATAGTTCATTCAAATTTGATTCGCGGCTTAGATTGTTGCCTATTAGTGCCATTGGAGATTTGAGCTGCAACTTGTATAATATGTTGCCTCAAGTTCCAATCTGAGGCTTCTTCTTCCAGCTTGGATGCTTTACATAGAATTTTCTCCCGATAAAGTATACGTCATATCCCTTATCCTGGAATTGAGACACTTAAAGTAAATTCATTCCCATACCTAGCACATGCAACACATTAGTGGCTCAGAGACTCTCCCCTGCTTCTGTCTGAAATGCTATGGTCCCTTTTCCTACAGGGGTACATTTTGACTTGTCTCCCATAGTAATTTGGAAGTCCATCCGTTCTTCTTGATAGCTAGAGAAATGATCTCTTTCTCCAGTCATATGGGCTGAAGCCTCACTATCAATATACCAATCATCTGATGATGCAGTGCTAGATAAGAACACACATTGCTTTTCCAGCCTGGAGGCCAACTCTGACAAAACTCGATCTTCCATCTTCTCTGTGCTCTTCCCTTCCTGGACAATTTCTGCCAAAGGAATGCGTAAGCCCTTGGGTGTACAATTTTCTGCCAAGGCATCACAACGAATCCGCTTTGGCGTCGTCCCTCCTGCTTCATTGCCTAACCTTGCTTTGGTACCATGTGAAAATTTCAACTTGAAATTCTACTGCATTATCTAATGTTATTTCTTCCACTTATTCTTCATAAATAAGTTATTTGCTGAACTCTATTTAGTAATTATCGAAATAAATTCAAATGCAGACTTCACCATATAATTATTGAGCAAAACAATAAGGAAAATACTAGCACACGAATGACACAGATATTTTGGACAATTGTCCCTAGAAAAACGCAATGCGGGAAAACTGGTGCAGCAGATGAGGGTTTCTATTATTCAGCAGAATCTTACAATTTATAATCAGCAGTGACGAAGAGAAATTCTCTATGAAAACATTGTAGAATTTTTTCACAAAGTAATCAGATGAGAAATGACCTTGGAAGGACCCTCCTGAGCCTCTTGCGTGATCATTGCGCTGGCTTTGCATGGGGACTGCGCAAAATTGCGTCACCCTTCTTGCGTTGCTCCCTCCCATCCTCTACGCTGTTTCTTCCTAGCACTGCATCACCTGCTCGTGCACCCTGGATTGCTGCTGAACCCTCTTCCTCCACCTACTCCTCTCCCTTTGAGTCGATTTTCTCTTGTCGAACTTCGACCACTGAGAAATTGATTTACTCAGGTGTAAGGTCCTAAATTTCAAAATTAACAATGACTAACAAAATTGATACTACACAATCCAGTGTGAAATTTTTGAAGCAGAATATATCAATTCACTATTGAATACTTACCTGGAACCGTGTTTGAAGATGTTCTTGACCCGCCATGGCTCCCGTTCCTATTACCAAACCGCCATTTTCCTCCTAGCCTATTTGGGGTCAACCTCTCCGGTCTCTAGATCCAAAAGACAAGTCTTTTGGCCTCCGTGCCCAAAATTCCAATAACAATCAAGATCACACTATGACTCTGTTAGAACTCATTGCTTTGGTCTCCCACAGTTAGAAATCCTCTGACAGCATCCGGGTCAGTTTTCCAACCTCACTGACCCATGCCCATCAAGTTTCCCCCCTTTCTCATTTTATACACAAATCTCTTTTCAAGATATTTATTGAAATATCCTCTTTTAATAAATATCTTAGTCAAATCCCCTTTCAAGATATTTATTAAAATATCTTCCTTTAAAAATATCTTAGATTTATATTAAAATATTATTATTTCATAAATATCTTGGATTTATTAAATATCATCATTTAATAAATATCTTGGATTTATTAAATATCATCATTTAATAAATATCTTGGATTCCTAAAATATCTTGGATTAATTATTAAATATCATCATTTAGTAAATATCTTGGATTTTATTAAAATATCATCTTTTATTTGCATAAGTCAATGCTTTTACTTTCCTTTGAACAATACATTAGTTATATTATGATAGTGGCAGGTATAACTTTTACCTCACAATACATTCATTATTTTTTGGCGAGTTAGGTATTTACTCAATATTTCAATAATCCACTCATTACCTTACATTAAGACTTTTCATAATTGATTAGTGCATATACTAGTGTTAGTGTGAATCTTAATTCCAAGTGTACGAAAAAATACCATTTTAGCTGCACATAACAAACAACCCTAACAGCAGAAATGATTGCTAATATCTTTAGATTTGCAGTTAGGTGATCAAGATAAATGCTGCAAAAATCTAGATCTGTGCATTAGAAGACATTAAACAGTAGAAAAAACAAGATTTACTCCATGCATCCAATAGACAAGACAAGAATATATCAAATGAATTTTGTATTAATGGCACCTGGGAGGAAAACACAAGAGGTTGTTCCCAGTTCTCCTCAATGGGATGGGTTCTTGTAAGTCCTCAGCACTTCAGATTTAGAATTCCTCTCTCTTGATGGTGTAGAAAATTCAGTCAAAAATGGAAAAGTATGGCTATGATGGTGAATCAATAGCCAGACCAAGAGTTGAGATCCAGAGTGATCTTTAGGCAACAAAAGGTGACAAATGAATGGGAAAACTCTTCTATTTATAACAAAATATTGAGTTAGTCTAGATATTGGTGCATAATTAAAATATTATTAACCAAATCAAGATCCAAATTTTATGGAATATTTTATTATATTTGTTGGAGGGAAAAGGAATTTGACTTGAGTCAAATCCCCTTATTGTAAATAATAAATAAATAAATGATTTATTTATCATTTTAAAGATGTGATTAAGTAATAATAAATAAATAAATGATTTATTTATCATTTTAAGGATGTGGTTAAGTAATAATAAATAAATAAATGATTTATTTATCATTTTAAGGATGTGGTTAAGTAATAATAAATAAATAAATGATTTATTTATCATTTTAAGGATATGGTTGAGTAATAATCAAATAAATAATGATTTATTTAATTATCTAAGGGAGATTTAATCATATTTAACAAAGAATATTATTTAAGCAATGTTTAAATAATTATTCTTAGAAAATAATAAGATAAATAGTGATTTATCTAATTAATTTCCTTGTTTTGCGTTAAATATAACCAGGAATATTAATTAAATTGCTGTTTAACTAATTATTCCTTGAGGAAAATAAAACAAATATGGATTTATGTAATGTTTCCCCATGGGGTTACCTGTTTATACCACAAACAGCTTAATAAAGGTGGTTTTACTAAGTTATTTTCATAGTGAATGCAATTATACTTGGGGTAAAATTGGTCTTACATGGTGTACGTGGGTCCATCTAATACCAATGGGTTAGATGACCAAAAAATGGTGTAACAGATTTCCTCCGAGTGTGCGAGCATTAGGAGCTAATCGAATGACCAAAGTACGTTGCAAGAATTCAATCACTAGACATTGAAGGGAAAGTCAAAGAGAGAGGAGTATAAGGTAGACCAAAGAGCTGAAAGAACTAGACCATGAGGAGGCGAGACTTACAGGTGCGACAAGTCTCTTTGTTGAGTGAGTACCTGCTATAGGCAGTGGGGGAGGCATACCTATGCCTGTCGAGGCAATAGTACAAACAATAAGGCGTCCAGAAAACCACGGGACGAAATAATAAAGCATATGCTGGCATAAACATGAGCCAGATGAATAACATGACAATGAATCCAACATACATATTGTGCCTTGGATAACAGCCAGGACTTTGTACAATAATATCTGAGTACATGAGATATGAATACAACCCGGATGCTCCTGTAAACAGGAAAGGGCTCTGAAAATCTGACTGATATATGCAATCAAGAAGGTGCTGCAAGCGACTGAGGTCGGTATCATCAAATCTATGGAGCTGCATCGAAGGCTGAAGTGAAGAAGTCATCCAGGTATGTGGGGGGCTATTTGTAGGGCCACCCCCTCATGAGGGTTGAGACATCTCACACAAACCTGGGAATCACCGATATCAGCTACTGCATCACTGAACCATCAAGTATACGAATCTCGATCATGCTGAAGGGAGCTGGAGCTGAGAACCAATCAAGTCAAAGGGAAATAAGGAGTCCCTTTGCCTGATCCGGGGCACTGAATAAGAGTGGAAGCTAGAACCAAGGTACACCGCCCTCTAGACCCGTCTTCTGGAATGAATGAGTTGATGTCGACAAAAGGAGGTCCGCCATAGGTGAGGCAATAAGGGATCCTCAACTAAAGCACGAGAGACAATAGTAGAGCGACTGATGTTGAAATTTGGTTACTGGAGGACAGGTGGTTCCCTAAGGCTTTGATCTTTGGCCTAGGGAAAAGTGTCCAAAGAATTTAATTTTTCTCCTAAAGTGACTTTATAAAGTTATAAAGTAAAATCTAATTTAAAAGTGACTTTAAGTGATAAAGTTACTAAAGTCTAATTTTAAAGTGACTTTAATAAAGTTAATGTAAAATTAGAAAGGAAAAGTGACTTTGGAAATAAATGACTAAGTGGGTCTTTATTAAAGTGGGATGAATTAAAAAATAGAAATTGAGATTTAAAAGAGCATTTAATCTCAGCCCTAGATCTAAAGCTATTTCAACCATTGGATTTGGGGATAATCCAAAAGTCACTTAGAGTTCTATTAAAGGAGAAAAATGAGAGAAAAGGTCATTCATTCATTAATTCTTTCATGAGCAGATTGAGAGAAGGAGAAGAAGAAAGATGAAAAGAATTTTCTGAGCAGTGAGAAGAAAGAGGGCAGTAGCACTAACTTTCAACAAATCCGTACAGTAGGGTAGAGCACGAAGTTCGAGGCAAGTGGGCACGAATTTCGAGAAGAGAAAACTGCAGATTTTGAGGGAGGCCGTACAGCCATTCCGACACTATTTTCGAGGCTGTTTGTACAGTTTTGAAGGATGTAATTTCTGCTGTAATTTTTCTATTTTGTGGGCACGGAAACCGAGGTGGAGTTTGGTACGGTTTTCGATATAAGTTCTGTTTCAAAGTTGCTGTAATTTTTTTTGCTGTGTAAATTTCTGCATCACTGTAAAAGCAATATTCAGAAAATAAAGAGAAGCTTTCGAACTGGGTTTTCCCAAGAGTTGTAGGGGGTTTTTCCAGGGTCATGTTGACCAAAAATCACTGTGTTAAAATGTTTTGTGAGGCTGTTTTAGTCTGTTGATTTTTATTTCTGCAATTTCCAGCACTGTGAAAATTTTCCAGAATTTGTGTTTTCAGAAAATATTTATTTTCCAGCTTGTTGAATGTAAGGTTATGGGAAAGGGCATTTAACTAATTGGAGAAATAAGATGAAACTAAAAACCGAGGTGGGAAAATAGAAATTTCTACAGGGTATTAGAAGTTGGGTGCTGAAAGTGCAGTTTGGGACAGCAAAGAGAAAAGTTATAGGTTGCTGATTTTTCACTCAGAAAATTCCAGCAAGCTGATTTTTCACACAAATTTTTTTACTACAGCAGTGTTATTTTCAGTTTTTAGGACAACAAACATGTCTTTGGGCTTGAGGGTGGAGGATAGGTTGGATGGGCATAGTAACTACAGCGTTTGGAAGGAGAGAATACAGAGTATCTTTGAGGAGGCAGAAGTCTGAGATGTCATGGTGCACACCGCACAACACCCTGTTGTTGTGTCTAATGATGTTGTTCAGTTGACAGCGTATAATAAAAATAATAACAAGGGTAAGAGACTGATTTTAGACAGAATCGAATACCATTGCATTCCTCATGTGAGAGGAAAGAGAAATGCTCATGAGATGTGGTCTGCCTTGACCAATCTCTACCAGAGTACCAATGAGAACAAGAAAATGGTCCTAAGGGAGAAGCTGAAGACCATTAAGATGGGTAAGACTGATAGTACAGCTGGATATCTCACAAAGATTACTAATGTGAGAGATGAGTTGGCAGCAGTTGGAAAGGTCATTCCATCCACTGAGTTGGTGCGGATTGCAGTGAATGGCCTCCCCAGTTCATGGTTGAACTTTGCTGATGGGGTTTGTGCACGTGAGACCCTTTCCACATGGGAGAGATTTTGGGATGATTGCATTCAGAAAGAAATCAAGAAGGGGCAGCTTGGGGCAGCCAAGCCAGTTGAGCAAGATGAAGATGTAGCACTGTTGGCAGGAGGCAAGAAAGGTAAAGGAAAGAAACAAGCTTCCACAAGCAGTGGTGGGGGCAAAGGCAAAGGTAAAGGTAAACAGGGTAACACACAGAAGGACTATTCCAAGGTGAAGTGTTGGAGTTGTCAGAAGATGGGACACTATGCAGTTGTGTGTCGAGAGAAGAAGAAGGGGAAGAACTAGACCATGGCAGCATCAGCAGAGATTGAGGACTTTTCAGATAGATTTGACCGAGAGTTTGGGTTCAGTGCTTGTGAGTCCACTAGTGCAAGATCACCTGCCACAGAGGTTCAGAGGGAGCATGCATTTCCCTTGACTAGCGGAGCATCGTCAGGTATCTGGTATGTTGACAGTGGGACTTCACGTCATATGACAGGAGTCCATGAGTACTTCTCAGAGCTTTCAGAGAGTGGCACTGATATAGAGGTAGTACTAGGTGATGACAGTGTTGTTAGAGCAGTTGGTGTGGGGACACTGACAGTTGATAGGGAACCCAAACCTCCCTTGAAGGTGTCACATGTTTTATATGTGCCAGGGATGAGGAAGAACCTCATTTCTGTCTCAGCATTGGAGGACAAAGGGTATGAGATATTGTTCAGGAGAGGACAGGTGCTGATATATCCCAGGGGTACTCCAGCTAAGTCAGCTAGAGTGATAGGAGTATGCCATGCAAAGGTGTACAAGTTTTCATTTCAGCCCCTTTTGGCATTGAGTAGTAGTACTGACAGCAGAGCTAGCAGTTCTGAGCTGTGTGAGATTTGGCATCACAGGATGGGGCACATGTATCATGGGGCCTTGAGGACATTGCGGGATATCACTACAGGTGTGCCAGATTTCAGTACTGATCACATTGATACTTGCAGAGGATGTGCGACGGGCAATTTTGCCAAATCCCCTTTTCCTAGCAGTGACAGCAGAGCGACTGGGATACTTGATTTGATACATTTCGATGTGAGCGGTCGGATGTCTCATGTTTCCTTGAATGGATATGAGTATTATGTGTTATTCATTGATGATCACTCCAGGAGGACCTGGATTTATTTCTTGAAGACCAAGAGTGAGGTCTTCAAGCAGTTTCAGGAGTTTAGATCTCTTGTGGAGACACAAATAGGTCGAAAGATCAAGTCCCTGAGGTTGGACAATGGAGGAGAGTACACCCTTGGAGAGTTTGTTGACTATTGTGCGGAGGCAGGCATTAGGAGGGAGTTCACTATTCCTTACAACCCCTAGTAGAATGGGGTTGTGGAGCGGAAGAACTGATCCATCGGAGGAGCTGCCAAAGCCATGTTACATGATCAGGGGTTACCTTTGTTTTTGTGGGCAGAGGCCTGCAACACTGCTGTATATTTGCAAAATAGGAGTCCGCATCGTGCCTTGGGGCGTGTGACTCCAGAGGAGGCTTTTTCTGGGAAGAAGCCTGATGTTGGTCACTTCCGTATCTTTGGGTGTATTGCATACTCCTACGTACCCAAGGAGAAAGAGGACCAAGTTAAAGCCCACCACAGAGAAGGGTATCTTTGTGGGCTATAGTGAGACCTCGAAAGCCTTTCGGGTCTATATTCTGCTTCGAGGAAAGTTGTTATCAGGCGGGATGTGAGATTCGAGGAGGACCGGGCTTTCAGGAGGTCACAGGAGTTAGAGTATCTGGATCATCCAGATCCTCAGCAGCAGTTGAGTCAGTCACAGAGATCCAATGGGCAGGGATCAGGAGGATTCGGAGGTACATCTATGACGATGTCTGGTCCGTCAGTGAGCAGTGGCTCACAGAGTTAGAGGGGTGGTGCTTCGGGCAGCATGCAGAGCAGTCCACAGAGCAGTTCACTAGGGAGTCCACTGATGGTTACCACACTTCGCATTTCCGGGCCGCTCACAGTTCGTGTTCAGTGTGAGGACAATGGCATTTATTACCGTGAGTTCCGCACTTCGATGAGGAGGAGGAGTTTCATTCTCTAGTGGGAGAGGTGTGCTCAGGGAAGAGGAAGCCCAAGTGGCTTTAGGATACCTTGAGAGAGGCTACATCTGTTGCTGCGCCTACGAGGCCGATCAGAGAGAGCAGACCACCTGAGAGGTTTTGTAGCTATATGGCAATGGTTGCCAACATCATTGACTCTGAGCCTTCTAGCTATGAGGAGGCAGCTAGCCAGCAAGTCTGGAGAGAGGTCATACAGGAGGAGTATTCTTCTATCATGAAGAATGATATTTGGGAGGAGGGGGTGTACATCAGAGTAAAATGCTGGCATTTTGAGGTGCATGGGAAGGAGTCCCATGTGTGCAGACTGAAGAAGGCCCTTTATGGCCTTAAGTAAGCTCCCAGAGCTTGGTACTCCAGAATAGATACATACTTGCAAGAGATGGGTTTCACAAAGAGTGATGCAGATCCAAACCTATACTTCATTATGATAGGTGAGGAGCCTCTCATTCTAGTGCTGTATGTGGATGACTTGGTCATTACGGGTGCAGAGAGACTCATAGAGCACTGCAAGAGAGATCTTACGTCGGAGTTTGAGATAAAGGACATCGAAGCTGATGCATTACTTTTTGGGTTTGGAGGTGTGGCAGGAGGAGGGGCTTTTCTTCTTGGGGCAGGGGAAGTATATTGTGGACATCCTTAGCAGATTCCACATGGAGAATTGTAGATCCATGTCGATATCGATGATCACCAACTGGAAGAAGATTCATGCTTCAGATTCCGAGTTGGTGGACCCCACATTGTATAGACAATTGATTGGTTCCTTGATGTATTTGGTCAACACTAGACCAGATATATGCTTTGCAGTCTACACGATGAGCTAGTTCATGTGTGAGCCCAGGAGGGTGCACTTGGTTTGCTGCAAAACACATTTTGCGGTACTTGCAGGGGACAGTGGATTATGGCCTGGATTATAGGTAGGGGGATGGAGTGAGATTGGCAGGTTACATTGATTCTGATTGGGTAGGTTGTGCTTCTGATAGGAAGAGCACTTCAAGGTGTTGTTTTGGGTTGGGTTCGACAATGGTGTCGTGGTTCAGCTGAAAGCAGCAGGTAGTAGCATTGAGTTCAGCGGAAGTAGAGTACATGGCAGCCAGTCTATCTAGTTGTGAGGCCATATGGCTTCGCAAGATGTTGTTTGGCTTATTTGGTCAGTCGTTGAGACCTTCAGTGATATACTGTGATAATTAAAAGTTGCATTAAACTCACGGAGAATCCAATATTTCATGATCGGTCAAAGCATATCGGCATCAGATATCACTTCATCAGAGACTATGTGCAGAAGGGTGCTGTGAAACTCGAATATATTCTGTAACGACCCATTCCCAAGTCATACACAAGAAAATATTAAGCGTGTATACGATATACGCATTTGATAGCTACACATGCATATGTCGCACACATCGCACTAGTACACATATCTATTGATATCAAGATTACCTAAGTTAAAGATTAATATTAAGATTTACAAAGTATATATTATATGTAAATGGAATAATAAAAGAGAATAATTTAAGTTAATTAAAACTATATATAAAGTTAATTGATTTAAGATTTAAATATTCAAATATAAGAATTCATCATAAAGTTACTCAAATGGAAGTCATATGCCCCCTAAAATTTGGTAAACGTAAATCACATCTCCTCATTTAATATAAGTCACATCTCCATAAATAACATTCATTCCTACATTAATGAAAAATCAGATCTCGGTGGAGAAAGGCGGTGGGGGAATGTTAGGGCGGTGGGAGGAGTGTTATATAAACGATGAGACATGGAGGAGAGGGGACGACTGTTCTGGCAAAGAAATTGGGTGTTCTGCTAAATTCTGCTGGAAAGGGATAAGTTGTTTTGGTAGGGAGTCTCCTGGATCTTGGAATTTTGGGCACGGGGGCAGAGGAGGCATCCTCTGTGTTTAGGATTGTTTCCTAAATTGGCTGGGAGGAACCGATTGCTTCTGTAATCTGTCCGTTGCGTGGAAGAGAAGATCAACAGCTCAAGCAATCAGCAGTTCGTTTTCAGGTTTTGTTTCAAGTTTTCAGCAGTTCATTTCAGGTTTTATTTCAAGTTTTCAGGTACCCCTCTATGCATCAGCTAGTTATTTTTTTTTGTATTAAGTAGAAACTGTGAAATTCTCATTAGATCTTATGCTTAAATCTCCTTTCACATGAAATTCTGCTTAAATTTAAATATCAGATCAGTGCTGTTGAAATGAAGTTTGAGTCCTTACACATGGTATCGGAGCATGGTTCAAACACAATTATTGATATGAGTATATGCAACCCTAAACTTCGGGACGAAGTTTTCTGAAGGGAGGAAGTATGTAACGACCCATTCCCAAGTCATACACAAGAAAATATTAAGCGTGTATATGATATACGCATTTGATAGCTACACATGCATATATCGCGCACATCGCACTAGTACACATATCTATTGATATTAAGATTTCCTAAGTTAAAGATTAATATTAAGATTTACAAAGTATATATTATATGTAAATGGAATAATAAAAGAAAATAATTTAAGTTAATTAAAACTATATATAAAGTTAATTGATTTAAGATTTAATATTCAAATATAAGAATTCATCATAAAGTTATTCAAATGGAAGTCATATGCCCCCTAAAATTTGGTAAACGTAAATCACATCTCCTCATTTAATATAAGTCACATCTCCATAAATAACATTCATTCCTACATTAATGAAAATCAGATCTCGGTGGAGAAAAGGCGGTGGGGGAATGTTAGGGCGGTGGGAGGAGTGTTATATAAACGATGAGACATGGAGGAAAGGATGGCTGTTCTGGCAAAGAAATTGGGTGTTCTGCTAAATTCTGCTGGAAAGGGATAAGTTGTTTTGGTAGGGAGTCTCCTGGATCTTGGAATTTTGGGCACGGGGGCAGAGGAGGCATCCTCTGGGTTTAGGATTGTTTCCTAAATTGGCTGGGAGGAACCGATTGCTTCTGTAATCTGTCCGTTGCGTGGAAGAGAAGATCAACAGCTCAAGCAATCAGCAGTTCGTTTCAGGTTTTGTTTCAAGTTTTCAGCAGTTCATTTCAGGTTTTATTTCAAGTTTTCAGGTACCCCTCTATGCATCAGCTAGTTATTTTTTTTTATTGATATGTAGAAACTGTGAAATTCTCATTAGATCTTATGCTTAAATCTCCTTTCACATGAAATTCTGCTTAAATTTAAATATCAGATCAGTGCTGTTGAAATGAAGTTTGAGTCCTTACATATTCCCACTGATGAGCAGGTTGCAGATATTCTTACCAAAGCCTTACCACAGGGCAAGCATGTCTACTTCAGAGATAAGATGGGTGCGGTGAGGAACACCTTCCTCGATAAGAGGGAATGTTGAAATTTGGTTACCGAAGGATAGGTGGTTCCCTAAGGCTTTGATCTTTGGCCTAGGGAAAAGTGTCCAAAAGAATTTATTTTTTCTCCTAAAGTGACTTTATAAAGTTATAAAGTAAAATCTAATTTAAAAGTGACTTTAAGTGATAAAGTTACTAAAGTTTAATTTTAAAGTGACTTTAAGTGATAAAGTTACTAAAGTTTAATTTTAAAGTGACTTTAATAAAGTTAATGTAAAATTAGAAAGGAAAAGTGACTTTGGAAATAAATGACTAAGTGGGTCTTTATTAAAGTGGGGTGAATTAAAAAATAGAAAGTGAGATTTAAAAGAGCATTTAATCTCAGCCCTAGATCTAAAGCTATTTTAGCCATTGGATTTGGGGATAACCCAAAAGTCACTTAGAGTTCTATTAAAGGAGGAAAATGAGAGAAAATGTCATTCATTCATTAATTTTTTCAGGAGCAGATTGAGAGTAGGAGAAGGAGAAAGCTGAAGAGAATTTTCTGAGCAGTGAGAAGAAGGAGGGCAGCAGCACTGACTTTCAGCAAATCCGTATAGTAGGGCAAAGCACGAAGTTCGAGGCAAGTGGGCACAAACTTTGAGGAGAGAAAATTGCAGATTTCGAGGGAGGCTGTACAGCCATTCCGACACTGTTTTCGAGGCTGTTCGTACAGTTTTGAAGGCTGTAATTTCTGCTGTAATTTTTCTGTTTTGTGGGCACGAAAACCGAGGTGGAGTTTGGCACGATTTTCAGCTGCTGCACTGGTTTTCGCACATTGGGTTTTTCCAAGGACAATTGTCCAAAAATAATGGTGTCCATGTGTGTATACTTGTGCTATTATTTTTCTTGTACTTGTTTATTGTGAAGACAACAGTGTATTTCATTTCGATATTTATCACAACATATGTTAAATAATTTGCTTCAGTTAGGCGATAAAAGAAATTTAATCAATTGCTGCAGTAGGATTTCGAGTAGCGGACTTTTCACAACAATGTGATGCCTACTTCTAACCATTTCATGGCCATCATAAAGGCTCCAATGAGAAGAGCTCTATAATTTGTAACTCTATTTTGAAACAAAAATTTAAGTGGCAAGAAATTTTTTCTTCTTTTACAAGACCATGTGTCTTTGCTCTTGTAAGCAAGGTTGCTTGTTATTTTGCACTGCTAATTAAAATTATTACAATAAGGTTAATTGTTGTCTTGGTTAAATTGGATTGTTACAATTTATTATTTTAGATTGGGAATGTGGAAGTTATATAACATGTTAAGTTATGTAGCATGTATAGATTATCTAAAATTCTATATATATATGGGAATATGTTTGTATATTGAATAGATCTTAATAATGTTCAGAGGAGTTATCCTTTATACAATACATCTAGGTTGTTTTATGTTGTCTACAATATTAAATTTCTGTGATTGAAATAATAAGATGGGATCTACTGTAATGGAAAGGTGCAAAAAATTCTTCTAAACTACAATTTTGAGAACTAGTACAATTACTTTGATGTAGAAGGTCCACTCAAGTTTTATGTTCGTTGCTACAGATTCTAGCTTCAAGCTTAAGGATGAGACGTCTTCGTGGATATGAAATAAAGGTATGTTTTGGCTTCATGATTTATGTTGGAATTTGAGAAACAAACCAATTAACTAAAATATATAAACTTTTTGCCATCATTTTTCTTATGAGTTGTGCATTTTGTATCTATGAGAAGAATCCAATACTTATATTACTGGGAGGAATGCATTTGTCATTTTATATATAAGTGTATACATACCATCATTACCTCAAAATAGACTTTTACTCCACCTACCCATGCAAGTAATGCAAGTAAGGCATGTGCTTGAGATGTAGCACATATATCTACTTTTCACAATCTAATATGTTGAAAAATTTCAAATATATAGTATGCATACACATTCACAAAGGAGAGAGAGAATAAACTTGACATTGCAATAACAAAAAATGGGTAGGCATACATCATAATGTCTCATGGAGGAGATGACCAAAAATACAACTAATTAGATTAATTTAGGATGTCAGTGCTGTTTTTGTAAATCAATGCTAAGTTACCAGGATTCGGATACGGATACAGATACGGATACGGATCCGTCATTATTTTGAAAATCCAGGATCCGGATACGGCAAGGAAACATCAAGTGCTATATTTATATATAGCTACAATACTTATGGCTACTAACCTAATCAGAACATCTTTATGTGTAGACAAAACTTAGCCACATAATATTCCATTGGTCTTACATAAGGGGCACAGTTCCAACCTAATCTTTGTCTTTTGATACAATTTAAAGACGCATTTTTATGTGTATACAAAACCTAGCCACATAAAATAATCCATTGGTGTTACATGAGGGGAAAAGTTCTAGTCTTGTCAAATACTCCATGTCTTAGTTGTTAGCTTGATTCGTTACTTTTTTAGAAAAACAAGATTTTACCCAATCAACATTTTAAAGTGTAAAAATATAACTTAAATAATATATATAATCTAGTATTTAAAAAAATATATATAATATTTATATAAAATAAATTAAAATATTAAATATTTAAATATATATAAATTTATATTTAAATTTTAATATATAATTTATTTTTATAATATACATAATATAGATATAAAACTAAAAGGCATAGGTTATATATATATATAACCTTTTAAACTATTTAAATTTAAAAAAAAAACACATTAAATATTTAATATATATATATATAAAACTAGAAGGCATAGGTTTATATATATATATAACCTTTTAAACTATTTAAATTTAAGAAAAACGCATAAACTTTTAAATTTTTTAAATTAAAAATTTGTGTAGTAAAGCCGACAGAAAATAAAGCATAAAATAATTTAATATATATTTATATGTACACACTTTTTAATAACTATATACATAACCTTTTAAATTAAAAATTCATTTAGTGAACCCGACAGGAAATAAAGCTTAAAATAAATTAATATTTTAAATGTGTGTATATATATATATAGTAAAATATAAATAATATAAATATAACACTAAAGCATTAGTTATATAATCTAATTAATATATATAAAGTGTACACACTTTAATAACTATACACATAACCTTTTAAATTAAAAAATAAATAGTGTCGGTGAGTAGATTTAGGAATTGGCTGTTTATTCATCCCGGCAGATCGACTAACATAAAATTGCAGACAAAACTTTTTATTTTTATATTTAAAAAACCAAAAACTATAAGATGACGTATGAATTTTGGGATTTATTTTATAGTGGACAGATTCGTTTCCATAGGCTATTTTTAGCCTCGTGGACATTAAAAATTCTTTCTTTCTTTCTTTCTTTGTTATCAAACAGATCCTGGGCGGTTCAGTCGAATCTGAATCCGGTTCCGGATCTGTTCCGGGGATCCACGTATCCTCCTTCCAAGGTCAATGGTTCCGGTAACATAGAATCAATGTGATTCTAAATCAACCTCTCAAATACTTAATAGTAAAACATAGAGAATTGAGTAGACCGATTGTTCCTGGCAACCTTGTTGCCAGATTAAACAACAAAGGTTTAAAACTAAGCAGAAAGAACCGGTTCTAAACCTTCTTTGACAAAGTGCCAGAAAATATATACATAAAGCTAAGGAGGGGAACTAGAAAGACTTGTGGTTAAGCCTCCTCCTCCTGAAGAGAGATGGAGTGCTTTAGGTTGCTTCCAATTTTGCACTTGGAGTCTTCCTCTGTTGTTATAAAGTCCTTTGGAGCATGTCCATGTTTTGAAACCCGTTGTCCCTAAATCCATCTAGAAGGGAGCCATAGTTGTCATGTAATAATTAATTAGTGTCCAAAATGTGTTATATGATAGGTTTATCCTGTTGCAATCATCTCCTTGTTGGTCCAATACAAGTTAATTTAATGCTAAAGGCAATCATCTCCTTAGTGGGCCAATACAAGTCAATTTGATGCCAAAGGCAATCATCTCCTTGGTGGGCCAATACAGGTCAATTGTGAGTGAATATTGGGTGACCTTACTTTGAGAGACCCTAGTGTTTGGCACTGTTACTACCCAAACTAGTAGTCTTGTCAAAACCCATACAAGCTGGTAAGATGGTACATGTAGGATCTGAAAATTTCTGAATTTACTAAACATAAACCCTACTGTTAAATCTTGATTTACTTCTCCTACTTACATAAGTTATTAATCTGAAAAATTTAGCATTAACATTGAAGTAAATACAGTTAACAACCTACACATACAGATCAAGTACTGAATAACATGCTCAAAGACAAAGTGACACACAAGGATTTTTTGGACAAATGTCCACAAAAAAACCCAATGCGGGAAAACCGGTGCTGCTAGCTTTTGGAGGGTTTTTATTATTATGTAGATTCTAAGTACAACAAATCTGGGCACCAAACTAGTTAACCCGACAGAGAAATAAACATAGCAACAATAGCTCTATCACGGAGAAAGAAAACTTTGACTGATTCACACCCTCAAATGGGATTTACAAAACTCAGTCCCTTTCTGGCCTCTGGAAATCCCAACGCTGCTTTGAAGCTCTCTGCGTCAGCCTCTACGCTGCTCAGGAAGGGACTGTGTCACCCTAGACTGGGTTACACTGCCCCTGCACTGCCTTAGTTGGGCCTGCGTCAGCCCTCCTGGCTTCCTGCTACCTTTGCACTGCCCTTGCTGGGCTCTCGGCTGGACTGCATAGTTGCTGCCTCTGCGCTGCTCTGGATTGCCCCTTCTCTACCCTTGTTGTACTCTTGGCCTGGGACTAGACCATCCCCCTCGCTAATACTGCCCCTTGCTGCAGCTGAAACACTTCCAAAATTTTTAGCAAACCACGCCCTAGAATTTCAGCTTAGCTTCAGTGCTCTGGCAGTGTGTGTGTTCTCCAACTGACCCCAAGTCTTCTTCTTATACTTTTTTTGTTGGAAAACCAACAACCGTGATCTAATCTCTAAACGACGACTAAGATTAGAAGGAACTTGATCTGCGTCACTTAAGTCATTCTCATCACATGTTTAATTTAATTAACTTTAATCTATTAATTTTTCTAAGTTAGACATAGGGTCCTTAATTAAAAAGATTAATTAATTAAATATCTCTTAAAGCTGATGGAATTTCTTCAAACGCTTTCTGGGTCTTGGAGATCTTATGTACTCTAGTCCCTCTACAAAGTTTGGGAGCTAGAGCACATCTGATGCTACACCAACACCCCAAAATCTCAACATAGGACAAATGCTCATTGCCACCTCGGCACAAGTTCTGACTCTTTAAGCCCATCTCCTTCTTAAATGACTATAGAAGTATTCCTTAAACAAATTGCTTCACCCAAAAGATTAATAGAGTAAGTGCCTTACAATGTGGTGTAGGGTGAAGAGATGAGCCAATTATTTCTTATTATGCTAATTTAGAAACGATATTTATGCAGAAAATAATACAGACTAGCAATGAAATTTATTCAGAACTCAAGATGTTAAACTGGTAGTAGAGAGTAAACAATTAATGTTCTTACCAAATATAAAAGTTATCTTACCAAATATAAAAGTTATCCTTGAAGTGGACTTTTGGTAAGGGGCTGTTTTGTGTTATTCTGCTTTTTGTCTTGTGACTGTAGATCTGGAAAAACATAGAAACAACAATGTAAACCCCTTTCCAGGGCCACCCAACAGTGTATGCACACTCTAGAATAATGATATAGGGGTGGGGGAAGCTAGGACAACAATGAGAGATCTTGACCCTTCCTAAGCTTCAAGTTTGCAACAAATCTATTTTTAGCAAGTTTCCAAAGCTTCAAGTTTGCAACAAATCTATTTTTAGCAAGCTGGAAACTTGTTTCAGAGGTCTTGGGATCAAATCCCCACTGGGTGAAAACCTAGAAATTTAGTCTAGCTTGTATTTAATCTTTGAATCACTGGAATAAGTTATAAATAGCCCCAAAATAATGATATAAACTTGAATAACAAATTTGGAGCTTATGCTAGGGTTTGTATGATAAGAAATTACATGGATATAGCCCTTGGGAAATTGCCGGATCCAATGTCTGTTTTGCTGTAAATTAATGGACATCTGCAAATTAGACTTGATATACCTCATGAAATATGTGTTTTAAATCCTCCAAAAAAAATATATATCTCTCCCTTGGATCGAATATAGAAATGCAGTTCAAAACCTCAAGGGTTAACTAGCTATTTTGAGGTAAAAACTAGAGAGTATAAGCTAGTAAATATTTTGTTTTTTATTTTTATAAAATAGGAAAATAATAGATTTTAAGGTTTTTAAATAAGATGGTTGCTGAGATATGCTTATCTTGGTCAAATATTACCTTCCAACTCTTAAGTTAACCTTGCACTTTGGACAGGAGAAATGCTTGGAGTTGAGGAGACTAATTGCTTTCAACTTTGTTTAAGATAGTTATGGCATTTGATCTCACAGTTCAACAACAACAACGATGGGAGGATGATCTAGCCCTTTTATAACTTTCTTTGTAATGTCTACGTAACAACTAGTTTGACTCTACCAAAATATTATTCTTTGACGTGTTATCCATGTTGCTGCAAAATCTTGCACCTTGGTGCAATGCCTCACTAGGAAAGGAAGATGCACAACAAGGCAAGAGTCTCACCACTGTCACCTTAGTAGCAATCCCTCTTCTATTTTGGTGGTGACTTCCAACTGTTGATTTTGTAGCATTGGAAAGTGTTCCAAGTCTCATATTTTGGGAAGAGGCTTGGACATTAGTATTCCAGAGAACCCAGAAACCGTTTGTGGAAACTCCACTCGAATCATGCTTTATTAAAATAATTAATTATTTTAAAGTGATTTCTAAGTCTAAACTTAGGGAAATTAAATAATTAAAGTGTATTAATAAAACGGAGTGTGAATCTTCTAGAAAACGAAGATCAAGTCATCTTGTAATCTGAGCCATTGATTAGAGATCTAATCTGGGCCGTTGATTCATCAACGAGAATGCAATAAGAGAAGACTTGAGGGTCATTTGGAAAGCAAGTTGGACACACTCTCAGTGTCGGAAGGAAATCGATTCTGAAGTAAGAGAATTCAATTTCAGAGGGTAAGGTTGTAGAGGCGGAGTTGCAGAGACAGAAGGAGGAAGGGAAAGTCAACAGAGGAAGAAGAAGGCAGAAGGAGGACGCAGAGGGGGCAACGTTGAGCAGTAGCACTGGTCCTCCACGCAGAGTGACGCAGTCCAGTGCAGTGACTACGCAGAAGGCCACGTAGAGTGACGCAGAGGGAGGAAAGGTACCTCCAGTGTGTTAGAAACTCTTCTGAAGGGTTTGGAAAAATTATCTCAGGTGTATGCTAGACATCTGCTTGTCATATTTTCTGTAAATGATTTCCACTGCTGAAGAATAAATCTGCTGCACCAGTTTTCCCACATTGGGTTTTCTGGGGACAATTGTCGAAAAATAACTGTGTTCATGTGATTGTTTCTATTGTGTTATATGTGTTGTATTTGTTCTTCTGCTTTTGATTAAGTGAATACTGCAGCTGTGTTTATTTTAGAATTTACTGAAGTATCTGTAAATAACTTATCATAAATAAGTAGGCGAAATAATTCAATCACTGTGGTGGTATTTAAGATTGAAAATTTCACATGTTATCAGAGCAAAAGACGAGAGACAGAAGAGGAGGTTCTGCAATGGAATTAAAATCCGACATCGATACAACATCAACTCGGAAGGGTTCATGTAGTCCTCCAGAACACATGGAGAAACAGAGGAATCATGACATTTCAGTTCTGGAATCCAGGCAAGAAAAGGATTTCGCTTGTGTGTCAAGCACGACCTCTCCAGGGGTCTGGTATATTGACAGTGGAGCATCTGCTCACATGACGAGAGTTCGAGTATGCTTCTCGAGTTACCAGGAAGAACAAATGAATTTTCATATCACGATGGGAAACAAGGCCAAGTGTACCCCCGTTGGAAGAGGAACCATAATATTTCAAATAGAAGCTAGTAACAAGCTTCGGGCCACCAACGTACTGCATGTACCGGGATTGGGGATGAACTTGCTCTCGGTGTCTCAACTTTAGAACAAGGGTTATGATGTATACTTTATTGGCAACAAAGTTTATGTCAAACACCCTAATTGGAAAAGGAAGGCACAGATTGGAGTAAGGAGCCATAAACTGTATAAGTTACAGCTAGAGTCTCCAATGGCACTGATAGGCAGTATGGATGAAAGGGATTTGAATGAATTATGGTACAGAAGAATGGGGCATGTACATCATGGAGCCTTGAAGATCCTCAAGAAGACTGTCATGGGAGCTACAGAACTTAGCATAAGGAAAGACGATGTCTGCAGGGGGTGCGTACTAGGGAAGTATGCCAAGGCAACATTTCCAAGAAGCAGCATTAGGGCCAAGAGTGTGTTGGATTTGATAGACTCAGACATCAGCGGACCAATGTCCACGAATGCTCTCAATGGTGCAAAGTATTTTGTCACCTTTATTGATGACCATTCCCGGAAGACATGGTAAAGACCAAAGATGAGGTCTTTGAGCGATTCAAAGAATTCAAGGCTTTGGTAGAAAAGTTAATCGGAAAGTGGAAAAATTATCTCAGGTGTATGCTAGACATCTGCTTGTCATATTTTCTGTAAATGATTTCCACTGCTGAAGAATAATATAAACCCTCATCTGCTACACCAGTTTTCGCACATTGGGTTTTCCGAGGACAATTGTCGAAAAATAATTGTGTTCATGTGATTGTTTCTATTGTGTTATATGTGTTGTATTTGTTCTTCTGCTTTTGATTAAGTGAATACTGCAGCTGTGTTTATTTTAGAATTCACTGAAGTATCTGTAAATAACTTACCATAAATAAGTAGGTGAAATAATTCAATCACTGCAATGGTATTTAAGATTGAAAATTTCACATGGTATCAGAGCAAAAGATGAGAGACAGAAGAGGAGGTTCTGCAATGGAACTAAAATCCGACATGGCTACAACATCAGCTCGGAAGGGTTCACGCAGTCCTCCAGAACACATGGGAAACAGAGGAATCATGACATTTCAGTTCTGGCATCCAGGCAAGAAAAGGATTTCGCTTGTGTGTCAAGCACGACCTCTCCAGGGGTCTGGTATATTGACAGTGGAGCATCTGCTCACATGACGGGAGTTCGAGGATGCTTCTCAAGCTACCAGGAAGAACAAATGAATTTTCAGATCACGATGGGAAACAAGGCCAAGTGTACCCCCGTTGGAAGAGGAACCATAATATTTCAAACAGAAGCTGGTAACAAGCTTCGGGCCACCAACGTACTGCATGTACCAGGATTGGGGATGAACTTGCTCTCGGTGTCTCGACTTCAGACCAAGGGTTATGATGTATACTTTATTGGCAACAAAGTTTATGTCAAACACCCTAATTGGAAAAGGAAGACACAAATTGGAGTAAGGAGCCATAAACTGTATAAGTTATAGCTGGAGTCTCCAATGGCACTGATAGGCAGTATGGATGAAAGGGATTTGAATGAATTATGGCACAGAAGAATGGGGCATCTACATCATGGAGCCTTGAAGGTCCTCAAGAAGACTGTCATGGGAGCTACAGAACTTAGCATAAGGAAAGACGATGTCTGCAGGGGGTGCGTACTAGGGAAGTATGCCAAGGCAACATTTCCAAGAAGCAGCATTAGGGCCAAGAGTGTGTTGGATTTGATACACTCAGACATCAGCGGACCAATGTCCACAAATGCTCTCAATGGTGTAAAGTATTTTGTCACCTTTATTGATGACCATTCCCAGAAGACATGGTAAAGACCAAAGATGAGGTCTTTGAGCGATTCAAAGAATTCAAGGCTTTGGTAGAAAATTTAACCGGAAAGCGGATCAAGAAATTGCGGTCAGATAATGGTGGAGAATATATTGATAAAGACTTCAAAAGATTTTGCGCAAAGGAAGGCATCAAGAGAGAATGGACAACTCCATACAATCCGGAGTAGAACAGAGTTGCAGAAAGGAAGAATAGGACCATTGTGGAAGCTGCAAGGGCGATTCTATATGATCAAGACATGCCCAAATTTCTGTGGGCTGAAGCTTGCAATACAACAGTGTATGTGCAAAACAGGGTGCCTCATAGAGCATTGGGTAAGGTTACTCCGGAGAGTCTGTTCACTGGCAGCAAGCCTGAGGTGAGCCACTTCAGGATATTTGGCAGTATAGCGTATTGCCATGTACCTGATGAGAAGAGGAAGAAATTAGATCAGATTGCAGAGAAGGGATACCTTGTGGGATATAGCGAAAATGCGAAGGTATATCACATCTATATTCCCGAGAACAGGAAGATCGTAGTACAGCGGGACGTGAAATTCATGGAGGAGAGAGCCTTTAGGAGATCCCAAGAAATTCCTACAGATACGTAGTCTGAGGAGGATCCGCTAGTACAACCACAATGGCCTATAGAACATGGCTCTAGTGCCTCTTTGCGACAGAAGGATTCTGAGGAAAGTTCTTCCGAGGAAGTGCAAGAAGGAGAGCAGGTAAATCCACACACCACCAGTGGAAGGACGAGCAGAGAACTCCAATAGACTCTGAGGGATGCAGTGGAATTTATTGGAGCCCCTAGAAATGAGAAGAGGGTACACAGGCATCCAGACAGGTACCAAGCACTAGTAGCACAAGTTGGACAACTCTCTAGCTTTTGAGAGGCAGCTCAACATCAGGTGTGGGTAGATGATATGGTGGAGGAGTACAACTCCATCATGACAAATGATGTGTGGGAAGTAGTCCCTAGACCTTAGAACAGATCGGTTGTAGGATCAAGGTGGATCTACAAGATCGAGTATGCTGCAGATGGCAGCATAGACAAGTTCAAGGCTAGGTTTGTGGCTAAGGGGTATGCATAGAAGGAAGGGATCGATTATGAAGAAACCTTCGCCCTGTAGCTTGGTACACTTTGATCAAATCCGTCATCTCTCTTGCAGTGCAGATGGGATGGGAAATTCACCAGATGGATGTCAAGACAACGTTCTTGAATGGGGTGATAGAAGAGGAAGTGTACATAGAACAACCAGAGGGCTTTAAGACACATGAGCAGAAGACTCATGTCTGCAGGCTTAAGAAAGCCTTGTATGGACTGAAGCAAGCCCCTAGAGCATGGTATGGGAAAATTGATAGCTACCTGCAGAAGATGGGATTTGTCAAGAGTGACGCAGATCCGAACCTTTACTATCTAAGAGTAGGGGATCAGCCGCTAATTCTAGTATTATATGTAGATGATCTGTTCTTGACTGGATCATCTAAGCTCATCAAAGACTGCAAGGAAAATCTGGCAATCGAATTCAACATGAAGGATCTGGGGCAGATGCACTATTTTCTTGGTTTGGAGGTTTTGTGAAAAATCATAAATCTGGATTCCTACTGCAACAAATCTGAATCACTTCTATTATTTTTCATAATTATTTCATTACAGTGAAAAACAAACTGAACAAAATACACTGAAAAACATCCACATTTGACACAGTTATTTTTGGACTAAGTCCCTGAAAAAACCCAACTCGGGAAGACCGGTGCAACAAATATGAGGGTTTTGTATTATTAAGCAGCAGAATCTTGAGTACAACTATGGTGCCAATATCCGGCTCACCCTTCAGAGAAAATCTCAGCAACAGAAGAAATGTGAGATATACCTCAGTCTACAAGTCCTTGGCTAATCCGGAACAACGCTGGTGAAGCCCCTCTCTGCCTCTGCGTGATGCCTATGCTACCACTGTGTAAGCCTGCGTGGGCAAGCTATGGAGCTGCATCACCTCCTCCTCTGCAATGATCAAGCTGATCTGGCACTGAGTTTTGGCCGTCCTGGCTTAGAAACCCCAACTTCCAACAATCTCCGGACTGAATCTAGAAGGCACTGCGTCACTTCTGCGTGATCCCCTTCAGGGACTGCGTCACCCCTCCAGATGACTGCGTTGCCTCTACTGCATCACTGCTGCCTCTCTCTCTGAAATGCACTCCTAGTCCTCCTGACTAGTTACTGCATCTGCCCCTCTCTGGAACTGATCACTGAATCGAAATGACTTAGCCAACCCTGCCCTAGTGATTCGATCTTGATCAAAAAGTTGTGTCTCTCTCACAAGCTCGAAAATGCCAAATGCTCAATGTGATTTCCATTGGCACCTCACCCTCCTTATAATCTTTCATTGACCCTTCAACAGATTAAAACATAATAAAGGGCTATGATTAACTGGGAAGATTCACACTTAGTTTAATTAATACCCTTTAATTAATCAGTTTCCCTAAGTTCAAACTTAGGAAAACATTAAAAAACGATTAGTTAATTTAATTAAACCATCTCTAAGTGGAATTTTCCAAAATGCTTTCTGGGTATTATGGAATACATGTGTCTTAGCCTATATACAAAATGACAAGGCTAGAGCACATCCGATGCTACCATAAATCAAGACTCCCTCTTAGCGAGGAAAGTACTCTAGCAATACAACTCTATGTGCTACTCTGACTTTTGTAACATCTACTGCTGTGCTGTTGATGTTGCTCACCAACACTGCACAAATGTTGCATCTGTACTGCTGCGATAGTATTAAAAACTAGCCGGTTTGAACCGGTAACCGGTCAAACCGGCCGGTCAGGAGCCTAGCCGGTCAAAACTGGTCAAAAAACCCGATCAGGCACCCCATTTTGCTTTTTTTTTTTTCTGATCAAACCAGTCTAACTGGGCTGTTTATTGATAAACCGGCCGGTTTATCAATAAACCGAGCGATTAGCTGCCACAACCACAAAAAGGACCCACAAAAGTTGATTTGGCCAGTAATGGGTGGTTTTGGAGGGAAAAGGGGGGTTTTTTCCCTCCAAAAACACCCTCCCCATTCCTTTAAAGGCAGGGGTACCCTCTCATTTGTCTCAAACATCTCATTTTGAGCTTTTGTGAGTTTGATTGAGAGCTTGGAGAGTTGAGTTTTTGTTGGAGTAGTGGAACAACATAGAGTTTGAGCTAAGTAGTAGCCATCATGCCTCCAAAAGGCAAGGATATTGCATGGGCTCATTGTGATATGATTGATGGCAAAATGATTTGCAAATATTGCCAAAAATCTATTGTAGGAGGGGGTATTTACATGTTCCAGCAACACTTGGCTGGGATAGGAGGCCATGTAAAGCCATGTGGAGCACCAAATGAAGTAATAGGGCATATTAGGGCAGAATAACTTCAAAAGTTTGAAACTCAAGTCACTGAACCAATAGAGAAGTTTGTGACTGGAGCAGTTGCAAAGTTTGGCAGTTGAGAGTCGGGAGACTCAAGTTCAACCAACTGAGTTTGAACTTTGATCATGATTAGAAGTTTCAAATTTCAAGTGATAATGTTGATCATTAATTAGAATTTAGTAATATCATATATGTAGATTTGTAGTAGACTGTCACTGTACTATGTAGGCCAATGGCCTTAATGCTCATAGCTTGTAGCATTGTTTTTGGACTTTATGGGTCATTTGGAGCCTCATTGCTTATGTATTTTTTCGATGATATGTATTGCACTCGGTGCCATAATGCCATTTCAATATATTCACTTTTACATGGTATATAAATGAACTAACTTTGCATATTTTGTCTCTATTGGCTTGGAATCATGGTTGCAAATCTTAAAAATAGTGTTTTTTATTAAAAAATAATTATTTAATGTATATTTTTAAAAACCAATTCATTTAGACCTGACCAGTATCGGTTAGACCACTTCCGGTCCAGTTACCAGTTCATTAGGTCCACCAGTCCTGTCACCGGTTCTGGTTTTTAATACTATGGGCTGCTGCTAACTGCTACTATACTTCAACTCCCTCTGAATTCTGCAACGATGCTGTTGCACTACGTGAGCACTGCTCTGCACTGCGCTGCACCACTGTGCACTATGTTGCTGCTGCTACTGCTACTACACTGCTGCACTGTTGCTAATTGCAACAGAAAAACATCCGAAATTGGACAAGTAACACTGCATCTTGCATAATAAGACTATTTGCTGCTAACTTCTGCACTAGCTCTCTGAATATGCTGCGCTGCTGCTGCTCTGCACTGCATGAGCACTGCACTGCACTGCGCTACACCACTGTGCACTACGCTGCTACTGCTACTGCTTCTCTTCTGCGTTGATCAGGCTCTAGTATTGCTAGCCACTGCATTGTCTCTTCATCTTCCGCTGCAACTGTCCATCTTGCTACTGTCTTAAGGCTCCCGTAGCTTGCATGTGATCCAAGAGTTCGGAAATACTCAAGAATCCTGCCTTCTGTAGATTCTAGATCTACAACTCTAAGTCAGCCCACTTCCCTCCTTTCGGAATATGAGCTAACATAGCACAATCAACTTCTGCCTCAATCTTGGTAGCTCCGGCTTGAGGATCTTGCTTCTCCTCCTTGTCCTTTTTCTTAAGAGGACATTGTGTGGCATAATGTCCCATTTCCCCACACCTGAAGCACTTGATCTTGGACAAATCTTTCTTCTTCTGCCGTTGTTGCCCCTTTGATGCAAGGGCTGTGTTTTCTTCCTTCTCCTTCTTGACTTTCGAACTGTTGTCGCCATCCTCAATATGGATTTTGAGGAGATCTCTCCCCAGCTCTTCTTGTTGCAAGGCTACCCACTTCACTTCCCATCCTGGGAGTTTTTCTCTGCCCAAAATACTCTGGACAAACACTTGATAGTCTTCTGAAACCGAGTTCAGAGTGAGCCTTACTGTTAATTTATGGTAGCATCGGATGTGCTCTAGCCTTGTAATTTTGTATATAGGCTAAGACACATGTATTCCATAAAACCCAGAAATGGTTTTGGAAATTTCCACTTAGATATGGTTTAATTAAATTAATTAATCATTTTTAATGTTTTCCTAAGTCTAAACTTAGGGAAACTGATTAATTAAAAGGGTATTAATTAAACCAAGTGTGAATCTTCTAGATAAAGTCATGGATCACCTCCAGGTTAATCCTAGCCCTTGATTATGTTTTAATCTTGGCCGTTGAAGGGTAAACGAAGGATTATAAGAAGGCGGGTGAGGGGCTTATGGAAATCACATCAGACGGGGAAAGAATCAAGAGATCGATTTCTTTAGCCAAAGGAAGAATCGAAGTGATTCTCGATTGCAGAGAGGGGAAGGTGAAATCTCCAGGAGGGAGAATTTCTAAAGAATAAAGAGTGCAGGAAGAGAAGTGAGAAGGGAGCCATAGCAGCAGTGCATAGAAAGCCAACCAGCAGTTATGCTGGGCCAGCGCTGAGCAGCAGAGGGAGTTTCGATTTTAGTTGGAGAGACAATTGAGGGTTCATCCAGTAGCCATAGGGCAGTTCTAGAAGAGGAGAAAACTCTAGTCTCACACAGCAGAGAGCACTGAGGCAACCATAACGAGTAGCAACAACGGTGACGCAGTGACAGCGTGAGTGACGCAGTCATTGCGCAGAAATCACGCAGACACACTCAGAGTGGGTGCAGTTCAGTGCCAGAACTTCATGGTGAAGTGAGAACTGTTTCACTAAGCCTATTCTCATCAGATTTCTTCAGGTGATTGATTGATAAATACAATCACGCATTTGTACTCATAATTTCTGCATAATAAAGAACCCTCATATTTGTTGCACTGGTTTTCCCGAGTTGGGTTTTTTCGGGGACAATTGCCCAAAAATAACGGTGTCTATGTGTGAATACTTGTGCTGTTTCTTTCATGTTGTTTATTGATCGTGAAGTCTGCAGCATATTTTATTTTGATATTTAACACAGTAAAATGTTAAATAATTGTATGAGAATGCAATAGAAGAAATATAATCAGTAGCTGCAGTAGAATTCTACATTATAGAATTTTCACACTTACTAGCTCTGAGTCTCTAGGTGCTGACCCCACTGCTGACAACTGGTCTCGGTTATCCTGAATTTGAGACAGGAAAGAGTCAAAACATTCTCCCTTCTTCATCCTGGTGTTACGTATCTTCTCCTCCAGATACATCTTCCGCTGCTCGGAAGATCCTTGATATAGATTTTCCAGCGCTACCCACATTTCTCTAGCAGTATTCTGTGCTGCTATGTGGGGTACGATGTGATCCTTTATGCCATCTAGGATCAATCGTTTGGATCTTACCATGTTCTTCTTGAAGGCTCTTAGATGTGCTGCATCCAGTGATCTGCAACTATGCTGTCAATGAGGGCCTTTAGATCATGCTCATCAAGGAGAAATTGAATCCTTGACTTCCAAATGACATAGTTGGAGGCACCCTCCAACCTATCTTGGTCACACAATCCGTTGCTGGCCATCTCCTCAACTGTCGACTTCTCCCTCTAACCCTATGCTTAGCTAGACTTACGCACTCCTTGAGGAGTAAGTTGATGCTTCTGCTGCTGCACGGGAAAAATTGAGTCTCTTTGAGTAAGTGAACTCTCTAAGTTCAAGAAATCCCCAACTGTGTTTTTCAGAAATTTTTTGACGCTTATGCACCAACACTCATTGTAGTGCAGTTACTACGTCCTTCAGCTATGCTGGTCTGCGACGCTACCTCTTCTGCAACTGAAAAAGCCTACCCCTCTGTCAACTCTCTCAGAGGGAGCTTTCTTTGCATTGGATTGCCCTGCTAGCCTGGACTGCGTAACTACTGGGGTAGTCTATTGTTGCTTACGCAACGCCCAATTTCCTTCAACGCTGATCTGTTGGTTCTGTTTTGTTTCTCCTGCACTTTAGCTTGAATAAGCTCTAATACCATGTGAAAAATCCTAAATCTGGATTCCTACTGCAACAAATCCGAATTACTTCTCCTATTATTTTTCATAATTATTTCATTACAGTGAAATATTGATGTAATTATTGACGCAGTCTACACAAATAATGCTGCAGAATAAATCTAAGTGCTGAAACAAACTGAACAAAATACAATGAAAAACATCCACAGTTGACACAGTTATTTTTGGACTAAGTCCCCGGAAAAACCCAACTCGGGAAAACCGATGTAGCAGATCTGAGGGTTTTGTATTATTAAGCAACAGAATCTTGAGTACAACTAGGGTGCCAATATCCGACTCACCCTTCAGAGAAAATCTCAGCAACAGAAGAAATGTGAGATATGCCTCACTCTGCAAGTCCTTGGCTGATCCGGAATAGCTCTGGTGAAGCCTCTCTGCCTCTGCGTGATTCCTACGCTGCTACTGCGTAACCTGCTTGGGCAAACTATGGAACTGCGTCACCTCCTCCTCTGCAATGATCAAGCTGATCTAGAACTGAGTTTCGGCCCTCCTGGCTCAGAAACCCCAGTTTCCAACAATCTCCGGACTGAATCTAGAAGGC
Source organism: Pinus albicaulis (assembly GCA_034641835.2). Lineage (NCBI taxonomy): Eukaryota > Viridiplantae > Streptophyta > Pinopsida > Pinales > Pinaceae > Pinus > Pinus albicaulis. Next base: position 1,672,928,785 of record CM076580.1, on the reverse strand, counting down.
ATTGCATCACTTCTGCGTGATCCCCTTCAAGGACTGCATCACCCCTCCAGATGACTGCACTGCCTCTACTGCGTCACTGCTGCCTCTCTCTCTGAAATGTACTCCAGGTCCTCCTGACCTGTTACTGCATTTGCCCCTCTCTGGAACTGATCACTGAATCGAAATCACTTAGCCAGCCCTGCCCTAGTGATTCGATCTTGATAAAAAAGCCGTGTCTCTCTCACAAGTTTAAAAATGCCAAATGCTCAATGTGATTTCCATAGGCCCCTCACCCTGCTTCTTAGAATCTTTCCTTGACCCTTGATTAAAACATAATCAAGGGCTAAGATTAACTGGGAGTTGATTCATGACTTTATCTAGAAGATTCACACTTAGTTTAATTAAAACCCTTTAATTAATCAGTTTCCTTAAGTTTCGACTTAGGAAAACATTAAAAAACAATTAATTAATTTAATTAAACCATCTCTAAGTGGAATTTTCCAAAATCCTTTCTGGGTATTATGGAATACATGTGTCTTAGCCTATATACAAAATTACAAGGCTAGAGCACATCCGATGCTACCATAAATCAACAGGTTTGGCAGCAGAAGGGAGAAATTTTCCTTGGGCAAGGAAGATACACTATAGAGATCTTGAAGAGATTTCAGATGGAGGACTGTAGACCCATGGCTACGCCAATGATTACAAACTGGAAGAAGATCGACATGTCCTAGGATGATGAGGCTGACCCTACCTTGTATAGGTAGCTTATAGGGTCATTGATGTACCTGGTCAACACTAGACCAGACATCTATTATGCCATGAATACCCTCAGTCAGTTCATGGTAGAACCAAGGAGGGCTCACTAGGTAGCAACCAAATATGTTCTTAGATACTTGAAGGGGATAATCGAGTATGGGTTGAAGTACACCAAGGGTAATGAAATCTAGTTGAGTGGGTTCACTGACGCAGATTGGGTTGGAATCCTAGTGGATGGGAAAAGTACCAGTGGGTACTGTTTCAGTCTTAGATCAGGAATGACTTCCTGGTGCAGTAGGAAACAAAGATCCGTGGCACTGAGCTCAGCCGAGGCTAAATATATGGCCTCTAGCACAGCTTCGTGTGAGGCCATATGGCTTTGTAAGTTGCTCATGAACTTGCTCAAGAAGGGGATGGAACCAACCAGAATTTTGTGTGATAATCAGAGTTGCATCAAGCTCTCTGAGAATCTTGTGTTTCATGACCAGTCGAAGCACATTGACATTAGGTGCCACTTCATTAGAGACTATGTCCAATGAGGAGCTGTACAATTGAAGTACATTCCTACAGGAGAACAGGTGGCAGAGATCCTCACAAAAGATTTGGGTAAGATTAAGTTTACTTACTTCAGGGAAAAGATGGGGATGGTCGAGAACCTATTCCAATAGAGGAATGGGGGGACTTGAGATTAAGAGGGAGTTGCAGTACGGATGAGACAGTGACAGAGATGGATTCACAGGCAACAGTACAGAGGGCATCAACGCAAAGATGAGGGGCAACAACCAAGACATTAGCAGCGTAGTAGATGCTTCAAGTCAGAGCGGATACAATTGGTACTTTGCTTGAACACTTTCCTCGCTAAGAGGGAGTGTTGATTTTGTAGCATTGAAAAGTGTTCCCAGTCTCATATTTTGGGAAGAGGCTTGGACATCAGTATTCCAGAGAACCCAAAACCGTTTGTGGAAATTCCACTCGGATCATGCTTTATTAAAATAATTAATTATTTTAAAGTGATCCCTAAGTCTAAACTTAAGGAAATTAAATAATTAAAGGGTATTAATAAAGCAGAGTATGAATCTCTAGAAAACGAAGATCAAGTCATCTTGTAATCTGAGCCATTGATCAGAGATCTAATCTAGGCCGTTGATTCATCAACGAGAATACTATAAGAGAAGGCTTGAGGGTCATTTGGAAAGCAAGCCGAGCACACTCTCAGTACTCGAAGGAAATCGATTCTGAAGTAAGAGAATTTGATTTCAGAGGGTGAGGTTGTAGAGGCGGAGTTGCAGAGACATAAGGAGGAAGGGAAAGTCAGCAGAGGAAAAAGAAGGCAGAAGGAGGACGCAGAGGGGGCAGCACTGAGCAACAACACTGGTCCTCCACGTAGAGTGACGTAGTCCAGCCCAGTGACTGCGCAGAAGGCCACACAGAGTCGCAGAGGTAGGAAGGGTACCTCTAGTGTGTCAGAAATTCTTCTGAAGGGTTCGGAAAAATTATCTTAGGTGTATGCTAGATATCTGCTTGTCATATTTTCTATAAATGATTTCAACTACTGAGGAATAATATAAAACCTCATCTGTTGCACCGGTTTTCCCACATTGGGTTTTTCTGGGGACAATTGTCCAAAAATAACTTTGTTCATGTGATTGTTTCTATTGTGTTATATGTGTTTTATTTGTTCTTCTGCTTTTGATTAAGTGAATACTGCAACTGTGTTTATTTCAGAATTTACTGAATTATCTGTAAATAACTTATCATAGATAAGTAGGCGAAATAAATCAATCACTGAAGTAGTATTTCAGATTGAAAATTTCACAATATCTTTCTGAAAAAAGGAAACACATTAATTTGATGATTTCTCATATGTTCCTGATTGCATTTTAGACTTGGCATTTTGTAATATTCCTAATGGAAAAACTAACAGTGTATACGCAAATAGTAACTTGGAACAACAAAAATAGAAAAAATATTCACAAAATTAAAACACAAAGAACACCCGTAAAATATTGTGAGCCATTTTATCAATATGGTGAACTGGGTACATTGAAGAAGATGGAAAGATAGAACGTGGGCTTGGCAAGAAAGCTATGCAAAACCTAGATGATATATCTCAGACCCAGATTGGGAATGACCTAGAACAAGGAAATGCACACTACCCATAAATAGTTTGTTGTTGACTGCTCGCTGGAACCGGGGTTTCAGGCCTGAATATTTCTGAGAAAATTCAGAAACTTCAGCCATGATCTCTACTCCTAAAACCCACAAAAACCTAGAAATGATTTGGGTTGAACCCAAGTGACGAAATTGCCTCCCAACAAGCGCGAGTTTCCCAACTGGCTAACTGAAGTGGGAAGTATGACTGAAATGGAAGGCGAAAACAACCCTCACTCTTCACTATTGGAATCGTCCAAAATCTCACTGAAAATCACTCAGAAAGGCTCAATCCTTCAACCCCGCATCAACTCCCAACTCAACTCACTAACTGCCTGCGCATTCCTCTTCTACGCTCAGCTAGAAAAGTGTGAATTTAATCCTCCAATTTAGACCAACGCTCCTGCAAGATCTCTCTCCCAAATGCCTCCTCCAGATGAGTGATTTCTTCCTCAAAGATCTTTCCCTTCAATTCTGTCTCCAAAATTTGCATGAGGCCTCTCTGTTGCTACCACAACGCCCAAGAATCTCACACCTCCTGAATTCCTGCTAAATCTGAAGCTCAATGGGAGTGCTGTAATGGACTCCTTTGATTCCTAGCTAGGGAGACACTCGAAGCTCTCTGAAACTAGGCTGGATTTCGCTTGAAATCCTCGTGCTAATCATCAATCCAAACCCTTGAGCTGGATAACTCCAAGAGAAGATGATTTCTGAAGTGTAATAGTTAAAAGATGTCGAGAAATGCTTGTTGCCTTATATAGTCATGGGCCCCTTGTTGTCGCACTTCTCTCTCCATTGGTGCACATGGCCTCCTTGTGGCCCCCACTTGAGCTTGGGACCCACTTCATGTGAAAATTCTACTGCAGTGTATTGGTTTATTTTCTCCTACTTGATTTAATTAAAACAAGTTATTTCCAGAAATCAGATTCAGAAAATACCAAAAATAAACACAACTACAACCTACACATGCAGATCATTTACTGAATAATACGCTCATGCAACAAAGTGACACATGGATTTTTGGACATAAGTCCTCGGAAAAACCCAAAGCGGGAAAACTAGTGCAACAGATATGAGGGTTTATTATTAAGTAGTTTAGAGTACAACAAATCTGGGTTCTAGATCTGGAAAACCCGACAGAGAATAAAAGAAATCAAATCTGCAGCTAACCTGATGTTCTAGTGCCAAATATCAGACTGATCCACACCCTCAAACAAGATTCACAAGACTCAACCCAGATCTGACCCTAGAAACCCTTAGCACTGCTCCTGAAGCCCCAGCGTCAGCTTTGAAGGCCTGCGTCAGCCTCTGCGTGGCGGCTCTAAGATGGCCTGTGTCACCCCTGGAGGGTCTATGCTGCCCCTGCGCTGCATTTGCTAGGCCTGCGTCAGCCCTACGTGACCCCAACTGCCTTTGCGCTGCATTTGCTAGGCCTGCGTCAGCCCTACGTGGCCCCAACTACCTCTCCGCTGCCCCTGCTGGACTGCTTGGCTCTGAAGCCCCTCTGCGTTGCCCTTGTTGCTGCTCCTCTGCCTCTTGGGATCAGATCATCCCCTCAACCAATACTATCCCTGCGTGGCTCTGGGAGGGCCTGCGTCACCCCTGGAGGGTCTACGCTGCCCCTGCATTGCCTTTGCTAGGCCTGCGTCAGCCCTGCGTGGCCCCAACTGCCTCTGCGTTGCCCCTACTGGACTGCTTGGCTTTGAAGCCCCTCTGCGCTGCCCTTGTTGCTGCTGCTTTGCCTCTTGTTGTCTCTTGGCTCTTGGGATCAGATCATCCCCTCAGCCAATACTACCCCTCACTGCAGGAAATTCCTCCAGAAATTCTTAGCAAACCTGCCCTAGAATTCCAGATCTATTCCTCAGTTCTGCAAAATGTGTGTCTCCTCCAACTAACCCTCAAGCCTTTCTCTTATACTTTTCGTTGAACCCTTCAACGACCGAGATTAAATCATTCATCAACGATTGAGATTAAAAGACTGCTTGATCCATGTGACTTAAGACAATTTCAGCACATGCGTTAATTAATTCACTTTAATTATTTTATTTTCCTAAGTTTAGACTTTGGAAATCCATTAAAATAATTAATTATTTGAATAACTTGAACACCAACTGAAATTTCTCAAATCTCTTTCTGGGTTTTGGAGATCAAGTGTGTCCTAGCCCCTCCACAAAATTTCAGGGCTAGAGCACACCCGATGCTACACCAACTATACAAAATCTCAACACTACCTCTTAGCACGAAGTGTGCTCTAGGAAAGTGTACTCTAGCAATGCATCCAAACCATGCACTACAAGATCTTGAAGCTGGATTTTGTGCTGATGATGCTTGGCCTGATGCTCTCCATCCACTGCACCACTGCTCTCTGTACTGTTGCCCATGCCACTGCCACTAACACTGCGACATTTGTACTGCAGCTCCCTCTCAAATTGCTGCATCATGCTGCCCATAGCACTGCCACTGCCAACTGCTGCACTAGAACTCAACTGTTGAGAAATAAGAAACTAAAAGAACTCTGCCCAACTGTTTGATAGATCAGTTAAGTTGCCTTCCACCACTAAAGCTCCTTGGATGCTAATTTACGTTGTCCTCCTGGAGACAATGTCATGCTGCAACACTGCATTGCGTGAGCACAGCTTCTCTGCGCTGCTGAAGTCCCATCAGCCCCTCTGCGCTGCTGCCTCCTCGTTGCTGCTACCTCTGCATTACGCTTCTCCTTCTTCATCTCTTCAACTCCCTCTTCTGCTTCAATGTGGCCTTCTGCAACCATCTCCCGACTCATCCCGCTACCATCTTATGGCTCCCATAGCTCGTATGTGATCCAAGAGTAGGGTTAACTCAAGGTTCCTGCCATTGTTTGTAGATGCTCTACAGATCCATGTCACCCCACCTCTTATCTCGAGGTACATGAGCACTCATGGCTGCATCATCATCAGAGCCATCATCCTTTGCTGCCGCAACCTTGGAATCAGAAGAGCCTTTGTCCTTCTTCTTAGGACAATTGCTGGTGAAATGTCCAAGATCACCACAATTAAAGCATATGACCTTAGAAAGGTCCTTCTTCTTCTTCCCTTGCTGTTTCTTTTCCCTTTATGCAAGGGCTGCATCCTCCTCCTTTTCCTTGACTTTGGCCTTTCTGCTTCCTCCACTGATATTATGTCGCTTAGTGACCCTCCCGATCTCCTCTTGGCAGAGGATAGCCCACATGTCAGCCCAAGATGGTAACACTGCCCTTCCCAGAATGCTCTGGACAAACGTTTCCCAATCTTCCGAGACTGCATTCAGAGCAATCCTCACTAAGAGTCCCTCATTCAGAATAACACCAATGCCAACCAGCTGATCTCGGATGGCTTGAAGCTTGAAGAGGAATGGATCTATCTCTTTACCCTTCATCATTTGGAACAACTGCATCTGGTTCTCAAGAAGCATTCTTCTTTGCACGGAGCCTCCTTGGTACATCGTCTACAAGGCTATCCACATGTCATTTGCTATAGTCTTACTAGCAATATGAGGAATCACGTGGTCCTTGACTCCGTCTATGATCAACCGCTTTGTCCGGGCTTGAATTTCTTCATACTTCTTGAGAGGATCTGAATCATTTGTTACATTAAGGACCTTCTTTGCATGCTCTTTGAGACCATACTCATCTAGAACTGAGAGGATTCTGGCCCTCCAGATAACATAGTTGGATATGCCGTTCAATCTATCTTGATCCCTCAGTCCATATCGAGCCATCTTTGCTTAGATCTGACAGAAACAATACCTCTCCCTCTGGATCTGGGTTTCTTGGTGACTAGAAACCCTCTAGTAGTTGATTCCGTTGAAGATTGATTTCCCTTCTGGAAATCTTCCACCAAAACACAAACGGACAGTACTCTCCAATTCTCCTAATCGAATCTCAGATCTATTTGGCTTAGATCTGCTGAGTAACTGTCTTCCTCCCGCCTTTGTTGCCTTAGCTAGGCACAATTCAGCGCTTGTAGAATCTCTACCCCACTAGCATTGCTGAAGATTTGAAGCACTGCTTCCGGATCTTGGAAAAATTCTTCTGAAATTGGAGAAATGACTGGACTGTGTCTTCTTGGCTGGCCTAGTGTAGTCCCAACGCTGCTCAGAAGTGGACTGCGTAACCCCAGATTGGGTGATGCAATCCTTACGCTGCCCTGGGAAGGGTCTGCATAAGCCTGAAGGCCTTCTGCGTCTTCAACGCTGTCTTCTGGATCTGCGTTCTCCTACTGTCAAGATGCCCTTTCCGGATCTGTTGCTTCTTCTGCCACCCTGCAGAAAAATACTTCTTCAGCTGATTGCTAGAGATTCAACTTGATCTGCTATTGGCTATGATACCATGTGAAAATTCTACTGCAGTGTATTGGTTTATTTTCTCCTACTTGATCTAATTAATACAAGTTATTTCCAGAAATTAGATTCAGAAAATACTGAAAATAAACACAACTACAACCTACACATGTAGATCATTTACTGAATAATACGCTCATGCAACAAAGTGACACATGGATTTTTGGACATAAGTCCCCAGAAAACCCCAAAGAGGGAAAACCGGTGTAACAGATATGATGTAATATCCCCAAAGGGGAAATAACCAGTAATACACAGAAATATGCCAGACAGATATAGAAAATACAATGCTGAACCAGATCATGGAACAAATACACATAGAACACCAGAAAACTGAGCCATTTTATTAATCTGAAAGTACATAAAGAGGAGTACAAGGAAATCAGAATAAATGCACCTATCCCTGCCCTAGGCAAGTGGAGGCTCTCTCAGACAAATAATGGCTGCAACAAGGTCAGCGTCCTAGCTGGCTGAAGACTGAAGCTGGACTGTACTGGAACTATGAGCTGAAGACTGAAAGATAGCTGATATCAATACCCCAAACCCTCACCAATGGAAAACGCTGTCTCTGCTAGTGACAGCGCTAAGATAGGTGTAGTGCTGGTCACAAAACCCTCCAGATGAAAAGATCCACTCCTCAAGGCCAAAGACCATGGAAAACGCTGTCAAGCCCTGCTCACATGACCCTGCTCATCAGATCAGCGTCCTCCCAGATGGATCAGCGTCCTATATGCTCAGATCTGCTGGATCTGAAGCCTCCAATCCGTATCGTCCCATCCTCCGCATTCGGCGGCTCCTCTCGTATCGTATCACTGCTATTTCTTTCGCATCTATGTAGTTATGGGCCAATAATATTCTTCTTCGCATTCCACTTCGTAATTTGATCCATATATTCTGCAAGCCAAAAAGGTCGGATCCGCCAACATTAACCAGACTGTAATTTCAATGATCTAATGTTGCCCTCCGCATCTCAAGACCATGGGACCAGATTCGCAACATTCGCTTCGATCTACAATTCCAAAGTCAGATCTATCAATGTGCTCTTCGTAGATTCTAAGGTCCTTCCTTCCCTCCGGGAACAAACAGTTCTTCTCGATAAGAACTCGTTCTTCCTCTCGTACCGAAACATCGTTTTTTCTCGCTAGACTGCGTGTCACCACTAGAGGCGCCTCACTTTAAACTAATATCGAAATCTAAGGATGAACAAAAATTAACTCATTAGGGCAGGCACTCGAAGTCCCCCGAGGCTAAGGGTGATATCTCCGACCGGAGACACTCGGTTGCACTAAACAGTGCTGCAGACCGACTAAACAACCGGCGTGCTGAAGCAGACAGAAGTCTAGCTCTCAATATCAATATAAAATCATGCATGTCCCAATGAGGTGAGAACCCCTCCTTTTATAATGCCAAACTCCCTCCAAAACTTAACTGCGTCCTTACTCTCCTTTGACCTGCGCAGTTAACCTTGGGTCAGCCTGATGCCTCCCCATCATACTCATGTGGACCCCCAAGGCCCCCTCTCTAAGTTATAACGTCAATCAACTAGGAAAAGAACACTTTATTTATAAAGTGAGGTGACCCCTCCTATTTCTCACTTTATTTATTAGTTCTAGCTAAAGCGGCAAAATAAAGCAAAAATGAAATATTCCAATTAGCAAAGCTAATTGGGAATATTACATATGAGGGTTTATTATTAAGTAGTTCTGAGTACAACAAATTTGGGTTCCAGATCTGGAAAACCCGAAAGAGAATAAAAGAAATCAAATCTGTAGCTAACCTGATGTTCTAGTGCCAAATATCAGATTGATCCACACCCTCAAATGGGATTTACAAGACTCAGCCTGGATCTGACCCTAGAAACCCTGAGCGCTGCTCCTGAAGCCCCAACGTCAGCTTTGAAGGCCTGTGTCAGCCTCTGTGTGGCTCTGGGATGGCTTGCGTCATCCTTGGAGGGTCTACGCTGCCCCTGCGCTGCCTTTGCTAGGCCTACATCAGCCCTCCGTGGCCCTAGCTGCCTTTGTGCTGCCCCTGCTAGACTACGTGGCTCTGAAGCCCCTTTGTGTTACCCTTGTTGTTGCTCCTCTGCCTCTTGCTGTCTCTTGGCTCTTGGGATTTGATCTTCCCCTCAGCCAATACTACCCCTTACTGCAGGAAATTCCTCTGGAAATTCTTAGTAAACTCGCCCTAGAATTCCAGATCTATTCCTCAGTTCTATAAAATGTGTGTCTTCTCCAACTGACCCTCAAGCCTTTCTCTTATACTTTTCGTTGAACCCTTCAACGATCGAGATTAAATTATTCATCAATGGCTGAGATTAAAAGACTGCTTGATCCATGTGACTTAAGACAATTTCAGCACATGTGTTAATTAATTCACTTTAATTATTTTATTTTCCTAAGTTTAGACTTAGGAAATCCATTAAAATAATTAATTATTTGAATAACTTGAACACCAATTGAAATTTCTCAAATCCCTTTCTAGGTTTTGGAGATCAAGTGTGTCCTAGCCCCTCCACAAAATTTCAGGGCTAGAGCACACCCGATGCTACACCAACTATACAAAATCTCAACACTTCACCCTTCTCTCCTAAGACTACTGGCACAACTCAAGGGTCTCTGCTAACCTCCTTAGATAGTAAATAAAAGTTAGGGACATTACATATTCATCCCCAAAACGTATTCCTTTGAAAAAGAACCCACTTGAGTAACAAAACTTGTTAAAATTTTTCTCTAAGCAAAAGAGGAAATGATGAGATGGTCACTTATAGCTTGTTTAGTTGATTTTTAAGTAGTGATGATCAGTTTTCATAAAGATGATTTCTTAAATTTTTTAATTGTTATTCAATTTATGCACATGGGCCCTTGCGCATCTTTAGTATTCTCATGTATGATATCCTATATTGAGAAACTAAGTCTATTTTAGGGCCTGAAGGTAAGCATTATCTCTGAATCGTTGCCTCTAAAAATATTTTGTCTTTAGGGCAATCTTTATTATTTGTGTTCAATCATCACCTTGTACTATAAATATGCACCCTCATGTTCTTGTATTATAACGTGGTGGGACTGTTTAGTATATGTATAATTATGATCTGTTCTCTTATCTCTTTCCCTTTCTTATCTTATGTACTTATGTCTAAACAATCAATGCAAGAAATATTTCTTGTAAAACTAATGCCATTGTAAAGCAAGCTTGAGGTTTAGAGGGTATGATTAAAGATCCCTTTAGGAGGATTAGTGAATGCTTAGGACACCTCATTTGTAGGGAATATCTCTATGATGCGCTTGAGATGACCCATTTCATAGAGGATGTCACAAGGAAATCTTCAAGCCATCCTTGCAAATGGGGATGCCATGAGTAGGTAAAGGTCCCAACCTAGTCCGCTCATGCTGGTACACAGAAGGTTAAGTCCTCATAGAACATTGCAAATCCATGTAGGATGCCTTTGTCATCTGGACAATGTTCAATTTTGAAAACCTTGTCTAACATTGCAATTTGACTATTTTACTCTTCATTTGAATTTCTGTATTATCAAAAAATGTGTCATTTCAAGCTTCTCTGGTATGTTCTCTTCTTGATAGAATAGGGCTCCACTTGTATTGTGTGGTTTTATATTACCATACTTCTTGGGGGCTCTTTTCTTGAAAAAATTGATACTCATAATGTTCTTGCTGGTTGAATTTGATGCTCATACTATGATTTCCATGATAGGGAAGTTGTTCATATATTTACATAGAAATATATCATTATTGTCTATATGCTTGTTTAGATTTTTTCTTTTCTGAACTTTTATTTGGAGAATAATCATTTATTCTACACAATATGCCAAAAGTGTCTTCACTATGTTTGTAAAATTGTATTTGTTTCTCATATGAGGACAGGCACATCACTGGGATTCCTTCTACAGATTCTACTGCAACACCACCAACAACAAGTAAGCTCTTACAATGACCTTTTTGTATGGAGGCTGCTTTCTATGTTTTATATGTTACATGTTCATTTCTCTTTTACTTTCCTTATTTCATGCAAGAGACAGGCTAGTGTCTTGTACCTTCTGTAATAGAATTTTTTAGGGTTAAAAGATGTTATCAATTGTATCAGGAAGATTTTTTTTCCAAATCTGCTAAGGTCATGGAAGCAATAGTGTTATCAATTAATAAAACACATGTACATAGTGAGATTAGTAGCTTTGACTACCTCTCATAGTCTCTAAGCCTGTCAGTAGCGTAGATAGTTAGGCTATGCACGTCCACACAAAATGGTGGAGAGAGAAAATAATTAATATGTTTTGTTCATATTTCTGCAATGATACGTCTCTCTCACACCATAAATCATCACAGATTACATATGTAAAGCACTTGTTAATGCTCAGATTTACACCTCATGGAAATTTGGATTAACTCTAGGTCTTTTGGTACATAAAGTGTGGTTTTTGAAGCCTTTGTGTCAAGTTCTTCTTGAATGCAAGAGATAAGGTTATCCAAGACTGGATACTTTTTTCAGGCAAACTATTTTACCATGACATTGCATTTTCTTCCAAAAAAGTTTCACAATCACATCCTCATGTTCATTTGGGATAGAACGATGACCAAAGTTGTTGTATAATGGGGTCAAGTGCGCTTCAGTTGTGATGACATTATTGCTTGAAAATTTAGGTAACAGTTTGTGAAATCTATTGGGCATATTATGGGGGTGACCTTGAATTCTAGATGTGTCAGAGGCCTTGTAACCATTTGTAACCCATGGTTGCAAGGCCATTAGAATTGCTTTTGAAGGATTAGTGAAAATGATTCTTATAATAGGAGATTCTGCTCCTATAGACTTTTATAGGATCAATGTCTCTATGGAAAGGTATTTGGTTGGAACCCCCAACACTTGGATTTTCCTTTTGTGGACTCACTAGATGAGAAAAGTTAGACTAGACTTTGGTTTGAACTCATCAAAATGGTTGAAGCATAGACTGTCGATATCCAAGGAGAATGAATCAATTCTCCTCAACAATGGCACCAAAATGTTATTGCGAAATCGTGCACGTTAATGCAAATCTTTAACAAGGTGCAAAAGCTATTGGAACATTAGAAGTGCCGCCACCATCACCTAGAAAATTACCTCCCTCATTTTAGTGAAGTATAAGTCCAATACAAGAGAAGCTTCCCTAGTAGCACTTGGGGTTGCTAAGGCAAGACAAGTCAAATCCCAGTTCGCTAATGTAACCACCCAAATACCACCAACAAATTATGATATGTCAGTTATAGAGTAGGTGGTTAATCAAGGAAAATTTCAGATTTAGGGCTTGCTCACTTTAGGACTGTTTTAGAGGGTTTATCAAGTGATTATCTAATGCAAAATTATCCCCAAATAGTACAAATCTGAAAATTACCTAAGGCTGTTGTTAAACTTGTGGATTACGCTACTTGTCCCCCTTGATGCGAAAATATGAAAGTTACCCCTAGATGTTACCCCCTAACATCTAGGGGTAACTAGGTCCTCTTCTACCATAGGTTGTCCACCAGGCATCTGTGAAAGATAATAAAAGACACTGAAATTTGAATCAAAATGAAGCTTACTTGGCATTCTAGTCTTTCTATCTTGAACAACCTTGTGAAAGTGAAATTTTTTATCGCCCATCCTACATATCTCCCGTTACCACTTATCTTAGCAGGATGTTGAAGACCTTGTACTGCTTGCTATGGCCGACACAAACAGGATAAACCCATTCTCACCTCGTCCTAAGTCTCCACTTTTTAAGCCCAACTCCTACCAAAGGGCTATGAGAGGCTTCTCATGATTTAACCCCAACCAAGTTATTAAAAACCGATGCCTAGTAATGGAGTCAAATAGATCAAGGGAAGAGTTTTCTTACTGGCCTATTGACTTAATATAAATATCTGCTAATAAAGTAAGTAAACCAGCATACAAGTACACTAAATATTGACAAGATATGGCATGTAACTAGTCCAATTTATTGTACTAAAAATATAATAACTAGGAATGTAAATTCTTCTTTTACCGATCCAATTAGCAAGGCTATTAAGGTTTCGGCAACCTCACTAGATTGGCACACGCAGGACGAGGACCTACTATCACCTCGACTTTTGCCCCACTCTTTAAGCCCAACACCTCCCAAACGGTCAAGGGAGGCTTTCCCGAATATTCCCCACTGCTCTGGATATATGACCAGTTCCTTGGAAGGAGTCAAGTGGGTGAAGGTATTCTCTACAAGTTTGTTGCCCCTGTTGATAAAACAGTGAAAACATTGGTGCAAATTTCTAATAACAAATATTAGTAGTCAAAATCATTCAAGATATGGCTTATGACCTATGGATTTTGATATACAAGAAAACTCCTAATCGTTTCTATGATTATTTATTTATTTGGTTGCATGGTTGAAGATTTATAAGTGAATTTAGCTTGCTGTCCTATATGACAAACTACTAAGTTTGCGTAAAATCATAGGGGCAACAAGCTATTTTATGTGTTTTAACTTTTGACCCACTTATGATGTAAATACACCTCTTGGGAGTTACCCAAGAGTATAAGGGGAAAAGAGGGTATTTGTAGAGGTTCCAAGGAACCTCACCTCTAGCTTGTATGACTAAAAGTGCAATTTTCAGGTGGCTGGAAATTACTTTTCAGAATTCCTGAGTTAGGCAATAAACTCAGAAATTTCCAGATTTAAGATTTGCTACTAAAAAAATTGGAAAATATACTAAAGCAGCTCAAAAAATGATAATATTGTAACTAGACATTATAGAGCTGTTATAACCAAACCTCAACAGAGATACTTACTTGTAAAGACCCAAGATTTGGTTAAAAAGTGGCTGGAAATGCAGATTTGGTTGACCAAAGCGCTCCACACCTGCAAACTTGCAACCTTTGGCTAGATACAAGTGTTAAATGTGAAAATTTCAAAACAGAAACCCTACTGCAGTATCTAGATCTACTTTGCCTATTTGTTTAATTTGCTTAACAAGTTATTTAACTGACGTATTAAAAAAAACATTAAAGCAGACACAAATTGTAGCCTACACATCTACAAACAATATGCACATGTAACAAGATTACACCCGATTTTTCGGACAAATGTCCTTCGCAAAACCCAATGCGGGAAAACTGGTGCAGCAGCTCTAGAGGGTTTTATTATTATGTAGAATCTGAATACAACATTCTGGGCACCATAAATGGTTGGCCCTACAGAGAAATTACACGATAGTTTGTACCTTTCACTCGGAGACATAAAATATCGCTGTATCACACCCTCAAACGGGATTTATAGATCACGAGCCCTTTTTGGCTCATTGGAATCCTCAGCGCTGCCTCTGCAGCCTCTGCGTCAGCCCTCACTGGCTAGCATCCCCACTGCGTCACCCTCACTAGTGCTGCACTGCATTTGCATTGCCCTGGCTGGGCCTCCATCACCTCGACTGGTGTTGCGCTGCGCTGGTTGGGTCTGCGTCACCCTGGATGGGCTTACTCAGCCTCTGCGCAGAACTCTGCGTGGTGCTGGCTGAACTGCGTCGTCCTGGCTGGCTCTGTGCTGTCTGGTACTCACTGCCTCTTTGCTGCTATATTCTCGGCTTTGGATCAGATCATCCCTTGCCAATCTCTGCCCCTCATTGCACTACAAACTCGCTTCAAATTCCTCAGCAAACCCCGCCCTAGAAATTCGACTTAGCTTCAGTGCTCTGCCTGTGTGTGTGTGTTCTCCAACTGACCCCAAGCCTTTCTCTTATACTTTTCTTGTTGGAAAACCAACGGTCGTGATCTAATCTCTAATCGACTACTCAGATTAAAAGACTGCTTGATCCACGTCACTTAGAACATTTAATCACGTGTTGAATTAATTCACTTTAATTTTTCTAATTCCCTAAGTTAGACTTAGGGTCCTCATTAAAAAAATTAATTATTTGAATAACTTCAACACTAGATGAAATTTCTCCAAACGCTTTCTGGGTTTTGGAGATCTCGTGTGTCTTATCCCCTCCACAAAGTTTCGGAATTAGAGCACACCCGTTGCTACCCCAAACTCTTAACACTCCCTCTTAGCGAGGAGTGTACTTTAGCAATACATCCACACCGAAGTAATGCCTGATCTCGACATCGGTCTCTGTGCTGCTGATGCTTGGCATGCTGCCCTCCATTCACTGTGCTATTGCCACTATACTGCTGCCCATGTCACTGCCACATCTGTACTGCAGTTCCCTCTCAAATTGCTGCATCATGCTGCCTATAGCACTGCCACTGCTAACTGCTGCAGTGCAACTTAGTTGCTAAGAAGTAAGCAACTAAAGGACCACGACCCAATCACTGATAGACAAGTCAGTTGGGCTACAACTCATCACTGAAGGTCCCTTTGCTTTATTTTGCTGCTTTAGATAGAAATAATAAATAAAGTGAGAAATAAGAGGGGTCACCTCACTTTAGTCACCTCACTTTATAATAAAGTGTTCTTTTTCCTAGTAGATTGACGTTGTAACTTAGAGAGGGGGCCTTGGGGGTCCACATGGATATGATGAGGGGAGGCATCAGGGTAACCCAAGGTAAACTGCGCAGATCCAGGGTGAGTTAAGTTTTGGAGGGAGTTTGATGTTATAAAAGGAGAGGCTCTCACCTCATTTGATCATTCATGATTTGATATTCTTATTGATAGCTGGACTTTGACTGCTTCAGCACGCCGGTTGTTTAGTCGGTCTGCAGCACTGTTTAGTGCACGAGTGTCTCCGGTCGGAGATCTCACCCTTAGCCTCGGGGGACTTCGAGTGCCTGCCCTGGTAAGGTTTTTCTGGTTCCACCCTTAGCTTCGGGGGACTTCGAGTGCCCGCCCTAGTAAGGTTTGTCCTGAGTATACTTTTCAGTTCCAGTAGCAGCAGCAGCAGTTTCTGAAGCATATCTGAGGAGGAGAAAGCCCTCTTGTGGCTGCGCAGAGCAAGAGAAGGAAGGACTCTGATTCTTGAAGGAGAAGGACGCTGTCTCATCTGGAGAGAGGACGCTGATCCTTGCAGGAGAGGAAGGACGCTGTCCAAGGAGGACGCAGTTCAGGATTGGCAGAGAAAACGCTGATTTGGGAGGCAGAAGGACGCTGTCTAGCCCGAGAGTGAGGACGCTGTCCATTTCTGAAGGTGAGGGTTGCAGATCTGAAGGCTTATTGTTAGATCCAGCTTTGGGAAGGATAGATCTTGCAGATCTAGTCCTGTATGTGGCAGATCTAGTCTTGTATGTTGCAGATCTGGGGGTTTTGCACTAGATCCAGCTTGGAGAGTTGCAGATCTGAAGAAATATTGGCAGATCTAGTCCAGATCTGAAGAGTTAACATCAGATCCAGCCCTAGAGGCTGTAGATCTGAAGTGATATTGTCAGATCCAGTATAGATCTGAAGGTTTGGTGGCAGATCTGATAGGGGAGGACGCAGATCTAGTTTGGAGGCTTCAGATCTGTCAGATCTGAGTGTTCAGGAGCAGATCCACTTGGTAGGACGCTGATCTGAGGAGCAGACTTGGGAGAGACAGGCTCAACAGCGTTTTCTAGCCTTCAGTGGCTGATCTATTGTCTGGAGGGTTTCCTACGCTGTCACTAGCAGAGACAGCGTTTTCTATTGTGGAGGGTTTGCAGTCTCCAGCCCCAGCACCAGCGCAGTTCATCTTCAGCTTGCAGAGCAGCTAGGACGCTGTCCAGGTTGCAGCCATTTGTCTGTGAGAGGGTCTCCACTTGCCTAGGGCAAGGATAGGTGCACTTGCTCTGATTTATTGTACTCCTCTCTATGTACTTCCTGATTAATAAAATGGCTCAGTTTCTCGTATTCCATGTGTTATGATTCAGTGATCTGGTTCAGTATTGTATTTTCTATATCTGTCTGGCATATTTCTGTTTATTACTGGTTATTTCCCTTTGGGGATATTACAGTGGTATCAAAGCTTAGATCTGGCTCAGCCTGTGGTGCTAGCAATCTATGGCACCTAGGGGTCGCCCCACTCTCCTCGGGGGAAGCGATTCTGATTCAGAGGCAGAACGGAGGAATCCAATGGAGGCCATATTGTCAAAATGGACGGAGAAGTTGACTGAGAGGATGGATGCAAAGATGGATGCATTCATGCAGGAGGTAACTAAGAAGGTTGCAGAAGGGACGCAGAAAGAGCCCCTTAGAGTCTTTCAGGTAGGGGAAGGATCGGGAGCGTCTAGTTGCATACCAGATTCTATTCCCATTGGGACAGCGCAGAAGACCGATTCCATGGACACGCGACCTACCATGCCTACTTTCCCGGTAGAGGAAGTGGAGCAAACGGCATCAAGAGATGAGGGTCCCGATCTTCATGCAGTTTGGTTTGCAGATTGGCGAAGCCTGGGGCAGGAATTCATGGATGCTCTCCCTTTTAATCAATATCTACAGTTCCGAAGCGGCAGTAAGCCTCATGATCGAAATAAGGGACGGGGTTCCCACCGTGATAGTAACCGTGCAGCCAGCAAATTTCATTTGCCGATGTTTGATGGGTCACCAAAGACCACAGCCAGGTCTTGGGTGGAGAAACTAGACCTCTATTTTCAGCTTAACCAGATGCCAGAGAAGGAGGCCATTAAGATGGCTGCGTTACATCTAGAGGGTGAGGCCCAGAACTGGTGGTTCCATGGGTTGACAACACTGGGGCATTCCACAGTGACTACATATGCTGAGTTCACCAGGAGGGTGGTGAAACGTTTTGATCAGAAGGACCCGGATCAGCCTTTCCTCGAGCTGACCAAGCTCAAACAAACAGGTAGTGCAGAGGCGTACATCTCAGACTTTTTGAGGGTTTCAGTGATGGTACCTGACATATCAGCAGCTCGGTTGATCACGATGTTTGTAGATGGGCTGTCAGAACCACTTCGTGGTCTAGTCCGGTCGAACAAACCGGCTACCCTTCAGGATGCTATCAGTAGGGCCCGTGACCTACAAGATGTCTTGCCTAGGACTCGACCACCTTATCCCCAGAGACAGGCTTTCCAGCCTAAGGGTAAGGACACGAGGGTTCCGCCTCCCAAGGCGAATCCCGGACGAGGACAGTATGATGATGAGGCTAGGAGAGAGCTGAGACGGAAGCGATTGTGCTTCACCTGCCAGGAGCCATGGGCACCGGGACACAAGTGCACAGCAGGGAAGGCACATTTCATAGAGGTCTTCTCCGAGGGCAGTGGAGAAGAGGATGAGTTGGATGATGAGGAGGCAGGAGAGTGTTATGCAGCGCAGAGTGCTTTACCACCTCCACCACCCGATGCAGGAGAGGCATCATTTGCACCTACTGGGGGAGCTCTGGCAGCATTACGAGGAGTCCCCAAGTATCTGACATTGCGCGTACGTGGGACAGTGCGGGGACAGCGTGTCTCAGTTCTAGTTGACAGTGGGGCCACCCACAATTTCATCGATGCCCAGATGGTCGCACAGAGAGGCATACCCACGGAGAGCTTCGAGGGGTTTTCTGTTTTGGTCCCAGGAGATCAGACCATGGCTTGTGCTCGATATGTACCAGAGTTATCGGTGACGATGGGCACCTATACTTTGACTGATCACTTCTTTGTGGTGGACATTCCGGACACCAATGTGATATTGGGAGTGCAGTGGCTTATCACTCTAGGGAAGGTCACAACAGATTGGAAGGCCTTGGAAATGGAGTGGGATGATCCCAAGACGGGGAGGCATGAGAAGATCCGAGGACAGAACACATATCCGCCCCAGACAGTATCGGCACACAGCATGGATGCGACATTCCGCAGGGGAGATATAGAGTGGGCGGTCGAGTTGCGGGCTTCAGAGATAGTAGATACGGGAAGGGCGGTGCACCCTGATCTACAGACTCTTCTCGACAGGTATGCAGTAGTTTTTGGAGACATTCCACCAGGACAGCCACCAGATCGGGGGTTTGAGCACACGATCGAGTTGGAGCAGGGGATACAGGCAGTGATCACCACCCCATATAGGCATCCCAAGGCCTATCGGGATGAGATAGAGCGGGCCATTCAGGAGTTGCTGGCCCTTGGGCACATTCGACCCAGCACCAGTCCTTTCGCTTCTTCAGTAGTGCTGGTGAAGAAGAAGGACGGCACATTACGCATGTGCATTGATTACAGGGCACTGAACAAGAAGACTTTGAAGAATCGGTACCCCATTCCCAGGATCGATGAGTTGATGGACGAGTTGAGAGGAGCACGTTTCTTCTCAAAGATTGATTTGAGGTCCGGGTACCATCAGATACGCATGAGGGAACGGGACATTCCCAAGACTGCTTTCAGGTGTCATTATGGGCACTTTGAGTTTCTGGTTATGCCATTTGGGCTGACCAATGCACCTGCCACTTTCCAGTCTTGCATGAACCACATCTTCAGGGATCATCTGAGGAAGTTCGTGCTGGTTTTCTTTGATGATATTCTCATATACAGCAGGACCTGGGAGGAGCACCTCCAGCACATTGAGACAGTCTTGCGCATTCTGGAGGAGCAACAGTTCTTTGCCAAACTCTCCAAGTGTGAGTTTGGATTGACAGAGATGTTGTATTTGGGACACATCATAGGAGTGGACGGAGTGAGAGTCCATGACGAGAAGATCCGGGCTATCAGGGACTGGCCAGAGCCGCGGAATGTGACAGAACTTAGAGGGTTCATTGGTATCTGTACTTACTACAGGAAGTTCGTCAAGGGCTTCTCATAGCTTGCTGCACCCCTCACAGAGCTGACGAGGAAGGGGGCATTCAGTTGGACAGATACCGCCCAGCGAGCTTTTGATAAGCTCAAGGAGGTGATGAGTAGTTGTCCGGTGCTGGCATTGCCCGATTTTACTCAGCCCTTTATCCTAGAGTGCGATGCATCAGGGGAGGGGATTGGAGCAGTTTTGATGCAGGAGGGTCATCCGATTACATTCGAGAGCCGGAAGCTCCTTCCACACGAGAGACTTTACCCCATCTATGATAAGGAGATGTTGGCCATCATGCATGCATTGGCCAAATTCCGGCAGTACTTGGTAGGCGGCAGATTCAGAGTCAGGACAGATCATAACAGCCTGAAGTACTTTCTGGAGCAGAAGCAGTTACAGGAGAGGCAGCAGAAGTGGATCAGCAAGATCTAGGCTTACGACTTTGACATAGAGTATGTCAAAGGGAAGAACAACGTGGTAGCGGATGCCCTTTCCCGTAGACCAGCCACGTTATCCCTCATGAGCTTGGACGCTGATTGGAAGGCTCGACTACTGGTTGAGTATTCCAAGGATAGATTTGCATGCGAGGTGCTGGATGGACAGGTAGCAGATAGCAGATACCGGGTAGCAGATGAGGTCATCTATTACAGGGATCGGATCTTCTTGACTGAGGGATCTCAGCTCAAGGAGAAAATACTCCATGCCTCTCATGATTCACCATTGGCGGGCCATCAGGGGTTCACCAAGATGTACAGGGCCATCCGAGAGAGATTTACATGGAAGGGCCTCAAGGAGGACGTACTCCAGCATGTTCGGGAGTGTGAGGTTTGCCAGTGGAACAAAGGAGAGATGAACCATCCCGCAGGGTTGTTGCAGCCGCTTCCCATTCCAGAGGGGAAGTGGGAGAGTGTTTCGATGGACTTCATCACGGGTTTGCCCACAGTGCAGGGCAAGGACTGCATCTTCGTGGTAGTTGACCGGCTAACGAAGTATGCTCACTTCTTCGCCATTTCGGCACACTACACGGCAGCACAGGTGGCAGAGTTGTTTTTCCGGGAGGTTTTCAGATTGCATGGTCTACCCAAGACCATGGTTAGTGACAGGGACAGCCGCTTTATGGGTGGATTTTGGCAGGAGCTCTTTCGACTAGTAGGGACTGAGTTGACACCGAGCACCAGCTATCATCCCCAGACGGAAGGGCAGACCGAGATAGTTAACAAGTGGCTGGAGGGCTACTTACGTAACTACGTCAGTGGGCAGCAACGAGCGTGGCTGAAATGGCTACATCTGGGCGAGTACTGCTACAACACAACCCATCATATGTCTATCGGTATGACACCTTTTTATGCATTGTATGGATATCATTCCTTATCTTTTGTGGATGTGATGTTTGGGGTTAGCAGGGCTCCGCGAGCCAAACTATGGATCCAAGAGAGCCAAGACATCCTTCGGACTCTCAAGGACAATATAGCCACCGCACAAAATCAGCAGAAATTATATGCAGACAGGGGCCGAGTGGAGAGACACTTTGAGGTAGGGGATTTGGTCTACCTGCGGTTACAGCCATACCGCCAGTCTTCACTCAAACAGAAGGGGGCAGAGAAGCTTAAGCCTCGTTTTTATGGACCATACAGGGTGATTCGTAGGATCGGACAGGTTGCATATGAGTTGGAGTTGCCCCAAGGCAGCCGGATTCATAACATTTTCCATGTATCATGCCTGAAGAAGGCACTGGGCTAGCATGTGACAGTCACCGGGGAGCTACCTCCGACAGATGATGAGGGGCACTTGGTACTACAGCCAGAGGCCATTATTGACACCAGGGAGAGACAGCTGCGTAGCAGGAAGATCAGAGAGTTCTTGGTGAGATGGAAGACTCTGCCAGATGAGGATGCCACTTGGGAAGATGAGAAGATCTTACAGCATCCCTCACTCCAGTTGCTTGAGGACAAGCAACGTTTTGCCGGGGGAGACTGTAATATTCCCAATTAGCTTTGCTAATTGGAATATTGCATTTTTGCTTTATTTTGTTGCTTTAGATAGAAATAATAAATAAAGTGAGAAATAAGAGGGGTCACCTCACTTTAGTCACCTCACTTTATAATAAAGTGTTCTTTTTCCTAGTAGATGGACGTTGTAACTTAGAGAGGGGGCCTTGGGGGTCCACATGGATATGATGAGGGGAGGCATCAGGCTAACCCAAGGTAAACTGCGCAGATCCAGGGTGAGTTAAGTTTGGAGGGAGTTTTATGTTATAAAAGGAGAGGCTCTCACCTCATTTGATCATTCATGATTTGATATTCTTATTGATAGCTGGACTTTGTCTGCTTCAGCACACCGGTTGTTTAGTCGGTTTGTTAAGAAGCTAGTAGAAGATGAAGATATGGCTGATTTGTTAATGTGAAGCTTGCTGCCTTACTTTGATTGATTTGTGACTCATTGCATCTCCTTGGAGAGACTCAAGCACTTCAGTCAAGAAGTTATCAACAATTTTCGAAACCCAAATTTTAGAAGATATTATTTTTAATACCAAAATACTATAATACTATAAAATATAGGTGCAATAAACTATTATTTTGATCAACAAGACTCTAAATAAGCATTAATTTGCATCCATTTATATAATTAGTTAAACTAAATTATATAGTTGATAATAGGATAGTAGAATATATTATAGGGTACTTTCAGAATGAAATACATTTTGTTCATTCATTGGAAAGCTTCACAAACCACTGTGATAATAGAGTTCTCAGCGCTAATACAATTATTTTGTCGATCTGTGCATATATTTCTCAATATCCCCTTCCCATATGGGAAAGGAGTGGACTAGTCACTTACCTCACAAGGTCCTTATGGAGTTGTTGTTCCAGGCCACACGTGCACACCATTTTACCAACAAGACAATTTAGTAGACAACTCGACAAGGCCTTGGAGCTGGGTGCCCCCAAATCCACACAGCCAACCATCCATCAGGAGAATTTTTCCATGCCTGGATGTTAGGAGAGCTTGCTCAAATTTGGGCTTCCCACAAGGATCATACTGTAGAGCCCTATCAGTCCCAGACACACTCCAAAGGACATCATCCACTAGTCCAAAAAAAATTTTGCGGTCATTGAGGACTCTAGCAGGGAGACCCCCCTTGATCTAATTGCTCGTCCTCACCTGTCAGCACTAGCATACCATGACTAGTTCAAACTAAAGTTCCTTTGGTCCTCAGATATCATACATATTATCTTTTTCTTGTAATTACTTTATCTCCACTCCGAGTCATGTACTTTCTTATCTTCTCTTGTTGTTCTGCTTCTAGCACAATTAAAAATCTGTTTTGATATGATTTTTAGCATCTTTATAGTCCACACTTCCACACTTCCACATTGTATTTTGGCTAGTGATGTACTCTTATAATCCCATTGACCTAACATTTTCCCCAAGGAAAACCTTGTGGGGAAACCCAAGAGATGCTTCCTCATGTTTGTGGATGGCATCCCTAGTAACCCTGTTCGCTAAAGTCATAGACTAGTGTGCCTAACCAGGAGGGTTGAACTAGGCAGATGCCCAACAACATGAAAAAAAACCAGTTGAGCTAACCCTTGGTCTTCCCATTGACATACTCCTTTGATCATTTGCTGGACATTAATAAACTTATATTATCAAACTTTGGTTTTTACAAATACTGCAACAAAAAAGGTGGTTTGACAAACAATGCAACAAATCAGAACTCATATTTTAATAATTTAGACGATAAGAGGTATTCCAAAAATCATTGACAAAGACAGCCATGCTTTTATCTAGATTTGCATTTGAAAAAATTGTCAACTTATCTGTTATATTGTCAACTTGAAATGTGAAATCCAGATATGAAAACTAGATATGAAAGTATTTCAAAAATCACCTCTTGGGTATTAAAATAAGAATGGAGCTGTACAGGATGGCATCAAGGCCAATGAGAAAAATTACAATTAATT